>VWZI01012591.1:9520-27074 GCA_013396835.1 Psilopogon haemacephalus
CTAGTGGGAGGTGTCCCTGCCTGTGGCAGGGGTTTGGAACTGGATGATCTTTGAGGTCTTTTCCAACCTAAACCATTCTATGATTCTATGGTTTACCTCCAGGAAATAGATGCAGCAGACTGATACCTCTGTTACGTGAACTGATAGGCATAAATGAGAGCATAAAATGAAATATTTTAATTATTAAAACTTCTGTGTGAGTTTTAAATCTGGGGTAGCTCTGAGGGTGCTTTCCTTGATCCCAAATGTTTTATATAATTCTGTTCTTTGCCACAATTTTTTCTTGTTTCTTTTACTTTTCTTATAACACCAAGAGAAACTACACTTGTGACTAATTGTAGTTATAAATGACTTGTGAAGAATACCCGTAGGCAAAAGGTAGTTTTCTTCCTGTGGAATACAAAGACTTCTGGCAGAAGTGGGTCAAGCATCTGTTTGCTGAGGGTTCCACTGTACTTGTGTTTACCAAAATTGAAGATGGACAGCATGAGCGAGTATTTGATTTGCTTGGACCGAAGCTGTAATTAGATACTTTAAGCTCTATTTCCTTCCTACCCTTCCCCCACCCTAAAATCGAAAAACAAATGCATGAGGTTTGGATGAAGGCAGTAGACTTGGTACCAAGGCAGACAGTTTCCCGCTGTAATGGTACTTTTATCCTTACCAATTATTATCTATTCATTCTTTTGCCTGTGAAATGCCTCGTTGTTGCAAATTAGAAATTATCATCTTTCAGCAACAGAGAAGGACTGGTGCTTCTCTTGCTGATAGGTCTGAACTTCTGTGTTAAGGCCTCTCTGTGATATATGGTGTATTCTGGGGAAGACTTAGGCTCCAACCAAGCTGCTTGACTGGTGTCAGCCCTGTAGTCTGTTAGGATGCCTCCAGGAGGTAAACTGGGACAGTGACACGAAGGTGATTTTGTTTGAGATGACTGAGTGAGGAGAATGGCTTTATTTATGGAAGTGGTTGTGGTGGTGGTCTGCTTTGCCGTATTGAATGAAATACTTATATGCAGTAGTTGTGCAGAAATTTGTAGGTACTTGCTTACATGTTCATATAATAGAACAAGCTGATATATTTTTCCCAAAGTTGCTTTTTAGGGATAGGTCTGTAATGTATTCATGTGTTGCAGAAAGCATGTGTCTGAACCAGACATCACATTAACTGCTATAGCTGCAGGAAAATTTGTGTTTAATTAGAATCAATATATTCCACAATGAGAGAAGAAAATGACCTTGTGTTTGGAAGGATGAGTTACTGGGGTGTTATTGGCCTTGTTCCAAAGCTCTTCCCTGTTAGTCCCACACTGATTTTTTTTTGTTGTTGTTTTTTTTTGTTAAATTTGGTATGTCTATGATACCTGCTTTTAAAATACTTTTTTTGGTGTGTTTTCCAGGACTGTGTGGTACTAAGAGGAGCTATTACTTAACAGATACACTGTAAATATAATTCCTGCCTTTGTTTCCTCATACCTGCTACTGTTTGTAAGACAAACTTTACAGACTGATCCAGGTACATCTTTATCAAACCTGAGAGTCTGTTTCAAGTCTCTTAAGTGGAACAATTCTCTCTACCCTGTGATTTTTTGTGTGTAGTCAATCTTCCTGTTGCTGACAGGTGTAGCAGTGTGACAAAGGGGTGAGGATAAGGCAAGGGGCATGTCTTTTACAGCCCAGATTGTGCCCTATTTTCTCCTTCCATTGAACAAGAACTGAACATGGTACAGCTACAGTTGGTGGTACATCAGTGAGTTTTAGCAATACGTGCCACTGAAAGCAGTCTTGTTAAACTCCAGGCACTGCATGTCTGCTGGACAAGAACTTGGTCATGTATTTGTTTCATTCTTTTTTGATATTTTCCAAACATCTCACAACAAAGGCTTCTAAGTCATTTGGACATCTGGGATGAATCATGTTTAATCAGCTTATGTGAGGAAATGTTTTTACCCATTCACATAGTGAAATTTTAGCTGCAAAGTCCAGGATGTTCTGTCACAGAGATGAATGGCTCAATGTGGTTATGATTGACTAAATTCACTCAGCTTAATCTGACCCTGGATTTTTCTCATAAAGACAAAAATGGTTACCACTTTGGAGTCAATTTTTAAAATATTCTTTTCAAAGCTGTTGAAGTAAATTATCAGCTTCCTTGAAGCTGGATGTGTGTAACAGTGACTTCTATGTTAAAACAATAAAGTGTTCACTAAGACTGGAGTATAAATAATCCTTATTTGGAGTTACAGTCTGCCTTGTTTCCAGAGCCTTCCTAATATGCAGCAAAGGAAAACAGATTGATGTTTTCATGCTTTGTCCTATTCCTTCCTTCCCTGACCTCCTGTGCTGCTGCTGCCTCCCTTGATTGAGATCTTAATGATGGTGGGTATGGTACCTTGTTCCCCTGAAATAGCTTCCCACTGAAATAGCTTGGGTGGGTTTTATTATGTTGGTGGTTTGGGGTTTTAAAATTAAAAAAAAAAAAAAAAAATCATTATTTTTACTTTTTATCTCCACAATACCCTGTTGCCGCTGATATATGGTGCATAATTTGTCAAAGCAAGCCATGATTATATTCTGGTTTGTATATGTTGTCTTTAGTGCTGAATATAAAATCTTCTAGTCAGCAAGGAGCTATTTACTGTCCACCTGAGAAAACAGAGGTGTTTTTATGCTAGCTTCCTTATATCCTACTTGACAGACATCATCTGCTGTGTAGGTTGAGTCTGAATCTCTGCTCTCCATCCTGGATGCTGTCTAAACCATGGCCTGATGATAGTTGTGTTTGCTGGAGTTGAATAATGCTTGACTTCTGTCCTGCAGACTTACCTCACCCTCTTCACTCTGGTAGTCACCCTTCTGCAGTCTCATGGATATAGTTGCCACAGCCAGGCTTTTCTAAAAGTGGTGTGTCACTCTTAGTAATTCAGTAGAATCTAATATTTTGTATCATGAACTGCTGAGATCATTGAAATAGTTTGACGATAATATGCTTTATCTATGCATTTTTATTTGCCACTTTTGTTTTAAATTTGGCAGACCAATAGTAGAAACTCTCAAGCTTTGAAGATTTATTCTGTCCAGAAACAGGATTTGTTTTGGTTACATCATACAGCTTGCTGCAGTAACCTGTTGAAGTGTTTGTTTCATCTTCTTTAATAAATCACTTTTAAAATCTTGTTATGAGCCTTTCACCTGTGGCATGCTGTCCAGCTCTAGATTTTGTAGTGCCTTTGCCTGCGCCAGGGCAGCAAGGTGGTTCAAATGATCCTGCGTTTATTTCTTGAAATAGTACATCTTTGCCTGTTGATGACAGCAGGTATCCCAGAATAGGCTGGATGTTTTTCTGTCTGTGAGACAGTGCATCTTGTAGCTTGTCAGCTTTATTATTTGTCACTCATACAGCAGTCAAAATCATGAAACAGGATCCTGTATGGCAGTGGGAGAGAGTTACCCACCTCACTTTTGGCTTTTCTGGCAGTATGGGAGGCAGTGTTTGGGCTGGCTTGAGGCCCTTGCACTTGTGCATCTCAGGAGATGGGTTTATTTAGGGTACAGGGGAAATCTGAGGATGCCATTTTAGCCTTTGGAATGAGAATATCCTGCCACTTCAGCCACCCCTCTTAATGTGTGTCATCCTATAAGGTGGAGGCAAAATTTGATAGTTGCTGCTACTGTGATATTTTTTTTTATGTGATGCAGTGGTAGCTTGTGTGCAAGCTGTTAAAGACCAGGCGGGGCACTTAGTTCCAAGCTGACTTTATTGATATGCATAAGTCTAAGACGGTGATGTTTCTTCTGATGGTGTTTTCTAACCTTGCTAGTAAATACTGAAAGCACAGTGGTGAAACAGTTGTGTGACAGGCTCAGGTTGCTTGGGTTGAGTTGGAAAACCTCGATAGTGTTGAAGGTGGCTGGTAGGGTGAGGGGGTCTGGGGGAGGCATGGAGGGAGGCCGTCAATGGCTGGGAGATCTTCACAGAGGAGAACAGTGAATGGTAGGAGATCCTTGTGGGCTGTGCTGACTTCTCAGCCTGTTAAAAGTCTGAAAAAATTATGTTTATTAAACTTGTTTTCCCTTCTGAAAACTTAGGAAGTGGCTTAGATATAGAATAAAACTATTTGGTGAGCGACATAAGCATTAAGATGTCTAAGCTGAAGGTAGTGCAAACTGTGCGGTGCAGACTTTCACTGAAAAGTGCAAATTGTAATATTTATAAGTGATAGGAAAATACTTTTTACAGTGTTATGGATCTCAGTAGGCAGTCTTATCACATTCTTTCTCTTGGAGTTGCTGAAGGCTTTCTTCAGGTCTTCCTGGTAAGTAGAATTCTTTTGTGTATGAGCTGCTGTTCTGTTGCTCTACCAGGAAGAGTCTTTACATGAGTCCATTGTGACACTTCTCTTGGTTTTCTAAGCCTGGCTTTCAACAAGAGCCTTTGAGTACCATGGAAGGTGGTGTGACTCTGCTGTGCAGCTGTTTTCCCAGGCATGTGCATTGGAAGTATAGTGGTTGATCCCAAGCTTTTGTACTCTTTCCCAGATGTGGAACTGACAATTGCACTGGTATTTGTCAAGGAAGGTTAAACCTAGCATATCTCTGTGAGAGCTGGAAATGTCCCAAAGCATTAGGCAGGACATAAATGTCATTGAGACCTTCTGGGACATAGATGGAATCATCCACAAAACAGTGTGAGTTTGTTAGTTAGCAGTTCATCTTGGCCAGGATCTGAGCGGATTGCTTGGGAGATGCTTTCTTAGGAAGTGTCCTCTAAAAGCTGATATCAGAGAGGACAGACTCTTGTAGGAAATGCTATCACAAAAATCCTGTGGCAGGGAGAGTGAAACAAGGTGTTTTCATACCCCAAGAAGCAGCAGTAGATAGGAGGTCTTTGATACACTGTGCATCAGGAGTGACATAGTGAACTTTGGTGAATGTCAACAAGAAGAAATATCTCATGTACCTTATAGCAGTAGTGTAAATATTTAGCTAAGATTTTTGTTTCTCTCTAGTTTGTTGTTGTCTTGCAGGCAATTAGTTTTAAGCAGTGTTTCCAAATGTTAATATTCAAATTCTTTGTTTCACGTGAACAAAACGATAAGGGTTGCTTTTTTCCTAGTGAAGAATTATGTCAGCTCATTTAATCTGAGGCCTTGTAGTGTGACAGTGTTTTACTAGAAGTCTTGAGGTAGGGGTCAAATGTAGCAAAATGGCATAACTGTTTGCTGTTACCAAAATGTTGGATTTCTCAACAATCTTTCAAAGTATTTTAGAATTAAGAAAAATAAAATATCCTACTCATATGTTTTTGAAGTGCCATGGCTCAAAGGACCTAGTGATAAAATACACAACAGGCAGTAGGTTAGAAAGACAGAGAAGCTGTTTGAGCATAGGTAATTCAATAATTGTATTTTATATACTGAATAACTAATAGCTTTGGGCTGCAGCCTCTGTTGTATGTGCAGGTGTACCGTTGGCTGACCTTGCCCATGGACTTCTCAGGCTGTTTCATGCAAACCATAGCGCAGTTTCTTTTGTGTCACTGAACAGTGAATCTGTTGGTAAAGATGATAAGCATTTTTGACGGAAGTATGTCTGCAGCCTTTAAAAGCAAGAAAGCTTGAAGCTTGCTATTTAAAATCTCTCATAGTGAGGAGCAGCAGCAAACAGTTCAACAGGAGACAGGTTTCTTAGCAACAAAAAATAATGAAAACTGCCATTGAGTCTTCAATTGTACAAGAGCTGTAGCGAAACAGCTGATAAATAGTTGTTAATGTGGAATACTGATACTCTGCTTGTGGTCTATGTGCTCTTGAGTAGCATGGATGACTTCTAAGAGATCTGCGGAAGCTATAAAAGAGCCAAGCTTACTGCTGGTAGACTTAAATTCTCTATGCAACTCAGCACATATAGCAGAAAACATGAAGATCAGTGTTTCTCAATTACAAAGAAAATATTTCTATACTTAAAAGAAGTTTAGAGAATAGTTTGGTGGAAAGAAAATAGGGTGTGAGATGTTCCTCTGTTCATAAATAACATTTCATAGATAAGCTTACATTTTAATACTGGGGCATTGCTTTTGCTTTGCAGTTACATAATTTTGCAAGAGTTTGAGAGAGAGGTGACATGAGTTTGAGAGAGAGGTGACGTGAGTTTGAGAGAGCCCATTTATTTTACAAGCCATATGGGGACTTTGGTTTGTTTCTTGCTCTGTTAAGTGCAGAATGACACTAAGAGTTATAAACAATGGCAGTATCTTCTTGAGTCCTGTCTCTGCCTGTTTGGGGTTATGCAGCAGGAGAAGTGATAGAGCTGTTGCAAGGATATTTTTGGGGGCTTTCTGTGGTTTTTGTTTGTTTTGGTTGGTTTTGTGGGTTTTGTTTATATTTTGGTGATGTCATGCCTTTAGCTGCCAACCACAGGTTATCAAGGGGAACAGGGAAACAGCTAAGACCTTGGGCACCTATGCAGAATCTGGCTTACAAGTAATAACAATTGCTATATAATTCTCTGACATATCTCTAGGCTGGGCTTAAATTTTGCATATGGCTGAACTTAATCTAATCATTCCACTGTGACATTTGAAATGTAGAAGCTGCGAGTGTTCTAGGGTGAGAGTGTTTGATTTAAGATGCGGGTGGCTGCATCTGGAGGTCAGCTTTGCTGAGGAAGGCTTTGCATTTTGCTGTTGAGCTTTAAACCTTGAAGAAAGCACATTATTCTTGTCTTGCTTCTAGTGTTTTCATATAGTTTTACAGTTCTGCTTTTCTGTAATACTAAACCCCCACAAATTCAGCATTCTAGGGCTGTAAATTTGCAGTAGTATCTGCTTTATTGAGTAATGTTAAAGCAGAATCTGTGTAGTGTGCATTTCTTTCCCTTTATTAATGTCCTTAATGATAGTGCAAACAAGACTCTTAATTATCAAGTGCAATAGTGATTCTCTCTGCTACATTTCATTTGGCTTAAGAAAAAGATGGTTTTAGGCTTGGCAGGAGTTAAGATCCCCAGTAATGCTCATGAGAATGTTCTGCAAGCAAAGCTTCTGTTAATCCTGTTCCTGACGTGCTCACATATAATTTAATGTGAAATCTGAAGCGCTTGTACTGAAAGATCTGCACCTGTGTTTTTGAACTTAAAGACTGCTGTAGTATCCGCACAAACTGATACTCTGTTACAAGCTAAAGGTCAAATGACCTTTGTGTTGTTATTATCAACACAAGGGTTGTATTGAGGCAGGAGCATATATGATTGATGCTCTACAACAGTTGATACTCAGCAACCACACAGAGTGGATTTAGCAGTATGCGATAAATTGCTGCATTTGTCTAAGTTTCAAACTCTAGACTTAGTCATTGCTGAATTATTGTTAACTAAATTCTGCTGTGAAACACCTGTGTTTAACGAAATTTTGTTCTGCACAAACTTTCTTGTGGTTGCTGGTATGTGTGATTTCTTTGTATATGCTACAGAAGTGAGCAGAGTTCCTGGCTGTACAATGTAGTTAAAAAGTAGCAAAGGATAATGAACAACAGTATAGTAATCTATGATTACTATACTGTTGTTGATTAGTAGAATAGGTTGTCTATGCTATCTGTGAAAAACACTGGCAATTTATTTTCAAAAGGTGATTGTGTTACTTTTCAGCATTAAAAAACCCTATCCCTACCCAAAACAACAAACAAAAAACCCCAACAAACCCCAAAACACAACAAACAATCAAACAAAAAATACCCCCCAAAACCCACCCACCAAAAAAAAGCAAACCAAAGAACCCAACCCCAAACCAACAAAATACTGGGGGCACTGCAGTGTTTTAACATGGGAAAAGAAGAACAATCTCTTCTCAGAGCTAGCATAACACTAAATACAGTAAACCCTCGAATCTTTTAAAATGCTTGCCCCCAAACCTGTTTGCATTAGGTGATTTTGGTATAGTAAAATGATTTCTTAAGTTATAAGGCTATTTTACTATATTTCCATGGTGCTTTACAAGAAAGCATGGGTTGCAGTATGCTGTTATAGAATAATCTTCTGTTGAGGTCTTTGGTATTTAGAATGACCTTTGCAGTGTGGTGTGAATTCTGGATTTTGACCCTAAACCTGTTATATCCTGATTTGTGTGGGGTTGGCTGGCACATGCAGTTGTCCCATGGTATATGCTGTTTGACAGTTCTTCAGGAGCAGACAAGTATCTTCAATATGCAAGTAAATTCAGGGCAACACCTTTTGTGGCCAGGGTTTAGCTGAAGAGAAGGAACTGTAGTTTACTTGCCACTGGCAAGTAACAAGAATGAAGGAAATGGCTTTCATAATGATGCTGGAGCAGAAAAAGAGCAACGTTTATTGTCAGCGAGGTAGCCCTACCCTTGGATACTTCTGACTTGTCTTTCCAAGCTGTCCTCAAGCAAGCAGTCCTGCTGAAAGCTCGGTACCCCTAGCAGGCATTCTGCAGCATTAGAGGGGATGGGACTTCTGCATTGTCTCCGAATCCCCAGACAGCCATCAGTCCTACAGTGTATTCTTTTAAAGGCAATGATCTCTCATCTGTGCTTTTCATTATTTTGGCCCTGGAGTGAGGCTGGGAGGGCTCAGTATGAATGAAGCACTTATTGGGCTTCTCACTCCAAGTCAGTGTTGTGTGGGGTATTTTTGGTGTTTTTTGTTTTGGTTTTGTTCCAAAGGACTACTTAGACTTCATGTCTCCAGTGCTGTGGAAAGAGGCATTTTGGGTGGATTTTAGCTACTGTAATCCTTCCTCTCCCCAAAGCTGTTTTTAACCTGTGGAAGTGGATCAGTGTGCTTCCCTGACTGGTTGCCCAGCCACACAAATTTGGCTTGGGAGGAAGGGATGGATGGAGACCAGGGGACACAGAAGTAAGTAGCATGTAGGCAGGCAACGTAAGCAAGCTGAAGCCCTTGTAACTGTAACCGGGAAGAGCAATTACCTAGTTTGTTTCCTCCAGCTCTGTTTTGGGGATCCAGGGGATAATTTTGAAGCTGTTTGCGCTGGCACATTGATGAATTTCTAATGTGTGTCTTAAAACTAAGATGTTTGCATATTCTCATACACTTGCTGCATAGGGCCTAGGTGCTGTAACTACTTAAAAGTATAGATAAAAGAGTGAGTTACCACATACTACAAGCAGGGTACTGCAGGGGAAGGAAGGAGGAAAGCAGCAGTGACTTGGTAATGGACCAGTTGAGAGAGCTGAACATGTCAAACTGCTGATGTCAGTGCAGGGAAAACCACATTGCTGCCTGGTGCTATTGCTACTGTACTTAAAAACATTAATCTGGATATAGGCAGACCTGAGGGAAATAGTTTTATTGGGTTATTTTAGTTGTGCTTAATTTTTAACCTATATCAGTTTCTCTGTGGAAATAAATTTGGAAATTCTGTTGATTTCAGTTTGAGGAGTGCACATCCCATAACTGGTTGACAGGGAAGAAGGAATACTTGATACACCCCTGTCTCTCATGGAAACACAAATGTTGAAACTTGCTGCTGAAAAAGCAACTTAAAAAACAGCAGCACCTGCATGGAGGCACTGGCATCAGCGCAAACCTTTACTGCGTTATCTTCAAATTATGTATATGCCTGATGTAGGAAAAGCTGTACAGCTTTCTACTGTTGGCCAGCATGATTTGTGTGTAGTGAGCAGCAGAAGCAGCTCTGTGAAGTGATGGATCAGGTGATAGAAGTACCCATGTTTCTGTCTTCTCACTGCATCCAGAACCTCAAAATTATTATTGGAGATCCATTTGCTAGTTGTATGCTGTAGTTATTTATCCAAATGAAATTGGGAATGTGATAGAGGGAAACTCAGGAATGTATTAATTTCCTGCAGCCTGTTCTGGTTTTAAAATGATACAAAGTATCAAAGACTCTAATCAGTCTATCAACATTCTGGTTGTGTTACGACTTTGTACAATTGGACTCAAGAGTGAGGAAGAGAGAGTTTTAAGTGGGTGTGATAAGGCAGTTATAATTCATGATTAGTTACATAAGGATATTCAGAAGTACAACAAATTTTAACCTGTGTTCATAAGTTGAAGATGTCTTTACATAACTTGCACAGCTTGAGGAAATCCTTTTTTATAGCTTCTTGTGGTTTGGTTTTGTTTTGGTTTGGTTTTGACCTGGACAGTTTTGTTTTTACAAAAAAAAAAAAAAAAGGGGAAATTCCACCTGTGATTTTTATTTTTTTTAATAGTAACATTGCTGCAAGGTTCAGCTTCTGAATTTCATGTAGTCAAACAGTGCAGTTTTATTTGTGTTGTTTCTCCAGTGTTTTGAATGTCTTGGCCCAAATTCCTCATTTCAGCAGCCTCAGGGAGGCTGTACTGTGACTTAGAAAACCAGGGAGCTGACTTTCCCTTCACGAACTGCAGTTGCCTGTTCAATCAGCATGAGATGGACAGGTAATTGCTACCAAGGCTTCTCTTTATTAAAGTAGTTGCAGAATGTTTTGCTGTCAGGTTGGAGACTAATGATACTTTTCTTCCTTTTCCACTTAATGCAATTCATTTTAGGGGAAAAAAAAACAAACAACAAAAAACAATGAAAGTAAGGCAGTGCTTTTAACACGTTTTAAAGGTTTGTTTAAAAGGTGTATCTTCATTTTACTGTCTTGCTGTATGTGCCCCTGAGAAATGCATGCTAATCACAATGTCTAAGGGTACGTGTAACTTCCAAAGTTCCATGTATTCAGTGGAGCAGACTGAATACACCCAGCTTATAGGGTCTGGTAGTGGTAGGTATCGGGCATACATTTTTTACACTGTCGTGATAGTCTGAAAAGGATTGTTCTACAGTGTCATTGTGGTAAAAAACTTTATTCTTTAAAGATTCACTTCATCAGAATGAGAAGGGCAACAAAGCTAACGGGTGGCCTTGAGCACAAGCCTTGTGAGGAGGGGCTGAGGGAGCTAGGGTTGTTTAACCTGGAGGAGGCTCAGAGGTGACCTCATTGCTGTCGAAAACTACCTGAAGGGAGGTTGTAGCCAGATGGGGGTTGGTCTCTTCTCTAAGGCAACCAGCGACATAATGAGGGGACACAGTCTCAAATTGTGCCAGAGCAGGTATAGACTGGATATTAGGAGGAAGTTCTTCACAGAGAGAGTGATTTGCTATTGGAATGGGCTACCCAGGGAGGTGGTGGAGTCACTGGTCCTGGAGTTGTTCAAGAAAAGACTGGATGAGACACTTAATGCCATGGTCTAGTTGATTGGATAGGGCTGGGTGATAGGTCGGACTTGATGATCTTGGAGGTCTCTTCCAACCTGGCTGATTCTATGATTCTATGTCTTCTTGATGCCTATCTTTTTTTCTAAAGAGGCTATGTAGTTTTCATACGGCAAGAGAAGTAAAAGTGTCAAGACAGAATTGAAAAATGTGAAATACGGAACATTGTGAAGTAGCACCTGGAGGTTTTGTAATCTCAGTATTCAGGTAGCTTCCCATATCATAAGACTCAGCTGTAAACTGTGGTAAGTTCACTTACCGATCAGATAAATTGGGGAAGAAAAGGGGTGAGGGACAAAAAAAGCTGGAGTAATAATTGAAAAGTGACAGGAGATGTGATTTAAACTCTTTAGAGGTTAGGTAGTGTCATACAGTTTGCTGACCTATGGTTTTTTTTTTGGGTTGCTGTCCTCTCATAGTGAATGTGGAAATATGTGACACTCATTCACTTCTTTTGTATTATGAGGCATTCCCATATAACTGGCAGGTGTCAATCTTTTGGGTTAGACATGTCGGTGATGCAAAGCTTGTATTACAGACTTTTTGTTGAAGGGTTTTTTTTTCGTGTGTGTATTTTGTTGTGTTTTTTTGGTTTCTTTTAGGATCTGGATTTTTGCTTGTTGGCTTGTTTGTTTGAGTTGTATGTTTTTTGAGGGGTGGGAGTTTGTTTTGGGTTTTTGTGTTTAGGAGATTTGTGTGGGGTTTTTTGATTCTGTTTATTTTCTTGCAGCATTTGTTATTCATTCTGTTAAGAAACATTAACCAAAAGTACAGACAGCTAGCTTAAATTCTGTTTTTCATTATTTAGAGAAGGTTTGAAAGCTTATCTGCTGTTTGTTAATACTTGGGTTTTAGCACCAGAAAAAAAAAAAAAATCTGGATTGCTCCTTTTCTGATAGAAGGAGACATATGATAGGGATGGTACCTCCATAGTGAGAGTAGAAGTAATTATTTCCTTCATTGTCTGCTTCATACTGACCTTGTTAAAGTAGAAATGGCTTGAGTATGCAGATACTCCCAATGTCCTCTACTCTTCAAAGACTATATTGTTTATTGACCAAAATACTCTAATGCTGCTTCTGAAAGAACATCTGCTTCTCTAAGCAAATGCACATTGTTGTGGCATTATATATGTCCTGAAACATTTCTTAAAATGCTTTATCGAAGCCAGTGTGATGATATTTGCTGGATTTTTTGTGTGCTCTGTGGCTTTTGGTCTCATACAGTTGTAGTGTTGGTGACCTCTGTCTTTACTGAGAACTCATTGAGCAGCACTACCATATTTTTCAATGAAAATTTTGTTGAAATAATGTTGTGCTGATATTTGTATTGTATTTTAACTGAAGTTCCCTGTCCAATTTGGATTAAGTGAAAATGACTGAGAAATAAAGGACTTCTTTACATTGTTGTTGTTCCATACCCTGGTCTAGCATGGGACTCTACTGCAGGTTAAAGCTCATGCATATGAAATCAGACCTAAGGTAAAGCTACCTTTCCTTTAACATAGTATTTAGATGAAGTTGGGGAATCTGTGAAGTAAAGATGTTTTTATGAAAAGTGGAGCTTCACAAGTAGAAAAGGGGAAAAGCATTTGTGGCTTGCACTGTAAATCATTTAGTGTGATTGTTTACTTGACTTATTTTTCCTCAGAAGTCTTGCATGGGTGATCAGGAGATGGTACCATCAAGAGAGAGTGGGAGATATGGAAATTGCTGGAATCAGCTATAGTTATTTTAATGTGTCAAATACCCAATTTTTGGGTAATTATTAAAACAAAGTGCTGATAATATGCACAGTTCTTGAATTTTGTAGTCCAGCCTACCTTTCTATGTAGTTATTTTAAAATTTTAAAACCACATGTAGCATTAGCAGGAACCTTTTCAGGTGCTGTTGGTGAGCTGTGTACATAGCCTTTGTTATTTATTGTTACATATTGGTTTTGCTTGTGGCTTCTGTAGGAGCATTTAAAATAGTTTTTCTAAGAAAACTAGCACACTTGAGATAAGGGTAGTAAAAATACTCCTGTAGTTGAAATCATCAAGATATTTATCTGGAGACTGTAATTTGGTAAAGTCAATGAATAGTGCTGTAGTACTACAGAAGTTCCCAAACATAAAATTTACTTCTGTGGTCTCCTAGACTATGCTCTGAGTAATTAAAATTTGCTTAAGCTAGTTTTCTTTTTCCTCATTTAGAATCCCTAGGACCTATAGACAGCAGGTGTGTAGCGGAATAGAGTATTAAAGAAATGTTCTGATCTAGATGGCAAGGTAGTTCTATTAACAAGGAATTACCTTGTAAAAAGATTAATGTGCTTTGGAATTTTAGTAAAAGAAAGAAATACTGCAAAAAAACATAAAATATATGCAAACACACTTATTATGGATTTTGGCTCTCTTATTAGAAACTTCCTTAGGGTGACTGTCATATTGTTCTACACATGTTCCAGCTGTCTTTCATTTATAATCCAGTAAGTTTTCTTTAATCTTTGAGGTTTTACTCAGTCAAAAATAATGAGCTTTTTGTGGTGTAATTTTTCATTGTTCGTGTACTGTCCCTCGTGCTTAAGTAATTGTTACCAGAAGAGGCAGAGTTTTGTTTTCTCCTTAAGTTTATACAGTTTTCACTCTTAAAACCTGACAGTGTTTAAGGTTTGTTAGGGAGCTTCTGCAGTGCTCACTATAAAAGATGAGCTGTGAAGCTTAGGTCAAACAACAGCACCCAAAGTATGCCTACAATCCTGCAGTGCTTCCATGGATGTTCATTTCATACGCGAGCCTTGGCAGGATTAAAAAATTTAATTATGTTATAGCTTTTGGCGAGCTGTGAGTAGTTACTTGTGCATAGTGGCTTACAGGTATTGTCCAGACTGGCAGCCAGTGGCTGTATCACAGTGGGTAAGAATCAGCCCCTGCTTGAAAATCATCTTTTACCTGACCCTGATGGCCTTGGCTTCTGGCCCTATATCTGTGCACCTCTCTACCATGAATGACTGCTAGCCCCTTCCCAAGGGGCAGACTGAGAAGGGATGCACTGCTTTTGGGAGCTAATTTCTAGAGCTGAAGTCCTGCAATGTTAAGTCTTTGCTTCATCCCACCTCTGCAGAAACTTGGAGAAAAATCCCAGCCAAGAGGTATGTTGTGCTCCACCCGGCTTTTGGATCCTCAGTGGCCTCAGAAGCCTCGAGCCACATATGGAGGCATGGAAATCTCCATGACAGGTGATTTTTGAGAGCTACTGAAGTCTCCAGGTCAGCTAATTTGCTGCAAGGGTTTTTGTGAGCAGTTTGACACCTGCTGTAGCTATATATTTAGATGCAAGTGCTTTGCTGTAATGAATGTGCTTGTACAAGCCACAGGCTGCCAGAAGTCCTTTCTCAGCAGAGGCAAAAATGAATTTTATTTTCCTCTTAGGTACCTTAAGCTAAAATTGATTCTTATACCTTTGTTTGCTCTGCAAGCAGTGAGCTGTTAAGGAAGCACACTGGGATCTGAAAATTCTGGTCAGTGATAGTGACTCTGCTGATTGATGGCCTCTTGTGGCAAGCACTCCACAGTATGTAAGTTGGGAGTTAAAAATTACAAAAATTGCTATTTAGTTTTTAACTCTCCACTTATATCTTGAGTAGCTACAGTCATAAAGATAATAGAATATGTTTCAGTTGTAAAAGACCTCTAAGGTCATCTAGTCCAACCATTACCTAGCGGTACCAAGTCTGGTTTACAGAGAGCTTTTTAACTGGTTATATGATTCACAGTTTGCTTACTCTGTTTTCTCCATCAGAATGAAAAGTAGATGGTAGTTTTTACAAGTCAGTTATATGTTGCTACTAAAAACCGTTAAATGGGTAACAGCATAGATGGGCAACATATGTCCGTAGAATGTCTTGCTGAAAAAAAACATTATGGAGAGAATCAGACTAGGTCCCCTCGCTATAATGCAGAAGATTTCAAAAGACTTTATTTAGTGGATTTAATGTACTTATTTGATATCTGCTACTATATTGGCCACCACAGAACTTCTGGAAGGACAGGCCAGAAGTTGTTCCTCACTGTGTTTTGAAAAAAACCCCAAACTCTATAGATGTTTTCTTTTCTTGGAGACCTGCAATATTGAGTTGGTCTTCTCATTTCGTCTGGCCTATTTGTTTTGGGGTCTTCAGTCTTGTAAGCCTTTCACTATAATCTTCTGGATTGAGAATGAAACCTTCAAATGTGCAATGGAGGTTTCATTTTTTTTTTTCTTTGATGATCCTTTTTCCCGTACTCATATTGTTGACTCAGTGTCACTCTCGTGACACTGTTGCTGTAGTGCTCATACTATGGACTTAGTGAAATGCAGATAGGACCAACAGTGATTTGCATTTAAAAAACACTTTCCAATCAGTTATCCCCCAGTCTTCTAAAAGTAGACAGGTGAACACTAGGAAATTTGTATGCTAAATGCAAACTGATGTAACAGTATTATAAGTGTGCATGTTTACAGGTATGTTACCTAGAATAGTACCGGAATAAAGGCACTGTGTGCCTGATTGTGACTGGCTCAGAGTGGTCTGCTTTTCTTGGATATACCAAAATGAAAGTGAACACACAATGTTTTCATGTAAATACTCAGAATATCTGGATATTTACAACTTGTGTATAATACAGCTGTTCAGTACTTCAGGAAAATATTGGAATTAGTACAGGTACCTTTTTGTGGGGCTGGCTGGTGTTGAACCTTTCTGAGCTTTCTTTGTGTGTTGAGTACCAGCACGGGAGGGGTCTCAGATTTTTACCAGGATCAGTCATTAGTACTGCAAGACAAGAGATTTTGTAGTTACTGGTGGACTCAGGACAGAAGAAACAGACTGAGTTTTAAAGAGTGTGCATGCGTTTTATCAGGACTGCTTTAATAGTTTGGGTTTGGGATTTTTTTGTGTAGCTTTTTTGTTGGTTGGTTGGTTGGTTTTTGGTTTTTTGTTTTTTTTTTTTTTTCAAGTGCAGCATCAGGATTTTATTGAATAAAAATATATCAGTTTTGGTTTCTGTCAGAAACAATCTGTCCTGGTAATCTGGGAAATGAAAGCTAAACTTTCAGGGAAGGATTTACCTTATAGCAGCTTTCCAGTATCTGAGGGGGGCCTACAGGAGGGCTGGGGAGGAGCTGTTCACAAGGTCTTGTAATGACAGGACAAGGGGGAATGGGTTCAAATTGGCGGAGGGGAGATTTGAACGGGATCTTAGGAAGAAATTCTTCACAGTGAGGGTGGTGAGGCACTGGAACAGGTTGCCCAGGGAGGTTGTGTCTGCTCCCTCCCTGGATGTGTTCAAGGCCAGGCTGGATGAGGTCTTGAGCGACCTGATCTAGTGGGAGGTGTCCCTCCCTGTGGCGGGGGGTTGGAACTGGATGATCTTTGAGGTCTCTTCCAACCTAAACCATTCTATGATTTATTATAATTCTCATGTCAAAACTTGCTCTTCAGGTTTATGTAGTAGTGATTTCAAACCCTGTTTCTTATCTCTTCACAGAAAGGACATGTTTATGACAGCTTCCTAGTTCCAAGGGTGTGAGGGTGGCCTGAGAGTCAGCAGGCATATATGGAGAAAACAGGGGTACCACCCTACCCCCCAAACCCTCTCCCCCAAACAAGTGGGCTGTGTTGGCTTCATGGTAGTTGTGTTACAAGTGTCTCTGTTAGTAAAATAAATACACTGCAGGAACACTGGGGACTTATGGGAAAACATTAAAAGTAATTTAATGATAGGCTCAGTTTATTACTCTGTTGTGCCTTAAGACCAGAATGCTCACCAATAAACTTATCAGAAGGGGGTCATTTTTCACTTGGGAATATATTATATGTTTGCCCATGCTTTATCTATGACCCTGGGAACTACAGACCAGTCAGCCTCACCTCTGTGCCTGGCAAGATCATGGAGCACATCCTCTTCAAGGCTCTGCTAAGGCAGATGGAGAACAAAGCAGAGGTGTCTGATGCCAACCAGCATGGCTTCACCAAGGGCAAATCATGCCTAACAAATTTGGTGGCTTTCTACGATAAAGTCACAGCAGCAGTGGACAAGGGAAGGGCAACTGATGTCATCTACCTGGACCTGAGTAAGGCCTTTGACTCTGTCCCACATGACACCCTGGTCACCAAACTGGAAAAACATGGACTTGATGGGTGGAGAACTCGCTGGATAAGGAATTGGCTGGATGGTTGCACGCAGAGAGTGGTGATCAACAGCACAATGTCCACCTGGAGACCAGTGACAAGTGGCGTCCCTCAAGGGTCAGTGCTGGGACCAGTGCTGTTTAACATCTTTGTCAG
>VWZI01012591.1:27539-45674 GCA_013396835.1 Psilopogon haemacephalus
GGGGAGACCTTATAGCAGCCTACCAGTATCTGAGGGGGGCCTACAGGAGGGCTGGGGAGGGGCTGTTCACAAGGTCTTGTAATGACAGGACGAGGGGGAATGGGTTCAAATTGGCGGAGGGGAGATTTGAACAGGATGTTAAGAAGAAATTCTTCACAGTGAGGGTGGTGAGGCACTGGAACAGTGTGTCTGCTCCCTCCCTGGATGTGTTCAAGGCCAGGCTCGATGAGGTCTTGAGCGACCTGATCTAGTGGGGGGTGTCCCTGCCTATGGCAGGGGGTTGGAACTGGATGATCTTTGAGGTCTCTTCCAACCTAGACCATTCTATGATTCTTCTGTGTTATGCATTAGATGTGTGTGAAGGGCTACTGGGCTTGCTTTCATTAACATTTGAATCTTTGACAGTGTTGTTAGACACCTAAGCTAGCTTTTTTTTTCTAAATCACCTGTGATTGTTAATTTAGGAACACAGTTATATTCGTGAGTGACACTAGTTACCAGTAGGCATCTTGAAGTTGTCAATGAATTGTTGACCTAGGCCCATGAGCCCATAAAGAAATGAGAAGCTGAACAATATCTTCTTCTTGTGAGAGTGCATGAAAGTGGTAGGGGGAAGATGAGTTTGGAATTTCAGGGACTTTATTCCTTGGTTATTTGAACAGTTTTTACTGCAGCATTATGATATTGTCACAACCCACATTCAATATCTGGGTAGAGGCAGAATGGGATCTTCATAGAGAAGATAACGATAGGTCCATTTAGCAATTTCTGTAATACTGAGCTGAATTCAGAAGTTGCACAACACAACCAAGTATTTATTAGAAGAAAAAAATATTTCAAAACTAGGGTTGCAAAACTGGGTATTTCCTAACTTTAACATTCCAGAATTTAGATAGGCTTGTGCAAGTATTGCACATATTGGATAGACACTTGAATCCAGCTTTACCATGGGGACTGGGGAAGAAGATGCTAACTTCTGGGCTCTTGAGCTTGTTTTTTCCTTGTCAAAAAATTTATGTGGTACTGATAAGAATTGCTGAATTGACATCTGTGAAAGATTAAATTTTAAGTTCACAAATACCCCTTTGTGCTTACTTTGCCTCTGTCCTGGAGGTTGAGAAAGATGGCAGTCTTCTTCCTGTTGTTTTTTCATCTTCTATTGCAGGACTAATATTCTGTGTTTTTTCTAAAAGATGAACTAGAACACCATTCCTTTGATGCTCACTAATGTGCAAACCAGACATTTTGCAATTTTTGTGACAGTCAAGATAAGCCATCACAACTCCTGGCTTTTGTAATTTGTGCTAGTATATTCCCTATTAGAGCTCAGACAGCATGAAATTTTTCTTACAGTTCTGATTTTCTGTCCTTTAAGAGAGCAGAAATGTCTCTTTTCCTGTTTCTTGGTCTGAGCACTAAAATCAAGCATTTAAAGGACAATGTTCACAGCTCTGTACTTCAGCTGTGGAGCACAAACTGACAGGAGATCTGGTTGTTTCTTTGTTTATAATTGCCTTGAATTTAGTCAACGTAAATACAAGCATTATGGAAAACTCATTAAAATAGTGCACATATTATTGTGCTCCAGTTTGTCACTGTACATAGGTCTAAAATCAGCAGCAGCAGAGTGCCTAAATTAAAATAACAGTTTTAAATTTACCTCAGAAAATTTTCGCAGTTAGAAAAGCAGATATGTGGTCACATTAGTTAGAGTTTAATTATGTCACTAAACATTCCAAGTTTCTTTCTGTTTCTTAAATGTTCTTCTTTTCGAGTAAATTGTGGTGCATTTTAAGGAATGCAACCTAAACTATTAGCAGACCTAAGTTTTGTGGTATGCAAAGTGCTGAAATCTAGTTAAAGCTAATGAATACTGACATAACTGAGAATATTAGAAAATTAGGTTATTGTCTGGGCCTTTACACCTCACCCCCTTCTACCCCTTGCATTATATAAAACCTGATTCATATTCTATTATGGATGACTTTTCCATGGATGTAAGTGAAGGTCTTATTCCAGATAATTTTTAGCACAGGAAAGAGGAGTGGTGGTGAGAGTAATTAAATGGAAGACTGAATTAAAGAACATGGTTCTCTTTGCATTTTCATCATTATTTAAATGAACAGGAATGAGAATGAAATGAATCTTGCACTACAGTCTGTCTCCCTTTCACATGCACCATTTTAGACGAACAATATCCTACAAGTCAAACTTGCTGTGCAGAAAAGGGCCTCTCTTGCAAAATTGTGTAGTGGGAAGAAATTACAGATTTCTGCTTTGTGTAGCCAGAGCAATACTACATCCACAAAGCAAAACTGATACTAACTAAGCCAATGACACATTTGTAATCTTGAGAAGATGGTGTAATTTGTTTCAGATTTTGTTTTCCTCTTGCATTTTCTGTGGTAGGTAAGGTAGGCCAGGAGTGTAACCTTGGCTGTAGAGACTCAGGCTTTTCCTTTACAAGAGCATAGATTGGCTAATCCTATTTTAAAGTATGGAGTAAATTCACAGGACTTTCTGCTCTGGGAACATCACTGAGATGTAGTATTGTACATAGTGATTGCTTATACTTGGGAAAGGAATAAGAGATTAAGAGTCCACAGAGGAGTGATTTTTATATGGAGTTTTTTTTCAGTAAGAAAAGATGGCATTAAAAAACCCTGTCAGTGTATAAAAATAATGGCTCAAAGGTTATTCTTAAAATTGCTGGGTTTGCCCATATATTTTAATTAAAATAAAACTGCTAAACTGCTTTGAATGCCATCATTTTACTACTATTCACTCTCTCAATGTTACCTGTGAAGCTATTTGCCTCAGAACATGTTTGTGTGATACCTTTCAACTGTGAGGAGTGGGCACTTCTTCATGCAGGGCAAAGCATGGAATTGCTTGTATATGATGATGTACAAGCATAGAGGAAGGATTCAAGACAAACAAGCCTAGTAAGCTTACTTGAAAAGATGGTGCCTTAAACCATAGAATAGAATAGAATAGAATAGAATAGAATAGAATAGAATAGAATAGAATAGAATAGAATAGAATAGAATAGAATAGAATAGAATAGAATAGAATAGAATAGAATAGAATAGAATAGAATAGAATAGAATAGAATAGAATAGAATAGAATAGAATAGAATAGAATAGAATAGACCAGGTTGGAAGAGACGTCCAAGATGATCCAGTCCAACCCAGCCCTATCCAGTCAACTAGACCATGGCAATAAGTGCTCCATCCAGTCTTTTCTTGAACACCTCCAGAGATGGTGACTCCACCACCTCCCTGGGCAGCCCATTCCGATGGCAAATCACTCTTACTGTGTAGTACTTCTTCCTAAGATCAAGCCTATCATCCATTATCAATAGTTGAATCTAACTCAAAGTGTCTACCAAAATGAAAATGGGGAAAAAAAAAAAAAAGGAAAAGGAAATACTTAAGTCACAGGTTCAACTTAAGCAAGTTTGGTTTTGTCTAGGTTTTTTCTTAGCATACAAAAGATTTGTAGGACATTTTTTTTTAACCTTGCCTGTGATCATTTAGTAAAGCAGGCATAAAATCTTCTAATACATTTGCCCATCATCTACTCAACCACATTACTTCTTTGTCTATAAGCAGACCTCAGAGATGCCTTGCATTTTCCTGCTTAAAGCTGAAGCCTCTCCCTCTCAAAGAAGCTATCAGCATGATTAGCAGTGTTCTTGCTGCAGCTTCACCTTTTGTTTTTTTACTTTTGAATGCTACTAAGCAACTGTAGTCATGAGCTCTCATGCTACCAAATATTTCTGTAACCCTCCCATGCCCTCCAGGTGTTAATGATTTTCTTGAATTATGGTGTGTCTTAATAGTGTCACACTAGAGTCTTAGTCAATCACAGTGTAAATCTATCACCTTCAGTGCCCTGTCACAGAGGGCAAGATACTTTTCACTGACTGTACAATGGTACAGCCCTCAAAATCTATCCTTATGCACAAACCCAGTTATCGATGAATGCACTTGCTTCTCCTGGTAGATGCTTAAAGAAAGTCTTGACCTAAGACTGGTTGTAGGAAGATGGGGTGGAGACTGATGGAGGATGGTGTATAAAGTAGTGAATAATTTTGTTGATTGTTGAGGACAGAGCTCTTCCTGGGCCTGAGACTAATGGGTGGCTCAGAGACAGTGATTTTCGTAAGACTGTCTAATAGTTTTAGTATTTAATAATTTTGTCCCCTTATTTCTGTGTGCAGTGCATTAGCTCATTGTTTCTGCAGCAGTATTTTTCTCTACCCACATATTAATAACATGAAAAGACTTTGATAAAAATTACACTTTTGTTCCCAAAGGATGGGAAGCATAGCCAGTTTGTGAAACCAATGCTTAAGATTAATGCTGCTCTTCTTATGTCCTTTGCTTTCTGAACTTAGTGATTGTTGCCTTTGTTGTATAATTTATTAGAGAGGTCAAATTTTCTTTGATTCACTGTTCAAAGTAAGAAAGTAAGTAAACTAGAGTCAGTGACATTTGAAGATACTGATGTTCTAGATAGAAATTACTTCTTTCATTTACTGCCTGTTTGCCATGTAATAGGTTGCTTGTTTTTATGAATCTTACGTTCACTGATTAATGTACTCTCAGTTCAAATTAACCTATCCAGACAGCTGTAGGGGTATTGCAAGACCTGTGCATACAATGTTCTATTTTAGGCATTTCTCAGTTTGCTTTCTCTTCTACTTCTTGTTCCCCTCCTCTCTCTACAGCACCATTTATTTCTGCAACGAAACAGAAGGATGTGCTTGGTTGCACTTCTCAGCAGCTCTGCAAGCCTGTGGAGAGTGTGGGTTGTCTCTCTATGCAGCATCCTGGAAAATGCTCCTTCCTTTGAAGAAGTAATCTGCTGAAAAACACGTACGCGTACAGTTCTTCCAGCCTGCCTTGTTGCACCGCTCTCAAGAGTCTGAAATGCCTGCTCTCTAATATTCCTTGGGGTTTGCATTTCTTCTGCTGGAGACATATTGCTGCTGCAGTTATCCAAGGAGCCCTGAAGAGCAAGGACACTGAATATGGCTCTGTGTGCTTTTTATGTGGTGTGGGGTTTGTTACTGGATGTGACAGTAGCATTTGGCCCAGTACCAAGGATCACTTGGGAACACAGAGGTAAGATGAGAAACCTAAGTGCTATGTGGGACATTACCACAGCCTCAGGGTTTCTGTGTGATCCAAAACTTGTTGAGGCTGTGAGTTCTTCAAGCTTGGTCAGGTGTTGCTGGCTGTGCTGAGCTTATGAAGTGCATAGAACAAGAATATTCTAAAGTGACTCAGGCTCTGGGTTAATTCAGATTCTTCAAGCACTTCTGAAAACATAGCTTTTTAAAGGAGGAATTTTGAATTTGGCCTTCTCAGCTGAAGAGTCTTGCAGCTGAAGGTTGCTTCAAGAGAAAAGCTTAATATATGTAATTTATTTAAAGAAAATATTTTTACTTTGAGTTTGAACATAGTGGTAAAATGCACCTCTCCAGCTAGTAAACATTTTTTTCTTATACTTTTCCACAGTAACATGTATTTTGACACTAAGCCATCCTGTGCACTAAACAAGTCATAAGATGAAGATACAGATTTGGCCTTCTTCTGTATGCGTTATGTGGTGCTTAGAGTTGAAACAATCTTTCACACAATATCACTTTCCTTGTATTTGAAGTTGCAGCAAATACCCTTAACATCCTGATACAAATAGAAGGAGCCAGCAACTGTAACAGAGATTAGTGGGCCCTTTAGATTTTTGTTTAAAATTTAGCCTGCGTCTGAAAAAAAAAACCAAAACCAAAAACCAAACAAAACAACAACCTAGAGAAGGACCATAGAGTAGTTACCTTTTGAAAGGTTTCGTGTTTGAATCCTCCTTTGTTTCTAATTTGCAATGATTACTTAACCAAGTGTGCTGTAATCAAACATAAACAAATATCTTGGTAGTAGGTAGCCTTAAATAAGGGTGTTAAATACGGAGCAGCCATAGTGTAGGAAAAGGTAGTAGCAATAAGTTGACGTATGAGATGAGTGTGCCATCAACACAGGAAGTGCTTTTCCTGTTTATTGGCATAGCAATTAGTGAGTTGCTGATGTCTAGACTATTCTTTCTGAAGAGCTACAAGGCTTGTAGTTCCTGCTTGAATTCCTTGATGTTTCTGCCTTGTGTAATAGTTACAATCTGGGCAGTTGCTGTTTTGATGGTATTATGCTGGTGGACTGCAGACCCACATCCAGATTGCTCAAAATAAATTGATCCCTGACTCTGTTTGCTAAAGATTCTTGCATTTAAATATGGTAAGCCTGTATCAGATAGGAGGGGCTATTTTTATTAGAGGAGGAATGAACATGTGGAGTTTTATGAACCACTTCATCCATTTGGATAACATTTTCTTGCCAGGTGAAATATTTTAAAATTACGTGCTTGAGAATCGAGTTTAAAATTGATTTTTTTTTTTGAGTGTTATTTTTGAAAATGTGAAATTTCTAGTGTTAGAATTAGAAGCAACAATACACTGTTCTCTGCTTGTATCTTAAAAAGCGAATCTTGTGGTGGTCCTTTGCACAAAATAGTCTCCCAGGCTTTCAGTCATTTTTCCATTGTGGTTGTACATGCAGAAAAAGTATTATTGCATATTAGTCATTTTGTGTCATTTTTTTTCCAATCTACTCTGTTCCAGTCTGCATTCTTCCTCATTCCACTTCTCTTGTGTCTTCATGTTATTTCTTTCTATTTTGTGTTTTGTTTCTGATTTTCACTATTAGGTGTTTTTTGTGTCTGATTGCCACTTCAAAATCATTTTAGTAAATGGTTCGTTTTAACCTTGTGTCTTCTTTATCCTATGGTAATACACTGAAGAGTTGTCTTTTAAGGTGCAAGATTTTTTGAGAGACTTGTTTGGGGCAGTTGCAAGGCATATAGAGGCCAACCTGATTGCCTTCAGTATGTGGAAGGGAAAAGATGATGAAGGACCTGACAGCGTATGTGTAAAATAGAAAGTTAGAAAAAAGGGGATTAACAGGTAGGAGAAAAAAAGAGAAAAAAAAAAAAAGATGAGATACAGAGATCACTACAAGAGGAAATATTTAAGCATTTCAACCTGAATGACAAAGCAAGTAGCAGTAATTTTAATGTTCACAGAAGGGTAGGGTGTTGAAAGTGAACTCTGAAGATCATTTAGTCCAGTATCTCTGCTAGAGCAGGATCACTCAGGAACATGTCCAGGTTGGTTTTTGATGCCTCCAGAGATGGAGACTCCAAGTGCCCAGGCAAACATTTTTCAGTGCTCTGCCACCCTCAAAATGAATATTTTGTTTCTTACATTTACATGGAACCTCCTGTGTTCCAATTTCTGTCCAATGGCCCTTGTCCTGTCACTGGAAACCACCAAAAAGAGTCTGTCTCTGTCCTCCTGACACTTTGTCTTTAGATATTTATGAGCATAAATGAGATGCACCCTCCCACCTCAGTCTACTCTTCTCCAGGCTAAATGCACTCAACTCTTTCAACTCATACGATAGTTGTTTAGTCCCATAATCATCTTAGTGGTTCTCTGCTGAATGCTCTCAAGTATTTCCTTGTCCTAATTGAACTGGGGCGCCCAGAACTGGACACAGTATTTGATATGAGGCCTCACCAGGGCAGAGTAGAGGGGTAGGAAGACCTCCTTTGACCTACTAACCACACTCTTCTTAATGCATCCCAGGATGCCACTGGCTTTCTTGGCCACAAGGGTACATTGTTGTCTCACGATGAACTTCTTGTACACCAGGATTCCTAGGTCATTCTCCACAGAGCTTCTCTCCAGGAGGTCAGCCCTCAGCATGTACTGATAAGATGTTGATGATAGGAGCTGCTGTTTATGCTGAATCAAGCTTCTGAGGGATGTCTTGTCTGTTGCATGGGTTGTCCAAACTAACCTTTGTTGTTTGCAAGATAAACAACAGCTGTTAAACGACTTAGGGTCAAGCCTGTGGCTCACTTTTCTAAGTCACTGTGTTTTCTTTCATTTCAACAGAGGTCCAGCTAATACATTTTCATGAATCTGAAGTGTCAAACTATTCAACCTTGCTGCTAAGTGAAGACAAAGATGTTCTATATATAGGAGCCAGAGAGGTGATCTTCGCATTAAATGCAATGAATATTGCTGAGAAGCAGCATGAGGTAATTTCAATGCATTTTCTTCAGTGTACAAATCATCATCCAAGTTTTATGTAATTTTCTGAGGTCAGTAGTGCACTGCCCTTTAGGCGGTAGGTACCTAAAGGAGAAAATACTTTGTGTGGGCTACACCTGTGTTACTTCTGGAAGATGCTCTAAAGTAAAACATGCCATCAGATGAGATGAATGAATGAGAAGTTGGACGTAAACTGTAATTGTGGGGTTTCCTTAGATATTCTCTTCTTTAGGACAGGATGCTATATGGGAGGGACTTTGAGTATCGTCAGTAATGGTGGTTCTTAGAGAAATTTTTGTATCAGGAGTGGACCATCTCCTGTTAACCTGAATCAGAAAGTAATGTAATCCAGAACAGGATGAAAATTGTAATGGCAGGCCTCAGACATGCATTAGAAGAAATGAAAGCCCTGTCCTTTCTGTTTCAGCTTCTCTTTTGTGTCTCTAGTTGTGTCTGCACAGCAAGTGGTGGCACAGACAGGTCTGATCCAGCTTGCTCACAGTTGCGCCCTGGATATGCTGAAGGTGTCATCTAGGAGTAAATGAGCCTATGATCTGCTAACACTGTATTGCTTGCAGTTTTTCCAAGACTCCTGCTTCTCATCACATCAGCAGCACAGGCCAACAATTAGATCTGTGATATGGAGTCCCACTCTGGATGTTTTGGAAGATGCTCATAGGGTTTCTAATATGAAGAACATGTTCATGGGTGTTGAGCAATTTCACCAGCACATCAGTACACTCATACAACAAGTTTTGACTGTCAAAGTTGTCCTTCTTGATTCCCCCTCCCTCCAAGTGTTTTTCCTTCAACTCTGAATGAAATTGAAAAGTAATTAAAACAGTTTCATTTCCTTAATGAATATGATAATAGACATCTCATTAGCAATTTGAGGAACACATCATTATGAACTCAAAAGGTAGTGACAGTAGTTCAACTCCACTTAAGGCACAGGTATTTGGAAATGCCACTTCCACAGGAAAGAATGGCTTTGAATCTTTGACAGCTGCTTGCAGAATGGCTTGCATTTGCTGCAGATGATTTTAGGATTGCCTTCTGTTGGTGTATTATTTAAAGATTTTCAGACCTGGCATTGAATTTCTAGTGCTTTGAATGTGCCTTTTTGTTGCTTGTCTTTTTCCCACTTAGTTACACTGGAAGGTCACAGAAGATAAAAGGGCCAAATGTGCAGTCAAGGGCAAATCAGAACAGGTATGTGCTTCTATTGAACTTTGAGAAAGATGTTACACTTTTCATTTCAAGAGGAATGGTGTTAGAAGGACACCAACTATTTGAAGTTAAAATTTTCAGTTAGTCACTTAGATTCTTTAGCTTGAGTTTTAGAAACTTTGGCAGTCTTAGTGGCTTTTGGTTGTTTGCTTGCTTGTTTTGTTTTAAGTTTTAGTTCCTTACTTCTTGCTGGTGAATATTTGAAAATCTGCATACATCCTGATGTGTGCTTAATGTTGCAAGTTTTTTTCCATTAAAATGATAAACCATTATTAATTTCACTGAAGTAATTGATAGCAGACATCCTAGTTTGTTATTGCAATAATTGCTACACAGCATTTGATTTTGCAGAATGACTGACAAATTTGTTTGCTTTGCTTTAGGGCATATAGTTTGTTTATTAGGCCAGTGCTGTTTCACCAGTGGAATTGTCACTAACTACACGTGGTGCTCAGCAGGTGTGCCCCTTGCAGCAGTACCTTGCTGATATGACTGTTCAGACAGCTCCTTGGAACTTGAGTCTGATCTCCTGCCAGTTCAGCAGTGCTGGCAGCTCAGCTCCAGGGATCCCTCAATGTTTTTGGGAACCATGGGCTACTTGCAACTGACTGTGCTGGCTGGTGTGCTCAATTTCCACTGCTGTTGAGTTGGTTTACTTCAGGTGGTTGTCTCTCTGTGAATGTACCTTTCCTGCTATGCAGTGCATTTTGCTATGAGATGTGGATTTCTTGCATCTGCAGTTTAGTGAGCAGTGTATGTGTTTTCCACCAGTTCTCTGCAGAGGTTACTGTTAGTCAGAGGAGATACTAGACCCTGTAGATAAGTACTTTACCAGAACTCTAAATTCTCTTCCTTTTTTTTTTTTTTTTTTTTTAATCCTGTCTCTAGTTTAGTGATTCATACATTGCCAGCTTTGGTTTTCTTCAATTGTTCTCATAACCTTTTACTGACCACATTTATATTGTATGTGTGATGTTTTGTGTAGTACAGTACTTTCAAAACAGTTAAGGTATTAAGCCACTAGTGCTATTTCTTACACTTTCCACTTTCCCACCCTAGTGCCTGCAAAAAGCATTTATGCAGCTGTTTGAGGATCTCATCTGGCAGAAAACTAGTTTTATTCTTTTCCACTGTCAGTTTTCTGCCAAACTGAAGTGACCATATTGCCACAGAAATACTTGGTTTGACTTATGAGTAGAAAAAGTAGGGATAATGCATGTACTTTCAGTAGTTTATGGACAATGGTTGTGTCTGGCTGTGTACCAGCAAGAATTAAGAGATGTCGTTTATAGTGTTTATTTTCCCTCTGAGTGTTTAGGGTTCTTTTTCTTGGTTATTATTTACAGTATTCTTTATTCAAGGCTTTGCTCAAATTCCTTGTTCTGTTTCAAAGCTGAAAAAGAATTAAGAAGCTTTCTTGGATGAAAGAGCAGTGATACATAGGACTGAAAAAATGACAAAACAGTCACGATTATCACTTCTTTTCATATGGACTAAAAAAGAATGACTAAAGCTTAGTCCATAGTTGTTGCTATGAGTCAGATGTCTTTGGAGCTAGTGCTTTTATGCAGCGACTTGAGATGCACTATGCTGAGCTTATAGCACTTGGTCATGCTACCCTTGTAGGTGTAGTGAAGCAGCTATGCACTACATACTTTATGTAGGACTAGGGCTTCTGGAGACTGTAAGGAGATGGTGTCCCAGAGATGATTTCATCACGGAACCTTACTAGCATGGCATAAGTAGCTGCAACAGATGAGCTGACAGCACAACTCTTAACTGGAATTTGTGTTGGAAGGTGGAAGCTTTGGTTTCTCATGTTGGTTCTTTCTCATCCTCTGTTACAGACAGAGTGTCGCAATTATGTGCGTGTCTTACAGCAGCTGAATGATACTTTTCTCTACGTGTGTGGAACTAATGCTTTTCAGCCAGCATGTGACTACCTGGTAAGAACATACATGTGTTTTGACCTAGTAACAACTGTTACTTGAAAGCAGCTCATTTAAGCAACATTTATTGCCATTGTGAAAGGCAGTTGTAATTTTGGTACTGGTTTATATAGCATTTGGAGCATTTACCTTGTCCCAGAGCAATAACGAATATGGAGGTAAACTGTACTGTTCCCTTCTCAGGGCTTACTGAATTACTAATTGGTCTTGTTTAACTAAAAATATTTACTTAGCTTTCATAATTATTTGTGATGTGTGCTAGCATAAAAACAATTGCTAAAATTGTTGCTTTGCGACTTCCATCTGCTATGGAATCTCCCTGAAATTTCTTGCGTTTCTGTCTCTGCATGTCTCTTTAACACAGTTGCTTTCCATATATCAATTACCTTTTCTGCCGTTCCTTCTGTCTGGGTTTTCTGGGTGCACTTTCTTGAGGTCTGTCTGGATTTAGGTTTTTGTATTCTGTTCTTTTCTACTTCGACTCTGACAAATGATACGATCACATTTCCTCTCTTTTGGCTAGACTTGATAAGATTGTCTGAAAACACACTATCTTACCAAGAAGCATTTCTGCACTTTTGATACTTGAAGCTGATGATATGGTCCATTATATAGTGTTAATTTTTTCAGTTGCCTTTGCATGAGTCAAGTGGTCGATAGAAAAAGTCCTAACTTTTTTTGTGTTTTTCACTTAACATTTTGCAGAACTTAATTTCATTTGAACTTGGGGGTAAAAATGAAGATGGTAAGGGCAGATGTCCATTTGATCCTGCTCAAAGCTACACATCTGTTATGGTTGGTGAGTTCAAACTTTACATACCTCATTATTATGTATTAAAAATATGTAATGTTTCCTGCTGTCATTCTCCAGTCACTCAGTATCAGCATGGTAGATTACATCCATATTTTTAACATCTTTACTGTTTATGTAGGTGGTCATTAAAATACATATTTAGTCAACTTCAGCATGTTTTTTAAGAGGAGAAATTAAAACTCTATGTTGTTTTGGAATCGACTTTTGAAATACTAATTTTTAAATAATATTTTTGGGTGTTTAACCTATTTAGCCTTTGTCGTTTCAGCTACTGTCACTTGAGAAAATTCAACAATGTCCTAATTTCAACTACCATAGGGTTGATTTTCACAAAAAAAGGGGGAGGGGGCACAGCCAGGATAGCCAAACCAAAAAAGCCTACAGGATATTCAATACCACACTGACCTCATGCCCCGTGTAGAAGTGAGGAGCTGGCCAGGGAATGCACATGTGGTTTGAGCAGGTGGAGCAAGTGGAGTGGGCAGAAGTGGTGGGTTCTGGGTGGTGAGCTGTTGCATTTTACGTCTCTAGTTTTTTATTTTATTAATAGTACTGTTATTGTTTCTTCTGTCTTTGTGTTGTTCCACTGAACTCTCCTTACCTCAGCCACTGGACTTCTACCTTTTTCTCAGGTTTCTTCTTCCTCATCTCATGGAATGGAGTTGGGGGGAGGACTGAGCAAGTAACCTTGTGGTGCTTAGTTGCTGGCTGTGCCTAAACTACAAGACAAAAGTAGAAATTTTTCTGTCGTGAAGGCATCTGTGAGACAGAGTAGAGGAATAAGCTATTTATTGCAATTATATTATCGTGTAGTTGGACTCCACTGGATCTTGATTTGGTGAAACCAAAGTTCATGGCTATACCCTAGTATCACACAATCACAAAAGAGAAACTCAAAATAACATAAAACAGGAAGTGAGAACACTGTGCTCTGTTTCTGGAATTATTTAATAGTTGAGCATGAATAACAATGGCATAGCCAAACAGTAAAATTATTACATCCAAAACTCCTGTAGCATTTCTTAAAAGAAAGTTGTAAATTTTATGTACGTTTATTTTGTATATAAAGTGTAGATTTACATGCAAAGTGCTGAAGTACAAAAAAGAATACCAACTTTTACCATTTTCTTGTGTGAAAACCCAAGTGTGGAAGTGTCAGACTTCAGAATGGTCACTGGAAATGTAAACATATAAGACATGTCTGGAACTATTTGGAGGAAATCCTTATTTATCTTTTCTGGTGGGAAGTTTAAGCTTACAAAGTCTTCTGAAATATTTGTGCATCCTTTTTTGGTATCCAGCGCATAAGAAAATCTAAAATACTTGGTTTTATGTTAAAGATGAGGAGCTTTATTCCGGTACATCTTACAATTTCTTGGGAAGCGAACCTATCATTTCACGGCACTCTCACCAGAGTCCTCTGAGAACGGAGTATGCAATACCTTGGCTTAATGGTAAGCAGGCACCAGATCTGTCCCACCCAAATGTTTTCTTCCTTTTTCAGTGTCACAGACAAGGAGTTTGTTTCTTACCTGGCATATGAGGCAATTGTCTAATATGTGCCATCAGGAGAATCTCCTTTGAAATGTCAGGATTTTTATCAGAACTGGCAATAAAACCAGCTGCATATATCCTAGAAGTTTCAACTTGACATCAGAGGCCTACGATTTTTTCTATCTACTTGTTCATCTTTGCAATAATTCAACATTGGTTAAGATACAGTAAGGAAGAGAAGGGTTTTGTCTCCTAATGGGTTTTCAAATTGAGCTGCTGATGGTTCCTCATGCTTTCAGTTCCTGAGTTTTGAAAGTCTCTGAATTTTGTGAATTCTCAGTGGTTTTTGGCATTCTGACAATAAAATCCCAGAATCATGAAGTTAGCAGATACTGAAAAATGCATTGTGTCCAAGCAGGTATAGGACACTAAGTTTTGTAATACAGGTTGTAATGATACTTTCATTTTTAGTGCCTCAGCTAGTAGCTAAAATGAAGGTGGAGCAGATTTGGGAATGTACCTCTCCAGGCCTGTTAGAAAACCACACTTGGCTGGACTGAAGAATGTTAAGCTAATGAAGTATTAGATCTTAGAGATCTGCAAGGTGTCTTGGTATTTTGATGTAGGATTTGTGGGTTTGATATTTTTCTCTGTTTTTATAGAAATGTGATTATGAAGAGCAAACTATGTAGGCAGATGACTCTCCAGGGACTGGAGAGCAGGAAAATGTAGAGGCTTGGGCTAAAGAGGACTTCTAGGGAGTTTTTGAGGGAATCAAAATTAGCCTCGTACATAATTTAAAATTCTTCTTTTTGTGTAGAGCCCAATTTTGTTTTTGCTGATGTAATAAGAGCAGAACAAAACAGCACAGATGGAGATGATGACAAGATATACTTCTTTTTCACTGAGGTGTCTGTGGAGTATGAATTTGTTGGAAAACTGATGATTCCAAGAATTGCTAGAGTGTGCAAGGTGAGACATAGTTCAATTTACTTTTACTAATTCACATAGAATTCTCTGTGTGTGTGTGTGTGTGTGTGTGTTAAAAAGCATAATTGTTGCTTTAGGAACAAATGCTTGATTTTAATTTGCACTGTGTTAAAATTTAAGTTTATCTGAAGGTTCTTCCCACCTCTTGGTGGAAAAACCCAGCCACCACATAAGGCAGTAACAGGAAAAGTGCCTCTGCTGGCTTTCTTTTTTATTTTCTTTAAACAATTCTTAAGTGCAGTTTCCTGAGAAGAGCAGACTCTGGAGATAGGATGACAGAAGCTACTTTCAATTAGCTATATACAGAAGAACTACAGCCATGTCCACAGCAGAATAGCTCTTAACTGTAGTGTAGCAGATGGGAGCTCCATGATGCTATTAGAGCTGTAAGAACTTCAAGTAAAGTGATCACCAGCAGCCTGATTCTGTCACATATGATGCATTTACATCTCAGTATGTTAAGCTGTTCAAGAGTTTTAGTTTAAAAATGTTGTTGCTGAACGAGTTTTATGCAGTAAAAAATGTTGATTTAACTAACTTTTAAAGGAGAATGTATCAGTCCTCTGAGGATTTCCCACTGCCCCCAACAGGAAATGTATCTAATAATTTCATTTTGATGAGATGGAAATACTTTATTTTTACTTAACTATTTTATATTTCAATGTGTAAGTCAAAACATCAATTACAAGAGAGTGCAGGTGAGATTTCTAGTAAACAAGCAGCTGGAGGCAGCTTTACATGGGACTTCTTACTATGTCCCACTGACAGCTAGTGCATCCATTAAATGTGCAGTATCGTGCAAAATGAGAGCCATATTGCTACTGCTTGTTTGAAAGAGGAATTTGTGACAGGTTGCAAATCTGTATTTATACTTAGTTATTGTCATTGGATAATGAATGGGAAATATTAATAATGTTCAAATATGCTTTGCTGTTGGAAGTAATAGAGCTACAGCTTGAGTACCAAATACTTCAACAGATTTCTAGTCAGTTTATATTAATTTATTTAAGCTTTAATACTTAATCCTTAATAAAGGTGGTAACTGATTGCTGAGTTTCTTCTAATAAAATTATTAACATAAGCAAGTTTAAGTGCATAGAGCAACACTAGAATTTAAATCATAATTAAGCTGTCACAGACAAAAAGTGTTACGTATTTCTCTGAAGGGACAATAGAATACCTTCATGCTTATCTTACTTACTCTCATAACTTTTTCTGAAGAGTGCATTGCCCATCTCAGTTTTCCAAGTGTTGCTGAGGTACAGTCTTTTGTAGGTTTTATATCTCATTTTACCTCTTTGGTGGTAGAAGCCTTTCTGCATTTTTTTTGTTGAATCAGTTAATTTTCCTGTGACTTTCTTACTTTTCTGTTGGTAAATATGTTGACATTAATTGCTGGTGCTGTAGATTAAATGTTAGAAAATAATAAAGCTCAGTAATGTTGTACTTCATAGCAGCATTTTTGCCTTAAAGAACCACTGCTAAGTTTCCTCACAAACGCTTTAATTTTTCTAATTTTTTTTAACATCAAAAGAGGGACCAAGGAGGATTAAGGACCTTGCAGAAAAAATGGACTTCCTTTCTCAAGGCCAGATTGATTTGTACCATCCCTGATAAGAATTTAATTTTCAATATTATCAATGATGTTTTTATTCTCAATTCTCCAACTCTGAAGGAACCAGTGATATATGGAGTCTTCACCCCACAGCTGTAAGTGTGGTGTAGCCTTTCTCTAGATTAAATACTTTCTATCTAAGTTGACTTATTACAAGAAGGAATAATTAATCCTATTTTTTTATTTCCTTTCTTCCTGAACTTTCAGGAATAATGTGGGATTGTCAGCAGTGTGTGCATACAATCTGTCTACTGTAGAAGAGGTTTTCTCAAAAGGGAAGTATATGCAGAGCGCTACAGTAGAGCAGTCTCATACAAAGTGGGTACGGTACAATGGGGAAATTCCTAATCCTCGACCTGGTGCAGTAAGTTTCCATAATCTTGGATCTAGTAGCTAGTCATTGTTGCAGTATATAGAAGTAAAGGAAACGGAGAATATTAGGTAGTCTACTAAAGCTTAATTTTAGTTTGCCCTAGTCTGGATAGTTTTTGTTGTAAAGATTTTATAGAAAAACACTCTAGTGAATTATCCTGAAGTTTGCATTTAGGAATCAGAGTGGGGTTTTTGATTTATAATGGAGTTACTTGCTGGGTTTGTATGTTCATGATCTCATTACTAATTTTCTAGAAGTGAAATAGATGTCAGTATGCATGAGGCAACATGAAACACTTTTTAGTTCAGATGAACAAAAGTATAGCAATCATGGAATTGTCTCAGTGAATTTAGCAGGTTTATCCTGTGTCTGTGCCCATGGCAGGAGGGCTGTAACTAGATCTTTGAGGTTCCTTCCAGTGCAAACCATTCTATGATTCTATGGTCCAGTGCAGTGCAAACAAAAATGTTCATAGTGCAGGGTCTCCTTCACACTTTATTTGATTTCTCATGTTCTCTGCCATTGTCATCTTGCTGCTGATTGATAAGGTAACAGCTTAAAAAGCATTTAAGAGCATGACAGTCCAGAAAGACTATTTTTCATTAAATGTATTTTGGGCCCAAAAAAAGGTAATCCAAAACTCAGGGATTACTACATCACAGAAGCCAAAGTGCTACAGGAGCTGAGGAATGTTCCTTGGTAGAATGAGTATAATGTAATGGTATGGTTACAGGCCAAAATGCAGAAGAGAAGGTGCATGTAGGTGATGTTAATTGTCTGTAGTTTGTGTAAGTAAATGATGCAATTACATTGTTTTTTTTGTTTGTTCCTCTCCCCACTAGTGTATAAATAATGAAGCCAGAGCCTTAAACTATGTGAGTTCTCTGAATTTACCAGACAAAACATTGCAGTTTGTTAAAGATCATCCTTTAATGGATGACTCAGTGACTCCAGTGGGAGACAGACCCCGACTAGTAAAACGAGATGTAAAGTATACTCAGATTGTAGTAGACAGAGTCAGAGCACTCAATGGGACCATATATGATGTTATGTTCATCAGCACAGGTGAGTTCCATACAACCTTTTTTTTTTCCTCCTTAAGGCTCTGATTATAAGTTTGTTCTAACAAATTCTTGAAATTTCCCTGTTTCAGTGCTTTGATAACAGCTGCTGTTTTCATTTAAAAAGAAGGGCCATGATGATTAGGTGGAGAATCTTAAATGCTTTGAAAAAGTATTGCAGAGAAAAAAAACAAAAAGCAAAACAAAACAAAACTGCAGTGGGTACACACAAAATAATCCCTACCTGGTCATTAGTGGTGCCAAAATGTTATTTCTTGCTCAGAGCTCCTTATGATGGCAAGTTTAATGGTTGCCATTTAAACAGAGCTGGGTGAAGTCTTCAGATGAACAGCAAGCAGATTATTGAGACGACTTATATGAACTGTCCAATTTTTTTCCTGTTTTTTTATTTCAAGAATTTACCTAAATATG
>VWZI01012591.1:52688-72058 GCA_013396835.1 Psilopogon haemacephalus
GTAAATTATAGACTTTTGTCCAGACAGGACATTTTTTTTTTCTTTGCTTCTAGTGATTACTTTTATGCTTTGTGTTTGAAAAACTAGGTCTCTTTAGTTGGCTAAAGTTTGGGGTTTTTTTTAAACAGCTTTTTAAGTAAGATTTTTGAGGTATAATGGGGATAGCATTGGCTTGATTTGTGTAAGACTCTCAGGGATAATCTTGCGTAAAGGTTTTTTTCTTTGCTGCTTTCTAGAAATTTAGGTACGACAGTATCAGTACAAATAACATGGAGTAACTGGGGAAGAAGGAAATAATAATGCTTTTTTTTCCCATCTTTTTTTTTGTTTGGTTTTGTTTGCTCCTGTTAAGCAGCAAGCTGGACATAGTCATATTCAAATTTTCTATACAGAGCTCTGATTTAATTTTTTTTTTTAGTTTTCTTTCTGTGTTTTGTTCTGTTCAACAAAACAGAACAGGCAAGCAACTATCAGCAGTCACATGAAGAGAATTTTTCTGCACCGTGGAAACAAAACAGGAATCAAGAAGAATGAACTACAATACTTAAGCTAGTCATTCACTGGAATGGACAGTTAGGATACAGCTTGATGAGAAGAACTTGCCTTTTAATTTTTTTTTTCCAGTTCAGAAATAATTAAGCTTCTTTTTGTGACAAATCCTTGCAGAGTCACCCGTTCTGGATGACAGCTTCTGGTCTCCTATGCAACTGGAGACTGAAACTGGAGCTGCTCAAACAATCACATGTTTGAACTGTTTGTGAATCATGGCTGCAAACGTGAAAATGTGCATTTGTTCCTCAGCTTGGTTCACAGCAGCACTATTTGTCTGTAAAAGCATTTTGTGCGGTACGGTCTGGAAGAATTGTTCCTCTCACTGCATCTTTCTGTAATTATTGCTAGGAGTAGAATACGTTTTAACAGTAAACAGCAGTAAACCTGGGCTGCTTCTCTGTTGAACTTTTATGCAAACGTAATTTAGACCATCTTAGTGTAAACAGTTTATATTTTATAAGATTCAGTTTCGTTTTATTTTTCTATTTTTAATTATGTACATATAACAGAATAAATATTAAAATAAATTGTATTAAAACTTGACTCTTTTGAAACTTGACGCAATAACACCGTTTACCATACTGCAAGGGCTAATGTTCCTTGTGGTTTCCTTTGAGGGAGGAAAACTAACACTTCTGTAATCAATTTGAAGCAGATTTGCTCCTCAGCTCTAGTTGAATGGGTTATAGCTTGGGGGGAAGGGATTGGAAGGGTGGAAAAAGAAGCATGGGCAAAGGAGGAAAGTGCTTCTGTCTAGAAGTGTAAGGACACTTCATATTACCATTCTAAAAATAATTTGTCTCTTTTACATTGTTTCTTCAGTGTGTGATCTATTTCTTACAACTTTTTTCCTTAGTACCCTCTTTTTTTCTTTTTCTTTTTCTTCTTTTTTTTTTTTTTTTTTCTTGTCCTCNCTTTTTTTTTTTTTTATTCCTGTCCTCTTCTGTCACACAGCCTCATCTCCTATACCTTTCCCTCCTACTGGTACCTCCTTTTTGTCCTGTGTTGGAAGTGATTCACCTCCTTCACCCACCAGTACCCAGGCTGATGTTTGGTCTAGCACAGACCCTGTAAAGGTCATGTTGTTGCCACCTTTCCTAAGTGACCAGGCACAGCATGTTAGTGTCGGGGGACGCTTTCACCTCTTCTGCCAAGCCACTGGTAAGTTGGAAGACCACTGAATAAGCCAGTGTTTTCTGCACTAGAGATCTGTATATGTTATCTATCACATACTGCATATGCTGGGTTTTTTAAATAGTTAATAAAAAATACCATTTCACGACATATTGTCAGCATACTGTTACCAAAACTCTGGCACTGCTAATACTGTTGGATAAAGTGCAGGCTCTGACTAGCAGCCTACTTTAGTATCTAAACTGATTTTAGTAGAAACACTTAGACACTGACTGAGTCACTGAATCATGATTAGGGGTGTGAATGTTTAGCAGGTAAGCCTTTTTGCTGTCAGCACGTATGCAGCTTTTGAAAACTACGCTTCACTGACTGTAGCGTTCTTTGCTGGACCAGGTCAGTTGCTCCTTTTGCCTCTTATTTCAAGTGTTAAAGTATTTTCAGTAATGACAACTTCCATTTAATGAAGAATACATTATTTAGGTTCTACAGAAGGAGAAACATCTTTTCTATACAAGTGCAGCATCTGTCCTATCAGATTTTGTTTGGATAGTAGTTGTTTAAGATAAATGAGATTTAATAGAGTTAAATGGGTCTTAAATTGTAACTGTGTTTCTTAGATTAGAGATGGAGGTTAGTTTTTAGAAGTATCTTTGTTTCATACTGGTTGGTGGGATCAGATCAAAATGCAGATACCTTTATCAGTGTAGGCCTGATAGGCATGGTTATTTCTGTGACTAAAAAGAGCAAAATCATGGTTCTTTCATCAAAAAGAATTGTAGAATCATTTAAGCTTGGAAAAGACCTTTCAGCAATAATTTGTTCCCTATTGCTCTCTGTAGACAGTGAGGAGTCTTGTTTTCTGCCATGGGGGAAAAAAAAAAAAAGTGGCAGTGGTTGTACTGCAGATCTAGAATTTATTCTAAAATCACTATTTTTGTCCAGCAATATTTGTTTTAACCTGATACTCATGCTGATATTTCAAAAAAAATATCAGTAATTTTAATAGCAGCATCCTATAGTCAGCCTGTGGAATACTTTCCTGATGAGGTAGACACAAATAGAAGAAGAAACTGTAACAAGAATCAGACATCCAAGAGATGCAGTGGGCGAGGTGAGCCAGCTGTGGATATGTTTCTGACTTCTCCTGGAAAGCAGTGAGGGACTGGGCTTCATGTTAGGGAGGACAGTTTTACTGCCATTGGAAGACAATACATCTGGATGGTGCACCCTTCTGCAAATTGATTCTGTTGACTCAGGAAAAAAAATCCCTATGTGGAAACCAGCCTGCCAGACTGATGTAGATATTTTTCTGTCTTCTGAGACCTGCATCTAAGGACACACAAATTTATCCTGGCTCAGCAGAGTATTTTACTAGGGGAAGCTCTCTCTTTGGATTTATGCAAATTGTTTCAGTGCTTCTTTTATTTCTTTATATAAACATAGCTGTAATGGAAGTGCCTATTTCAAGCTGTCTGGAAACTCATCAGATGTTGGTGAGTTCTCTTGCCCATCTCTTATTCATCCCACATGTTTTAACCTGAAAGCTTGCCCAAGGACAGTATTTTACAGCCTTGTAACTGGCTCGTTAAAATGTTAATTTAAAGTGAATACAGCACAAACAGCCACTTTTCACAACTGGTTTTCCTGGGAAATGAGTATTTCAAGAAGGGAGTGCTTCGGTTGGTTTTGAAGAAGGAGGAATACATCTTCCTTCACTGACTGCCTACTGATTTCCCTGATGTGAAGATGATTTCCTCATCTTCACATTCCTCCAAAGAGTTGTTTGCTAGCCTTGCACTGACAAATGTTATATTGCCCAGATTCTTTCTCAAATAGAATTCTTCTTTCCCATTACAGAATTTTAAAGACATTTAAGGCAAATAAATTGAACAAAATACTCTACCATCGGGTGCAGGTGAGAGGCCCTGTGTTGATGATGTATGCCCCAGCTTAGTTTTTCCTGGTGCGCTCTGTTGAACTTAGGTATCATAGAATAAGGTTTCCTCTAGCAGTTTTAGTTATGCTTAAAGATATTTTACTGACACTTTCTCCCCGACCTGTAGAGGAGTGTGTCCTTGACCTCAACAGATGACTGACATACTAGAATATCCTGAGGATGCTGAGTAATGATTTAAATAAATTTATAATCAGAAACAAATGCAAAATGCTGTATTTTACATGTTTTTCCAGACAAATTCAGACTTAGTGTTAAGAATTCTAACCTCCTACTTCAGTTTGACTGAAGCTGGAGATTTACATACTGATTTCTTAACTTTTCAGTCTCATTAAAACAACTTTGGGAGTGTGAACTAAGGTCTGCAAATTCAAAATATACTTCAAAGGAAGGAGTATCTGATAACACCCATATACAATGCCTGTTCCTATGTTATTTTAAAAGGAGTGCAAGAAAACACCTATATCCACGTGGCAAAAGACCCTTTACTTAAAGGAATCAATCAGAAGTGTTCTCAGTGTTTTGGGTGAAGCTGAAGGTTACACTGAGAGGCATGGGGAAGGCTGGGGGGGAAATACAAGGTTCACTTCACCAGGTGCTGCTGCTGACCAAGAAAAGCTAGACACAGTGCCTGCAGAGTGAGTCCAAAACAGACCTTGCCAAGTCTGTGTCCAGATGTCTGACTGTCTGGTGTTACCAAGCACCAGTTCAACACTGCTCAGTAGTAGCACTCAGAGAAGGCCCTATGTCCCACCATGTCTCTTCATTTGCCTGTGGGAAGAGAAGCTCATCTGCTGGATATTGGCTTACCTATGTAAGTGAATACATTTCCTCTCTGGAAGTGGGTTTGTAAGTCATTCGAGGGTGAAGTTTTTTTCTATTCATTTCATCACCCATGATGCTGTGGATTGGCCTGGCTGGTTGACCTGGTAGAATATATTTAGAGCTTAGTCACGACAGGCATGGAGGTGTGCAGCACTCAGAGCAAAATTAATCTGTGTAGGAAAGAGATTTGTTCTAGACAACAAAAACAAGTGTTTAGGACTACAAATCACAGTGTTTAAATTACTGTATGTCAGTATCTTAAAATGTGAGTTCAGGTCTACTCTTTGTTCTACTCTTACAAGAACATAGATATCAAGTAAGAGTTTTCCATGGACATAGACTCGTGTTGCAGTTTCCCAGCTTTTCTTGTGCAGTGAATAATAAGGGGCTGTTGTGCAACTACTTCTTCCGTGGTTTGATAAATGCTTAAAACATGAGGCACTGTTTTTCTCCTCATGTGGAAATCAATTCGCTTAGGGCTAGTAGTTGCAGGCTGCAAATAATTATTACTATTGTAATGTGCCTAAACCATTTCAATCTTCATGCTTCTTGTTGAGTCACGGTATTGTCTGTCAATGCTACTTGATGAATTTTATCAGCTGCATCATGTGCCAGCAGAGGGCGCACGGCATGGTTTTAAAAAGCTTTTGGTTGGTATCTGCAGTTCGAGTAAGCCATCCTTCTGAAAAAATAATTTGTCAGAAAGTCTCCTGAGACTAAGGAGCACCTCAGTGAAGCAGCAGCTTTGCTGCTTAGTTCAACATTCCATTTACTTACTGAATCTGATGCTCCATGAGCCATTTGCAGAGACAAACTTACCTGGTCACAAAGCAAGCATTACTCACCATTTGAATTTAATATATACATTGCTATGAGGATGCAAGAAAAAGTGCTGCAGAATCCATGGCAGCTTTTATGGTATGTCTATGTACGTATAAAAGGAGATGTTTGCTTCACATTGAGGTCTTTGAGATCCAAATGTAATTCAAGAATTATTTTTCAGCAGGTCTCTGTCCTCAGGAAACAGACTCCCTTTGGTGTGTATTCACTTCTCTGTACCATTTGCCTACAAGTCTTTACATGACCTTGTAGCTTAGCCTTTATTTTCCAGCAGTTCAGCATAAATATTTAAACTGTTTTCTTCTTGCTGATTTGTAGCTCTGATTCAGTAATGTCTCAGCTTGGAGCAGTACAAAAGCACTAACTCCCAGTTCTGCCTACTGAGATGTAATGGGTTTGGGCTGGTGTCAGGAGTCTTTGGAGCATAACCACAGCTTTGTCCTCTTTTCCTCAGAACTTCTCCTTACCTGCCACCTGAATTGCAAACCTATTAGTTGTACACTTAATTTTCTTGACTTCTCCATGAGAGAGATAACCTGTAGACTTGTAATAATTAATCTCTCATTGTCATGGCTGAGTACTGATTTGGAACCTAACTCTCAGCTTTTTGAACTATTTCAGGAGAAATTGTTTACCAGAGCTGCTTCACTGTGTTGTGTACAGTCCCCTCAGTGGAGATGAAAATCTCATTTCCATATTTTCCAGTTACACTTATGCTAGATCTCTCCACCAAAGGAGTAAAAGCAGTGGCTTTTACTGGTTGGAGAGCAGGAGTGACTTCTGGAAAGCATGTTACTCCCTAAGGTACCTTCTCAAGTTTTTTACTGCTTAACAATTACTATGGTACTCTTGTTAGCTGGTGGAAGGGTGGGTGGGGAAAGCCAGTATACTCAAACTGGAAACAGGTGGTTTTTTTTTTCCCTGCCAGTCCCTAGTTCTGGCTTGGTAGTGTTTCAATCAGTCACTCTTCACAGGTGACTAATTGTAAAACCTTTTTCTTAGACCCCCCCACAAAATATCTAGTATCTGTCTTCATGCTGGGAATGTGGACAATTATGAATTGCATTTTCATCTCACAGGCAAGTCAGCCATTTCCCCAATCTGCTATGAATTGCATTTTCATCTCACAGGCAAATCAGACATTTTCCCAATCCGCTTTTAAATTCCATTCTGAGAAGGCAGATGCTGTGCCCTACTTTCATCTGCATGTGCTGTGTGTTGCCTACTCTGGTAACTGGCTACTTCTTTAGTTTGTGTGGTTTTCATTTTACAGGAAGCACTTCCTGCCTTCAGTCTGCCTTGGTAAGACTGCATCAGCTTGTGGAGTTGATGGTACACAAATGGACTAGTAATCTAATAAAGGCACCATGTTTTGAAGGAGTGTATCATGCATTATTCAATATGAATTATTTGGTATTCAAAGTAATACTCTTTGTTGGAACTCCAGGAAGCCTGTTTTGCTTGGCTTTTTTAAATGTTTTTTGGTGGGTGTTTGGTTTGGTTGGGTTTGTGGTTTTGTTGTTGTTTTCTGGGGGTGGGTTGTTTTTGTTTGCCGTCAAGCTATTTCTATTTTGTTTACTAGAATATATTGCCCCTACTTAAACCCAAACAACTAACCACCAAAATCAAAAGTACAACCCACTCCAACTACCTGATACAGGCTATCCACCTTGTACACAATTTTCAGAAATCTGCAGCTGTGGAGAAAGGATATTTTTTTTTCCCCCCAATTATTTTTCCCCCTCACTTTTCCAATTTGTTCCAATTTGTTACCTTCCTGACAGCATTAAATCTTTAAATTTAATTTATGCACTGGGTGGTGCTAGCCATTTCACTTATTAACAACTAACCTTTTCCTGTGCTAACTTTGATCTCTGATTTAAAATAATCTTCCAGCATTCAGATTATACTGTCTTTCTAAAACGTAATCCCTGCTGTGGAATGACAGCTTCCTATATGATCTTGTTTTTCTGAAATCTGAGATGTTTGGTTCAGTAGCACAGCTTTCAGCTTTGACTTGTAAGCTAGACAGCAAGCATTAAATCCAAAGGGTGCTTTTTTTTTTTTTTTTTTTTTTTTTCTTTTTCTTCTTTGNAAACAAGCATTAAAACCAAAGGGTTTTTTTTTTTTTTTTTTTTTTTTTTTAATACTTGCTGCATGTTATCAGGCTTTGGAAGGGTTGGGGGCTTTGGGTTGGTTGGTTTTTTTTTGTTTTTTTTTAATGTGTACTGTGAATACAAGTGGCTTACCCAGAAACTTCCTGTTACTGCAGATTGCCTCTGTGTGGTGGTAGGCCTGAATAGGCCAAAATAATAGACCTGAACATGTTCTGGCTGGCCCTGACATGTTGTTCTGCTCTCCTTCCTTCTGCTGTGGGGAGAAGCAACAGTAGGAAAGAGGACAAAGAACCTCGAGCCACTGATTCTAAAGACACTGTCTTGCCCAGACTTGTTTTGCTCTGAAATACATCCTGTGGTAAAGTAGTACATACACTTGGCTTGTGCCTGCCTCATTCAAGGCCTATGTTTTCCCCAAATTCGGGTAAAGCAAGCCTATGGCTTTACCTAATATGGTCAGGCTTGGATAACTGCTATCCCAATTGGCTATTCAGTGTCCAAAGGCCCATTAGTCTTGGGCTGTATTGATAAAGAGATGAGCAGATAACACAATGTGCTCTGCCATTGTATTCATGCTTGCTGTATGCTGCCATTGCTCTCTGCTCTGGCAGTGTTTTGCCTCACTGCCTTATTGCATCCTAAATTGCCTGGAAACTGCTTGTTTTAAGTTTACCAGGAATAGGCACCAAACGCCTTCACGCAATAGGCCTGCACAGCCAGTGTGATGTCATTCTAAGACTGCACATTGCAAGATATTCTGCCTACACCTGCCAAAATGAGGAGCCCTGGAGGGAATACAGAGATCATCCAGAGGAGCCAGGATAAGGTCAGAGATTGTCTGCCTCTTTTCCTCAGCATCCTGTGAAGCCTAGTAAAAATCAGAAGCCTCAGAGGCGCTTACAAAACACAGACAGAATTCCTTGAAAGTGTCTGGGTACTGTCTGAAGCTGTAGCTTGCCCTGTGAGCTGGGAAATATTTTGTGCGTAAATACTTAAAGCATCTTGTAATTCAACAATTGCCGTAAGCAGAAAGGAATTTCCTTAAGTCTATCCAGTGGGCAAGTGGTATATTGGCTGCAAGAACCTTCTCTTCCACTTCAATTGTGTTTAAATGCTTATATATTGTGAGATATTTCTAAACATTCTAGATCCAGTTATTCATTTGTATAATGTTTCCATGGCTGTTGCAAGAGAACCTATTATTAAAATTAGTGGTTGGGGTGGTGAGAGTTCTGAATATTAAAATTAATAAACAATAATTTTTAGAAAATACCATATCACAATCAATTAATTTACCCCTCCGTTACACTCTGGTAGGAGCTTTTTTTCCTAGATTATAGAAATATCTGGAAAAGGCTACTTGATATTCTGCTACAATTTCTCAGGAATTCCTGTCAGTTATCTTCACTGGATTTCATTTTGCTGTCAACTTTCAGAGATTAGCTAGTTTTAAGAGGGTTAGCCTTGCTGATGGTTTCTGTTTGGCTTTACACAAGTCACCTCCTATCCTGGAAGTATTTCTCTGAATAATTCATAGAGAAGCCTTATTTAAATGTTATCCTTTAAGAACCACGCTAAAAACTCAGAACAAGAGTATGCTAAACCAGCAGCACTGTGCTAGCAATTCTGTTTCATTATACAGCTTTGCTGGGTCTAATGCAGCTCTGCAACTTTGGCAAAAGGAGCTAGCTTGGCTACCACTCCCTCTTGCTCCCCAACCCCATCCTTATGTCAGTGAGCTCTACTTAATCCATAATCTCTTGCTTTTAAATTAGTATCTCCAAGCTTTCTTGAAAGCTGTGGATCTATTAGGATTTGATGCATATACAGCAAACACTTAATTTAGTAGTTAAGCAGGGCACATCAGCATGCTGGCCTGGATCTGCAGCCATTTGCTTACATCAATCCAGATTTAAAAGAATTTATTTATGGATGTATTTAACCCAAGGTCAAATTTACACTAATAATTCAGTAAATAGTTACACCGTAGGTGTAAGTTTACAAGCAGCTGCCGTGGTTTAAGTTTTTCATGCAGTCTCTGGCTGCTGAAATTTGTAGAAAACTTTTGAGGCAAAATTATCTGGCTGTTTTATGCAGACCTGCCCAACTTCATGTAGGTCACAGAATCCATTCTGTGCAAGGTACTGGCCAGTGCTGAAAGCAAAGGCACAGAAAACAGTATCAAGCATTCACATACACTGGAAATTACGGAACACAGAGAAAAGGGAGGGGTAGTTCAGGGAGGGCAGCCAGGCTTTTTATTTTTGATAATGGTTAACCTTTTCCCCTGTGAAACCATCAAGGTTATGAAGTTATTAATAATGTATTTACTGTGATTGGAGCAATGTTTTCAAAGTTAACTGAAATGCCTTTAGTTGTTGCTTAAACACAGCTGTTGTGTATGTATACTGATGTGCTGTTGAATTCTTTGCCTAAATACTGTTGTTTTTAATAACATGGCTTTTAAAAATCTTTTAAGCATTCCTAAAATGGATACCAAAGTAAGTAGATCAAATTTGTTAAAAGTAATTTCCACGTTTCCACTAGACATTTCATTAATTTGTTACATAAAATGCAATGTGTGTTTCCATTTACCATAAAAACATACTTCTCTAAGCCATTGTGTGTGACCATGGCTTTACCTCACTGTAGAGGTGTAGAAAAGTCTGTACTTAACAAATATGATAGAAAGTTTTTGCTCAGTTGAAACTCTTTTGTAGTGGGGGTTGGTTGTTTTCTTAGCTGCTAGAATTTGTTTTGGTCGGTTTGTTTTTAAATTGCTAAATAAATCCTGAAAAGGAAACTGGAGAAAGGGCGGGCACTGACTGTGCTTTAAAATTGAAAGTAAACTGCTGTAAAACCTGATTAGTAAAAAACCTGAGTAGTGTTCAAACCTAGACTTTGCTGTGGACTAACTTGTGTGAGGGGAGCATTCGCTCTGTAAGGATTTTCAGTGCTTTGGAAAACCAAAGCAGGTAAAACTGCGCAGTTGCATTTTAAGGGGCCAACTTGAAACACAGCTTGCAAAATTGCTGTATTTGTCTTTTGGTGAAGCATGTGCAAAAACAGAGCTTTTGGCAGATTTCGGGAACAACTATGATCTCCAGCATCAGGAAACACCTTCTCTGGTGTAAACAGTGGTATCTGAAGCACATTTAGGGAAGTCTCCTGCACTGGACATGCCACTTCCTAAGCCTGGCTGAAAAATGGCATCTTCCAAGCTCTCCGTTGTAGGTAATGGCCCTGTATTCCTCTGTTATGGTTTGAATGGCTGCAAATAAAACTTGTGAGCTTATAGGTATTAGTTTTACAGTGCTAGAGGAGTAGTTGTGCTGCACTTGGAAAGTTCATCCTGAGGCCTTTGCCATTGCCGTTCCTCCTTTTACTGATCTTCAACTGTGGTGAAGGTGGGTCTTCTCCAATCTGGCTGACCTTTAGAAACAACTCTGCTTCTCTGTAAAAGCCGTGACAGATTTATTATGGCATCTATTACAAATTATAATCCAGTATGTTTTTCAAAATGGGTTTCTGTTCCTCAAAGCTTGGAGATTTCCATCTTTCTGCTGTGCTTGTGTTTACTCAGTATGCCTCCATGTTTCTAAATTCAAGACCCTAACTTAGAATCCAGTCCTTTTCTAATGAAAAATGTCAAATTGGTTTACAATCAGAAACACTTATTATAGAATTCAGCTTTTTACTATAAGTGACCTGTTTCCTAAGACATACTTCCAAAAATATTTTTTTTTAACCCGGAATTTCTCTTGGCATCTTTTCTTGCTAAGGCTAATCTAGATGCTAGGCCTCAAGGGGAAGAACAGGGATATTTTAAACATCAGAATTACTGCTAAGTTCTTAGCTTGGCTCAGATTTTTTTTTTTTTCTTTTAAAGACTCCAAAGCAGCCATATAGAATCAGCCAACCTTGGTATAATGTTCTGGGAACAGCTGTTCTGTTCTTTGGGCTACTGTCAATCTCTGATTTATTCAAAATCTGTCCTTGCAGGTTAAAACAAATAATAGTAACAAGGTTAAAAGATTACTCTTTGTTGTTGGTCCAAGCTTCTTCCAAGTTCTGTCTTGCCTAATTGGCCGCTGTGACTAATGGTTCTGTGCTTTTTCCAATTTTGCTTCTTTATTAGTTCCAGCATCTTTTGACATAGTGAGTTCTTGAACTTTTCCAAGCATGTCTCAGAAGGTTTCAGCTTTGTAACAGAAGCTAGTTTGATCACCAGTAGGCAACATGGTCTACCTCTAGATAGTTATAAGTAGGTAGTGCTGATGTTCATGATGTACTCGATCATGTTTGTGGGTAAGTGCCACACCCCACATTCCTCCCACCCTTGTGAAAATCCAGGCAGAATTCCTATAACCCTATGGACTCATTCACAACTCTGGCTAAATTACCAGTGCTAGCTCCTTTTTATCACAGTAGGTTTTTCTTAGAATTTGAGCTGAAGAAACCTAAAAAACATTACAAACAAACATTATGTTTTTGAGACTAATCTTAAAAACATATTTTGTATTTTCTTACAAAATAAGCTGACTCATGTTTTTACAGGCCCAGATAATTCCTATTTTGTCTGGAAGAAGAATGGACAGAAGATGAACACGTGCATCGCTGAGCACTCTCATAAGCTGTTTGATGGCAGAGTGCATGTTCTGAGTTGGGTGAAAGATTCAGTATCAGAAAATACAGAATATAAATGTTCATTTATCTCGAAAGTAGAGAACACAATGTCCAAAGTGCTCATCACAGTGGAACGTAAAGGTAGGCTGATTTTGAATGTACACTGTTTGGCCTGACCCTTGTACCAGTAATGCTCTGTAATTTTCACCCATAAAAGGTGTGTGTTATCTGAAGATGGTTAACTCTTTTTTTGTGTTAAACATCCCTTTCAGCTGTTAATGAAGAAGCTTTACAGCTGTAAAAACTCCTCCTTCCATCTCCTTCCATCTCACACCTATAAACTGGCAGTTATGATCTAGAAATTAAACCAAAACAATTAAACTAATGGACATAAATTGGGTATCAGATGAGTAATAAGGCAAAAAACGAGGGTACTCTGCCAGAGCTCTGCAGGGTAATGCAGAGAAAAAAAAAATTAAAACTATAAGGCAGGCAGACAGGAAGGAGAAACCACCACCCCCCCAAGATTTTTAAGTCAGATAATTTGTAAACCACCTGTAGCTGACCAAAGGTAGCTTTTACCTATTCATCTGAACACTTAACTGAACAGGCAGTCAGTCACATAACTTCAGCTGTGCAAGATCTTTTGGGTACCCACAACTGACTGATGTAACTTAAATATCACTTGCAACTGGCTTGAGAACTTACTCAGGCCTGGACAAAGTCTTAATAGTCTTTGAAAAAGTAGCAGGAACAATGATGATGATAAGAGTATGGATTTTCTTGGAATGATAAAGGAAATATTAATTAGCTGGTTAATAACAAATATTGATTTGTCAAGAAGAGCTCAACCCTTCTTTATTCAGTGACACAGAAAGGCAAAAGATGTCTTGCCATCACTCCAGTTGCTTTGATATCTGTCTTGGAAACAGAATAAAGAATATCTCAATGAAACTACCTCAACTGTAAAACAGAGGGAATAATTCACTCTGTTCCAGGAGCACACTGTTGCTTGCATCCCAAAGGATCAACAGAAAATATTACACTGGTACATTCTGTAAGAAAAACTGTCAAGACAGAATTAGAATTTTCTCAAGATGCAGCAAAACAGCCCTTCTTAAGTTCTCAGTGGAATAAAAACTAACTACATAGCATTACTGAAAAATCGGGAAATTACAAACTAGACAGTGAACAGACTGCCATAATTCTTCTCAGGCCTGGTATGATCTAACTGTTCCTTATAGATAGGTTTGAACTCTTAACTTGTAGGTTGCATCTTCTAGACCTTGAATCACAGCTAAAGGCACTGAATCTGTTTACTCAAAAGGCTATAAAGCTTGCTGCAGAGAACAGACATGACTACTAGCATAGAATTTATTTCCAAATAGCATAAGAGGAAGTAAAGCAAAATGAAAGACAGGATGGTATCTTTTGTTCCTTCTAGTCCAATCCTCCACGTGATGAATTAGGCTGGTATCTGTTCAGCTGTTCATTACAGTTGTGTAATCATCCCATTTTTCAGATAGCGTTGGTCAGAATAGATGGACCAAAGAATTTTATACCTGGAGACACGCTGTCAGTGAGCATGACAAAATGATGCAAAACTGGAGGGAAACATGGGTAAGAATTTTTGTAAGAAGGTATCTGCCAGCATTTTCTATGTGACATGCTGCAGTACCAGTCCTGTAAATGGCTTCTCAACTGAATGTGCTTATGTAAGAAAGTGATCAGTGTTTCTGTGCACATTCACCCTCTCATCAGTAAAATCTGCTCCATCTATGACACACTGCAGTAACATCAGCTTCCCCCTTCAGTCCACTAACACACTGCAGTAACATCAGCTTCCCCCTTCAGTCCACTAACCAAGTGCTAATCAGTCAGTAGTTCTCACCCTGCTCAAGTCAGTAAACCTGTGTATACTAGATGTAGCAGATTAACTTCATCTCTGCAGACTAATCGGATTGCAGAGACTACTGGACTTCATAAATGGTTCTGTCCATCAAAGCTGACCTTCTTTTAAGAAGAATGCAAACCAGTACATACTTATCTTTTAATGTTTTTTTCCAACAGTTAGATCAAAGATTTACTTTTGATGACTTTTGGATGTGATGCATGCTGGCTGTACGTGGAACAGACAGTACAGGGAAGCTTTAAACCCTATTTTGATTTAAGGCAGCATTAACACATCTTTCTGAACTTCTTTTTAGGAGAGATGTAACAAGAACAGCCTCTAATGGACAGAACAACGAACAGGTTAGAAGGACAAATGTATGGAAGTTACAGTAACTCCATACTTCTAATATCACAGCATTCAAGGAGTTATTTGTGAGTGCTAGCACTGGCATTAAAACTGACATTTAGAATTACCTGAAGCTTGAGGTAGAGGAGACTATCCTTGCTGCATCAAAGAACAGCTACATTATGTGCTACAGGAAGTCACTCATCCTATTCTGGAACCACCTCTGGTTTTCTGATGCTAGTTATTTCAGCTTAATGAAGAACAAAAGTGGTCTCAGTAAGACTCATGCTGCTCAAACAATGTAATATAATGTATGGCTTTAGTTTTGAGTTCATTAAACCAGTTCATCTGAGGCTTGAGGATCTTGGCATGTGATTTAGAGAATAGTAAGATGTGGATCACATTTATTACAGGCACTTCAGCTCGCCTATTTATTTTCTTTTAATGTGTTCACCCTTTATACTCCGTTCCCATTGTTTTGAAGAGAATTCCTTTCTGGTGTCAGCAAGTTCACTTATTTAAACAATAGTTCCTGTGGTAATAAAGATTCTGTACTAAATAAAGAACTCCTGACTAATGCTCAAAATGCAGATAGATTACAAAGCATCCAAGTTAAAGCACACTACTTTTTGCAAACTGTTCTTCTACGTTTAAGATAACTGTGTTAGTTTTTAAAACATTCTATGTTGAATCAAGTTAAGGACCATTCCTAATGGACAATGTGAGGATTTATTCAATACACAGTGAAGTTTGTTTTTATTGCATTGCTGCTTAGATTTTTCTTCTTCATCTAATAAAAGTCTAAGACATAATTCAAGCTTTCTGTCTTCTCAATGATTTTCAACAATGTGGAAAGATTGAAGATCAACAAGAGCTGCCAAGTAAGAGTCACCAGAGCTTGAGTCCACAGGGATAGCTGCTCCTAGGAATCCCCAAGTTATTCCCTAACTGGTAAGATTCCAATTAGACTATTACCCACATAGTGAGGAGAATGCCTTTTTTCAAAGACTTTCCTGGATGAGTGTCTCTATTTTAAGTAATCAGGCCTACGTGGTCACATATACCAGGTGAGAATTTTTATACACAAATCGTTTTCCACATTTGTCACATTGGAAGTAAAAGTAATGCACACTGAGAGTGAACTTTTTTTCCCATTGTGTTTCTATTTATGACTAAGAGACAATGATGAAAAAGCTTCCCTTCACTTGATGCTGTTCTATTTATTTGACAGATTTGGAGCTGACTGAAGTTTGGTTCTGTCATACTGAGTGGGGAGGCGAGGCATTTGTAAGATTAAGGTCAGAGTTTAAGTTTAACATAGTTGAGCTCTGCCTTGTCTCTACAGTGAAGTGCTGCAAGTAGTAAAAAAAGATGGCCAGATTTTTTGTTTAGCTCAACTTTGACAAAATGTGTTAACAGAATGAGTGAACACAGCTGTGACCCCTTCTGGTGGTTTTGGGTTACTTGCATTTAACAACAGCAACTCCCTAAGATTTTGAAGAACCTGTAATTTTACCAAAAGTAAAGTTCCATCTCTTCTACATGAAACAAAATAGTAAATATGGTCAGAATAAGCTGTTAAACATGATTTTCACTGACTGGTTTCTATTCCATGCAGTGATTAGGTTTACCAGTTTCAGAGTTTTTAGACATGTATCAAAGTGGTGCAACTACAAATAAATCACAACTTACCTCTAAGGATCAAGGATATCTGCTGGCCAAACCCAGTGTTAATCATTGGGATCGCTCACCCTCTTTTGATTTAAGATTAGAAGAAAGTAACACAAAAAGGCTGTCATCATTACGAGTGACCATGCATTTCAGCTTCAGGCTAGCTTCTCTCACCAACATTCTTCCTCAGAAACCTTTCGAGTATCATTAAAAGCCCACAGAAATTACTGATGTCACAACCATACTTTATAGAATCATTCTATTGGTAATGGATTTTAATACCATTTACATTCTACAAAATTGTCTGAATTCAAAAATTATTTAAAGTTTTTATATAACTTCCAACTTCTGAAGGCAGCTACTTTCCAAAGCATTGCACTACAAATGTTAAACGTGGTGAAGCTCTTACAGACACATTTCAGACATGCTGGCAGCAGCACAGGGCAGCCATATCATCTTTACGAACAGCTGACAGAAGTTCCATGTGCATCCTCCAATTGCTTTCTGTAGGCTTGTCCTTGTTATGTCTTCAACTTGTAAACAATGGTATTTGTATAGGACATCCCCTCTAAGGTACTCCACCAGGACATTTTGGTTTTAAAATTTAATTTCTCATGAGATATAAATTTAATTTCCTGTATGATAAATTTTTTCCCTATCGTAAGTACAAACTGAGATTGATCAAAACTTTATATATATATGTAAAATCTACTCACACAACCCCAAACTGAAGGAATAAGGAGTCTGTCAGCTTGGAGAAGATAAATATGCAATAGCAGGCTAGCATATTTGCTGTCCTTCACTATCTTCAAACTTCAACCTAAGACATATAATAAACTAGCCTCAGTAGCAGCAGAAACATTAACTTAATCAACTTTATAAAATGTCTGAGCAGAACATGTTTACTTCAGGAATTTCAGACCTTATAGTCTATGCTCCTTCATCCCTGCTCTAGGATCCCCAAAAAATAAAATAATAAAGTTGCCAGTTATATCTTCTGTATGTTATCATAGTCTTACTAGTTTTAATCAGGCTACTGGCCTATAATTAATTTCTTATTAACTGCAAGAAAGTGACATTGATGGCAGCCTGCCCACCTGAGCAGGTTTATTTAGATGTAAAAACTAAAACCAAACCCACAATTAGAAAACAGCTGAAGTTCTTTACACAAGAGCTGAAAAACAGAAAGCAACTTCTTGCAAGGCCAAACCTAACTCATAGAATCATCTCTCATGTAAAATTCTATTTCTAGTAAGTTCTTTTGGTATGTATCATCATTTAAAAGTCACTAGTAGTCCATAAAACCAATGCAGCATGCAAAGCCTGTTCAAGTGGTTCATGGCTAAGACAATTTGCTGTGTCATCAGCCAACTACATAGAACATAGGCGAGCATGAACCAGTGTCTCATCTGCTTCAGTGTGTATTTTGTTTAAAAGGATTCGGAACAACTTAGTTTAGCTGACTTCAGGTATTTCTTAAAACTATTTTGTTACCCTCTTCCTAGAGATCTCCTTAAAAGAAAACTAAAAAAGAAAACGAATAAAAAGAAATAAATTAACAATTAGAAGCCCTGTAGAGTGAGATCTGGGTTTACTGATGTTCTTCTGAATTCACTATCGCACTGCCAGCAGCTGCATTCTTTTCCATTTCCAGTGCATATGGGTTATATTCTTCTTCAAGTTTTCTCTTCCAGATTTTAACTGCAGAGTATTAGAATAAAAACATACACAGAACAACAAAACAAAAAAACGAAACACAACAAACAGGTTATTGTGTAATAATTGAACTAAAACTTACAATGAAAAAGGTCACACTTATTCTCTAGCTTCTCCTTCAAGCAAGTGCTGAGATAGGATAACTGTCTGGTACCCCCATTAACTGTTGCTCTCTGGTGACACTACGAGCAGAGGTTAAGGATCAAATTTCCAGAAGTTCCTTTACAAAACACAAATGCTTTGGGACAGAAAGATGTATCTCAAACAATTTTTGTATTGAAGTTTATGTCCACCACACTTACACACTATGCACTTCCACACAAAGACTCAAAGGATATTTCAGCAAACAGAAATAGTAAGGAACTCTGTTAAACCTCTTTGGACAAAGTAATGAGTACTGCCTGTCATCAGTGGACTTCACAGAGGAATTTTCTCTTAAGACATTTCAGCAAGACCTGACCTCAGGCTTACAAAATAATGGGAGTGGAAGGAAATAACTGAAAAGCAGGATTTTCCCACTTTACAATCACTGAAGTGTCAGTCACTGCTTTCAGTGAAAATCGTAGAAATGCAGAGAGCACTTCAGATGAGAACAGAACAAAATCCAAGTCAGTAAATACTCACTGTAATTTGGTACATCTTCAGAGTCCTTGGAAGATGATTTACCAGTTTCTGATAAGCCATTTTTTTCACATTCATTGGTTAAGACGTTGGGTTGGGTTTCTCTTGGTTCTTCAGTTTTTTCCTCTAATGCTGCTATCTTATCTTTGTATGCCTTCCTGGCTTCTGTTGTCAGTTGTACCATTCTATGAAAATGGTCCTAGGGAAATACATAATATAAGCAGAGCTGAAATAACACAGATTTAACATCTCCATGAGAATCTGTAATGAATACTCTTTATCCAGAACATCTATGTATATACAGAGAAGTTGCACAATCAAGTAGGTATAAAGATATGAAAACCAAACCATTTTCAAACCCACCAATTCTCTTGAAAAAAATATTTTGGAAAGAGATCTCTAGGTGGAGAGGGCATCAGGAAGAGATGGCCAAACTACTTTTTTTAACAATGATGAGTGGCTGGATTTCTAAAATCAGTCTCATCACATATAAGGTACTGACCTGAGATAGAGTCTAAGTATGCAAAAGCAAAACAAAACCTTGATGTCAGAGTACAAAGGAAAGCTTAAAAAAAAAAAAAAAAAGCCTACTTATTTCAGCTTACCTGAGCCCCATCATAGCTAAAAATTCCCACCACACTCACAGGCACTGCTTTGTTCACACAGCGGCCTAAGGACTTGCGATTAAGGGCAAAAACAAATGGGATATTCTGTTCACAGGCAGTGTCAATAATGTTGTGTAGAGTCTCATCCAATCCACCTGGAGCAGACAACAACAGGATTAGCAATGAACTACAGTATGCAAGCAGATTGTAACTAAAGGGCTGGTTCTGGAAAAAGATGCTAGAAAACAACCTGACATTACAGGTTCATTTTGAAATTACAAGTTTGTAGGAAAAAACATATGGATCTCAATACTGCATTAGATGTCCATTTTTAAAGGTGAACTTGACATTTTGTTCTTAATTCTTCATTAGCAACATCCTTTCACTGCTACTATTCTGTGTTTTATGTGTAATATAATCTAAGATAGTATCAAAAACCCAGCTGCTGAGAAATTATTTAACAGTTAGTA
>VWZI01012591.1:76447-92588 GCA_013396835.1 Psilopogon haemacephalus
TTTAAACACAAAAATTTAAAATTGAGTTTAGACAAGTTCACACTGAGATGTAGATCTCCAGACCAGAACATTTAATAGACTCATGGATTAATACCGGTTACATTATCCTATATGGTACTATTTAAGGTAAAAATATGAGCACCTTTTTAAGAGGTGTTGGTCTCTTTGCTTTAGGGACTTCTCTCTGTTTCCCTTTCTTTACCAAAGGAGCGCTGGAATCCAAAGGGTTGTGAGGCATCTTTTCTTGGTTTAACCGGTGACCTTTTGTGGCTGTAGCAGGTTCTTTAGAAAGCAAAGGTATGGCACCACCAACTGAGATAAAAAACAGTCTGCATCAAACAACTGTAACAAGCACCTAAACTAGCACTCAATGCAAGTTTAATGACTGAATTAAAACTAGTATACGCATTGTTTTGCAATCCTGTGTCTTAAGGCAATGTTATTTAACAAAGACACTCCTCCCAAAATACTGATAAGTCCTCTTCTTTTATTCTACAAGTAGAATCACAAGCTCTGTCCCTGAACTCTAAGAAGCACATGACAAAACACTGCACTCCAAGGCATGTGCAAGACCATACCACACTGTCTTGGAGATTCCTTCAGGAATCTCCATGTTTCATGGTAACAGCATTCTTTACTCCACAGATTCTGTACTGCATTAAGACAAATATTGAGTTGCAGTTACACATGTACAAAAATGAATTTTTAAATAATTTGGAGCAACTACTCCTACCTACACCTTAATAAAGGTGGATGAAGTTCATTTACAGATGGGTAATTAAGTAATGTGAAGCTACAGCTAAGTCTCTTTTGCTTAACCAGCACAGTGCTCAGCAGACATCTGCGTGCATTTTGCAAAAGATTTAGAGCACATTTATTAAATTACTTGCCATGTTACTGAATCTGGACCTTACAAACCACAAACTCTCACTCTGAAAACTACTCTCCCTTTATATTCGCTATCAGGAGTAATTGCTGTATCCCGTGAAAGTACTTTGTCAAACTCCAGTTAACTGCAATAAAAACCAGGTCACATTAGCAAGTCAACAAAGACGGATGATGTGTCAGTGGAATGAGCTTGACACCTTTGTGCCTCAAGCAACCTCTCTCCCCTGAAAAAACACCCAAAGCTTCTAACAGCTTGTGTTAAGTCATCTTCACTTACTGCTTCCAAAGTGCTTACACGCTGATCCCTCAGAACCACTGAATGTTGAAAAACTTAATATAAAGCTGAGCTAACAACTGCCTTATACTTCCAGGATACAGACACAATACATAAATCTGTTGTCTGCAGCAGATTCAGACACAAGCAATTTAGTATTAGAAAATGGATAGTGACCCCTACCTCTGTGCTCCACCAATCCATGCATTGTATAATTTTACAGAAATAAAACTGGTTGTTAGCACCTCTGCAGTATTGAGTTTGACTGTCCCAAATGAAAAAAAAAAATCATTGCAGAGAAAGAACCTTTAAAAGCATCGTACAAGTTCTCTCAATGAAGGAAAATCTCATAGATGCTTGCTATTTTGAGGTTTTTTTTATTTAAAACGTCAGCTATTACATATTGTGAGATGCATTCTCTCATGATTACCTCTCTGAAATATTCACTAAGAAAACTCTTTAGTGAAATGAGAGAAATTTTATCATCATTAACTGTGCTTCTTTTTGCAAAATACACTACACTAATATAACCAAAACTACATTCTAACCCAGACATTGAGCTATTTGTGTCTTCCTCCTGGTTCTGAATCCAGAAGATCTGGAAGATTTTCTCTATTACCAAGATCTAGGATTTTGTTAAGAGCACTTACTCTGTAACTATCAGGCATGGCAGAATTCATCTGGCTTGGGCTGACTGACTCTCGTATAACTCCCCTTTTTGCAAAGAAGCTCTTTCTCTCAGGTTCACCTGTAAGATTTCTAGTAGCAAAGGAGCCTAATAAAGCCTTTGTTACTGTGTAGCCTCTTCCTGGAGGTTCGGATCACAACAGAAACACACAAACTTATGAAAATGCCAAAACCTCTGCAAACTTCAGTATTTTCATCAAAGGTAAATTTCAATCGCCTCTCGTGTTTCTATATCTCGTATTCTTTTATGAATTATTGTCCTCAAGAACGTTCCTTCTTCAAGTCTTCTCCAAAGAACTGTCATGCTTTTTAACTTTTTTAAAAAGAACCTGTATTTTCTGTATGTTGTGAACTGTGCTCCTGCCTGTGTATCCAGACATCATTGCAGATACGAAATCAGCCCACAGTTAATTTTTGAATACTTAAAAACAATTCAAATTGGAAGAAAGAGGATTTCACCATAAGCAGTACCTGAAAGTACCACAGGCTTAGAAGACTGTTTAGACTTCTCTGTTTGCTGCTTCTGCTCCAAGACTGCCAGCATGTCACCTAAATCCAACTGCACAGGAATCTGACTCTTCTTACCACTGCTCCTGGGTGTTTCCTGAACAAGTGCAGTACCGATTAGCAATGCTCTCCATTTCAGAATATAAAAACTGTTATTGTGTATATAGTGTTACACATTCCTACATCTTCATCCACAATGCTCTCAATTTGATCCAGTGGAAGTATTTTGATCTTTAAACACCCAGCAATTTCAATGTGAAAAAAAAAATATCAAACACTTCAAGTAACTCTTGAACAGCTACTGGAATGAAAAATAAAAAGTCTTTAATAAGGAAGGTGCTTTATGTCAGAATCCTGCTCTACACAGACCTATCTTTGAAAAAGAAATAAAAGGGTTAACAAAATTGAAAGCTGTGTTAAAAGTACAGAAAAACTACTCTGAATCTTCCAGAATATGTGACTGCAATACACATGTATCATTGCTCTCAATGCCTTATTAAAAAGAGGAGTCATCATCTTTAAGCACCACCTCCTGAGCAGTAACCCTTCTGTTTGCTTTGAAGAGCAAGCAAATGCAGTGTCCCGCTCTTGGCACTATCTTGAACGATTCAGAAAAAAAAAAAAAAAAGAAAAAAAGAGTAGGAATGAATAGCCTAGTCAAAGACTATTAAAGGGCAAAGTGTGAAGGCAAAACATATTAAGTAAACAAGTCACAGATTTTGTACTTTTAGAAGTCTTATTCTAGCGCTATTCTGTTAGAGTACAATTAAGGAATATTAATGACCTCGTCCTTCTGAGAATAGGATCTCAACTTGTATCAGAGCTATGCTAAAGCCTACTGACCAACATGGAACTACTTGCTGACTCCACTGTTGCTCTGTATTTCTCCTTGCCTCAAGCTAGGTGGATTTCATTGCCTCCTTATAATATCTAGCAGAACCACTTTTAAGAGGTTCTCAGCTCCTTAAGATAATCAGTTTCGACTGGATCTATGTCATGATCAAAACAGAGGAAAGAAATTCCTGGTATCTGAAACTCATAGACATTAGTGAAAATTGAGTACTTTTAACTAAACACTGTGGGGGGTCAGCAGTTGCTACAATGTTTTTAATCAAGAGAATGTTTTAACTTACGTCAGAGTATGAAGGAAGTACAAATAAAATAGCAGATAAGGTTGGGTTTAATCTTCTATTTAAATCTGCTAATTTACTTTGTAATTTTGCATTATAAACTTCTTTTCAATTTGTTTACCTGCATTTTCTTTCTTTCTAATAGAGAAGATGAAACTTGCTTCCCTGACAGTCCATCCATTTTATGAGTTCCATCCAGCGTGGGAGATTGAGTATCCCAAGGCTCTTCAGGGAGATGGAGCTTTGAAATTTAGAGACAAAAGATGACAAGGAGGAAGGGAAACATTTTAAAGACACATGGACAAGGGTAAAGTGAAAATGATATTAAATTCAAGTGGAACACAGACACTGGGATTGAGTGCATCCTCAGGAAGTTTGTGAATGACACTCAACTGGGTAGTACAGTGGACAAACTTCAGAGAAGGGATGCAATCCAGAGAAACCCTGACTGGCATGATGAGTGGGCTTGCATGAACCTCATGAAGTTCAACAAAATCAAATTCAAGCTTTTGGACCTGGGCTGAGGCAACCCCTGGTATCAATACAGGCTGTAGGGTGAATGGATTGAAGGCAGTCCTGCAGAGAATGACTTGGGGATACTGGTGGTTGAAAAACGGGATGTGAGCCACAATTACACATGTGCAGTCCAGAAAGCTAACTTTTTTTCTGGGCTGTGTTGAAAAGAAGTACAGCCAGGAGACCAAGAGATGTGACTCTCCTCCCACTAGTGTAGGTCCAGAGGAGGTCCACAGAGGTCAGAGGGCTGGAACATATCTTCTGTGATTAAAGGCAAATAGAGTTGGGATTGTTCAGACTGAAGAAAAGAAGTCTTAAAAATGACCTAATCGCAGACTTCTAAAAGTGTGATGATCATTTCTTGGCTGCCAAATACTTAGTGATGATTTCCTTATTTTGTTCAGCTGTGGAAAAAAAAAAAATCAGCAGCTTCACCTTCATATATTTGTTACAGAGTTTAATCATCATGTCTCTACAACTTACGTAAGCTTGGAGAAGTTGTGTCCCACTTACGCCTACATAGCTGAAAGGTGTCTGTCAACTGACATGCACTTTCTTTATAACAAATCGGGTCTGACCAATTACAATGCCTTTTGTTGTTCATTCCTCTCCTCCAACGCAATTTAATGCCTCAAACAAAGCAAAAAAGGGGTTTGGTTCTTCACATTCTGGGTATTTTTTTAAACCACAAATATTCAGTGAAATAAAACCAAGGACAAAAAGTTCTCGCAATAAAAACACTTTCAAAGAGACTGAAACCTAGAATTTCACCTTTATTATTTATGCTATTTGCTTTGCAAGAGAAATCGTATCTGCAGTCCTTGAGATTTATGCCTTGGATTCATTCCTGTATTGAATGAATTTCTAAATCCCTCCTTGGGATTTATTTTGCTTATGCTAGGAAAAAAAACCAACTGCAATCTTGGATTTATAATTGACGTTAGACTCAAATTCTTACCTTGCACAGCTTGAGAACACAGCACTACACTGTTCAGATGCCCTTGGAACTTGATTATATAAACAAACAGCAAAGGCAGAAATTGAGTCTTAATATGAAATGCAAAATTAAGCTGAAGCACTACTTGTAGGAAAATAAAAACTACATAAACACAATTCATTTCAACTAACTTTCACTCTCCATAACATTGGTGCCTATGTTAGAGTTAGAAGCTCAGAATTTAGGCAGCAATTCAGAGACCAAAGAAGTACCTTCTTTGACATGATGATCATCTACTGAATACACTGAGTATCTTCACTGTCCACACACTACTTAAAGGGACTGCCATAGACAGAACTCCACATCATAAGCACCTGCATTTAGTCAAAAGAATTCCATCTCCAGTCTCATCTAAAGTTGACAGTCTTTTCCTGCTTATTTTCTTAGCATTCACATAATGTTGCAAGATTACTTACTTCAGACTGCTTTCCGAAAGCAAGAGTAAATGATGATTTCTGAGATCCTGGTCGGTTTCTTCTATCTGAAGCAGCTGTCAGATCAGGAAACTCCTCAACATCCTAAATAACGAAAAAAAAAAAAAAAAAANTAAAAACAAAAAAAAAAAAAAAAAAAACCAAAACCAAAAACAAAAACAAACCAGAAGATGATTTCAGTAAGAACTATTAAGTGTATATTCTCAAAGTTAATTTTCCTACATTCAAATTATTTTCTCCCTGCTTACCAAACATTCCCTGTAATTTGTTTCACTGCAGTAAACCTCAGAAGTAAACTCAGAAGTGCGAAGTGCAGGGTACCAACTATCATGATGTGACTGCACTGTACAGCACTGCAATGGTTAAGCTAACTACACTGCAGCTGATTCCATTTGCAAATGAAAGAGCTTTCACAAGAAAAGGGTCCAGCAACAACCTGCCATTGCTGTCAGCTGATACAAATGATGGGAGATGAAGGGCTCCTAAAAGAGTGTTCTTCAGGTGATTTAACAGCCTTGAAAACAACTTCCCTCTTTTTTCCAGTACAGTTTCCAGCTGTGCAATTCTGCCTTAAAATGTGTGACTGATGTTACTGATGTGATTATAGTATGGAAATAATAGGGGAAATTACTCAACTGATTATGCAGGTTTACATGAAGCAGTAAATTTCACTAACAGGGGCTACTTAATTCCAGATTAACTCAGTACAGACAGGATAGAGCTTGCTTTACACTGGTCACCTTATATTCACTACGTCAATCATAATGATCTCAGTCCACCAGCTTGGTTTTCATTCACTTGTTATTCCTTCCACTTTCTGAGAAGCCACTAGTGAAAACACTAACAATTCTGCAGGCTGTAAGACTTTATGTAAACAGTCCAAGCTAGGAAGCTGTAGTGTGAGGACAGACACTTCACAAACTACTTTTGGAAAAGCTTAGAAGTATGGTCAAAAAATGATTGTAAGAAAGGGAAAAATGTTTCATACACTCCCCCAGCTTAGGGACATCTTAAACTAGAGGCAGTACCTTTGTATTTAAACAGTTCTCACAAGAATAATTTTTATTTCAATCTGTTCCATCATTTCCTGAATTCAAATAAATTTCCAGTATTTGCAATACCCTGGAGCAAAATGAATAATTAAAATCTACCACTCAGTGTGATATCTCTTTGTATTTGCTTTTAACTGATCATCTATAAGAACCAAAGTACATCAAACAAAACCAGGACAAAGATCAAATAATTTCCCTTTTATTTCCTCGTCACTTCTGATTCCCACTTAAGACATCTGTTTGACACATTGAGAATTCCCATTTTTTTCAGCCTTGCCTCCCACAGAAGCTGCTTCATACATTTAGTTATTTTTGGAACCTCTGATCTGTCTTTTTGTAGTTTGAATATGTCTATTTTTTCAAAGACTTGAGGTAAAGCAAGAAAACAAAATCCGTGCTGTATTTAGACTGGATACATCCTGGATTTCTGCATTGTCATAACGCACTTGCTTTTCTATTTTCATCACAATTCCCAGCATGGTTTGCATGTTTGACCAGTAGTACTACCAGCACTGACCTGATTATCAACAGCAGCCTTCATTCTTTCCTTTCACGGCAAGTATCTAGTTCAGGGCCTATCCTTGTTTTTGAAAAAACATGATTACTCTTCCCCAAACGCATCTGTTTATGCTCTTTAATAGTCTATAATGAGCACATTCTGCAAGAACTGCTGCTTTTAGTAAGCAATCCAATACATTGCTCCAGTGAGCTGCTGCATGTAGCAAAACCTTCCATGTGTGCTCAGAAGTACCATATATATGATGCTTCCCTGCTCTTCTCTTTCAAGAGCATCATGGAAGTGTGTTTCAGTCATTTTTCAAAATGATTAGCATAAAAACATCCCTGGCAAACCAGGAGAATCTGAAAACAGTCCCCCACCATTCAATGGTTGTATGTAATTTTTCTCCTTGTTCTAATTTCCACTTTCTTCCTACTCTTTTTCATGACACCTGCCATTCTCTTTCTGCTTAGATGACAATCCATTCATAGGTCACCGTAAGTGACGGTCATAGACACCGTAAGTCAGTATATAGTAAAAATGGGAATGTTCTCTTGATGGGAAGAAGCTGGAGATCCTTGATTACAATACCAGAAGGAAGCCTACAGGAAAGCTGGAGAGCAGCGTTCTCTAAGGGTATCTAGCAACACCACTAGAGAGAATGGTTTTTAAGTTGAGGAACAGTAGCTTTAGACTAGATGTTAAGAAAAAATTCTTCAGTATGAGGGTGGTGAGACTCAGGAATAGGTTGCCTAGAGTGGCTGGGGATGCGCCCTCCCAGGAGGTGTTTAAGTCCAGATCGGATGAGGTCTTGGGCCAATAAGTCTATTTGAGAGGTGTCCCTGCCCATGGCAGGCAGGAAGGCACTGGAGTAGATGATCTCTGAGGTTCTTTTCCAACCTAAGCCATTCTATGATTCTACCTGTAGCTGTCTAATGAAGAGGTGTGTGTGCAGTTTTATCTTGTGTCATTCCCTGGACAATGAACAACGCAGTGAAGAGAATATGTAGCCACAGTGTTGCCCTGTGTTCTATGATAAAATACACAGAACAGAATCCAGCCAGGAAGTCTTCTTTATGCTGTCATTTCACAAACATGTATGCTGGATCAAATATGATAAATCACCATATATAGACAGTGCTGTGCAGTACTGGGCTTTAAATCAAGCACCATTAAACCACATACTATACAATTCTCTAATGTGGGAGAGTCTGTAGTCGTCACAATACTGACACATGGAAGAATCAAAATAAGAATACTTATATTGCAACTATTTGAATTTGGGAAAAAAAAAAAAGAAATTAACAATCAGGATGTAAGCAATAACAACTGTGTTACACATAAATTGCTTACAGGTATGAGATAAGTAGAATTATAATACCAGCACCACATACTTCAAAACTGTAACACACTACAGTACCCAGTATGTTCCCCCACAGTGACTTCTGATAAACACCTCAAGTGAAACAGATCTGAACCAGTATTCTCTACCAACTTAAGTGGAACTTAAATTTGTATGAAGTTGTGTTAACATCAGGTATTCCAATACACTCATAACACTTAAAAGTACAACTATAATCTCTCCCCAATACCTCAATTCTCGGTGGTTCCTGTATTATACTAGCTTCATTTTGAGGTTTCTCTGCATTGGTAGGTGACTTTGTTTTTTTCTTCTTTTTCTTCTTTTTTTTCTTCTTTTCTGATGCTTCTTCAGGCTCAGTTTCACTGGCATTGTTTTTTGTTTCTGACTGCTGAAAAACATCATAGGGCATGACCATTAGGAACTGATTCATTTCATTACCACCTACCAAAATACAGGCAAGTGACCACACTTAAACATCTAAGGGGCTACCTTAATCAATCCAGTCTAGAATACTAAGTGGGCAAGAAAATTCAAGATTTCTTAGAAATTCAGAGCTCCTGCACAAACTTATAGTTTGAAGCACTTTGCATGGCTATCAGAACATATCAGGACTACTGAGATTTCAGTAGGAAACAGCCACCTATATAATGCAAGAGTTCCCTGTTTCATGTCTCATTATGAGAGTGAGGAACTTGAAAAAAGTCCAGTCTAGAAGTTGGAAATTTGTGTTGCTGGAGCAGCACTGTGCTTTTGACATCTTGTTATGGTTTTTCCACCACAAGACAAGAAAAACTGCAATAAAGACAAGGTAACTTCGTATTACTTAAAATCATAGAATCATTCTTTAAGATCATTGAGCCCACGCATTCACTATCTCTACCAAGTTGGTGCTAAACCATGTCCCTTAGCACCAATGTATTAACACCTCCAGGAATGTGATTCAACCACCTTCCTGTGAGCCTATTTCAGTGTTGAATAACTCTTTCAGTGAAGAATTTTCTTCTAATATCCAAATTAAACTTCTCTGGAGCAAACTGAGGTAATTTTCTCTCATCCTACCACATTACTAGCATGAAGAGACTGGAAGCCACCTCACTACAACTTCCTTTTAGCTGCTTAAAAGCTACATGAGAAGTCAGCACTGTACAAAGCCTAGGAAAAATGTCAGTCTTTCACAAACAGACACAATCAACAGTGACAGAAATTCACTTAGGCCAGAAAACTCTCAAATACCTTTGCTTCACTATCCTGCTTCCCTTTGTTTCTGGAAAGGTCTACAGATGCTGGTGATGACACAACTTTCTTCCGAGGCTGTGAAAGTACCATGGCCCAAGACACATGTGGCTGAGGAGAGCCATCTGCAGGTGTTTCAGGAAATGCCATTGAGAAAACAAAAGTAATATACAAAGATGTTTAAAAAATATTTCTCAAGTATCTAGAAAAACGATCAGTAATTACTCAAGGACCAACAGATACATCTGAGAGCCATATTCCTTCTGAGAAAGGACTTAAATGACACACACATTTCTTTTCTTCAGTGTCTAGAATTGCAACTACTCCATATATTGTCCAGCATATATATACTCCATATATTGTCATTTTTTAAGGCATTTTTCTTTACGATGATGAACTTCTGCTGTTTATGTATATAAATATTTATTTCAATGTTTATCTCTGTCATACAGCTTTTACACGCAATGCAACATCAGCATTTGCACTTGGAAATAACTAAGTTTTGAAAGAGTTCACAAAATTATTTTTTTAGTACTCCTAATACAAAGGAAATACAGAACAAACCCTAAACTTTTATTTACAAATGAGAAAAACTTATTTACAAATGAGAAAAACTTTCACTGGACAGTTAAATAGCAGAATGATTTACATGGCAAGGTTTTGTTAGCAGGGGGGAGGCTGCAAAGGTGACCTCTGTTAGAAAGCGACACTGACAGCCTTGACCAACTCCAGATAAGGCCAACAGCTAGACACAGCCGAGCTGCTCAGTGAGGTGGTATCTGTGTGACAATATACTTAAAAGATAAAAACCACAGCAGGAACTGCGAGAGGGAGAGGTAAGAAAAAAATGTGAAGGAAAACTCTACAAACAACAAGGTCAGTGAAGAAGGTAGAGGAGGTGCTCCAGGCACTGGAAGAGAGATTCTCCTGAAGACGACCATGGTGGAGCAGGCTGGCCCCTGCAGCCCTGCAGAGGAGAAGTGGGTGGGAGGAGATGTTTTGAACTGATTGCAACTCCCATTCCTCTGTGACGCTTGGGACAGGGAGGAGGAGGTAGAAGAGTCAGGAATGAAGATAAGCCTAGCAAGAAGAGAAGGCGGGGACGAAAAGTGGTTATAATTTTTCTTTCGTTTCTCACCATCCTACCCTATTTCGAATTGGCAACAGTTTAATGTTTATCAAAGTGGGTCACTGGTGAGCAAACTCCTGTCCTTATCTTGACCCACAAGGCATTTTAAAAATCTTATTTTTTCTTCCTCAGAAGGTAGAGAAAGAGCAGAGGAAGAGAGTATAGCTTGAGTGGGTGTCTGGCTCTCAAACTCATCACAAACTGCTACTTTATTCTGGAAGATAGGAACTGAGGACAGTGTTTAGGGGAAAAAACCAAACAACTACATCATCGGATGACTTTAATATTTCTGGAGTAACTTCATCTTTAGTATGCCCCTCAAGGCAATTCAGCAGATCAGTCTTTCCGAATTCCTACTGAAGGCAGTGGGAAGGCAAGGTCCAAACTGTCAATCCAGTTAGAGGCACTTGGACAATTCAATGCACAGCACACGTGACACTTCCATGACAAGAGTCCTGAACCTTTTTCTCACACAATTCTGGATTTAAGTATTTCAGTTAAATAAAAGTATTTACTTGAAACTACCCCTTAGATAGTTTGTGGAAATAAAACATAAGCAAACTTCTTAATCCCCAGAAACAGACAACAGGTAAACAAAATAAAACAAGGGACGGTTTCAGCATCACAGTTCTCCACAACTATCCTTTGCTTAACAGACTTGAAAGAATTAACATATGCCACAGAATATTTTTTAGCTGCATACTAGAGGCTAGTCTGCCAGTTAATTCAAATCAAATTTGCTTTTCAAGATTGGCTAAATATTTACCACTCATTCATTCTTGAAAAAAATCTGAAGATTACTTAATGGACTTCCAATAATCAATATTCATTACTTTCTCTCCTCTCAAACAATATGGGAGGCAACTATGGGAACATATGCCCTTAAGCATTCATGAGACATAATCCCAGTTTTGATCTGGTAATAACATCTGTAAGCAAGAATGAGCTCATATCACCCGGAAGAGGTGGATACAGCTTTGCTTGTTTGTTGTTGTTTTTTTTAATTTTCTTTTTTCAATGAGCTTGCTCTTTAATTCCTTTCTTTACAAATTCTGCTCCTCAGAACACTTCAGTTTTCCAAACTGATGAGATGCAAGCAGTTAACATACAGGCAAACAATTTGTGTCTAGAGCACTTACCTCTACTATCAAGAGAGGTGGGAATTAAACTGGCTGTAGTTTTATCTAAAGTTTTTGATGAAGCTTTGCTTTCTCCAAAGGTATCTTCCTGTAAAACAGACATAAATGAAAAAATCCTCAATGCGTGCACAAATGAAGATGCAGGGAATTGTATAGCCTCAGTTATACCGATCTTCTAAGTGGAACTATCATTTCAAGCCCAGAGCATTACGAAATACAGGCAGATGTCTTTCCACTGCTGTAAAAGCAAGATGACACCTTCTTACACTTTACAAAAGCATCCATGCCATTGTATCCTAAGAACAAATAATAAAATGTCTTAATGTTCCAAGTACATTAAAAACAAAGTTCATGATCAAATTCAAACTAGCAATGAAAAAGGAAAGTCCACTGGCAGCAGAAAGGTCTTTTTTCCAATCACAGACAGCTTTCCACTAAGAAGCACTTTAAGTACTATGCTGTTTGGATCATTCAAAATTACTGCTCGCCTGCTGAATGTGTCAGAAAAGCATTTGTTAACAAATAGGGTATCAAAGAAATCAAGAAGAATTCTAGAAGTTTAGTTGTTTTTCCCCTTGGTCATAAAGCAATTAAGTACAATATTCTAGACTTTTCCCCCCACCTCCCTTCTTTTTAACCTCTCAAAACTACTGCGTAAGTGACTGCTCACCATTACTCTGAGATGAAAGAGAAACATTACTTTGAGAACGAAAGAGAAAATAAGCTGTTAAAACTCAGTAATGTATGTGCCTGTACATGTAAGCTACAAGTCTAGATTGTAACATTATCTAAATTACAACACCACTTTGTTTTCCCGTATCTACTGCCAGCAGAGACAAGGAAAGAGAGTGAGAAAGAGGAGAAAGAGGAGACAGCATGCACTGACATCACCATCTACAAAAAGAAGTGTAAAACCTTCATTTATGAGTTCAACATGAAAACATCAGCTAACCTCTGTCTTCAGTAAAAGAGACATCTGTGGTTGACTAAGGCACGTAATGTTACTTTCTGCTGAACACATTGGTCTACTTCTATGCTGTATATTCGGTATCTCACTTCTTCCGAAACTCTGTGACTTGCTGAAATCCAGAATGGTAGCTTCAAATGTGGGTACAGGGAAAATTTCTGGTTTTGGAGTTTGAGTCAACTTGTTGTTTGTAGTTTTATTGAACCTGTCTGAATAAAAAATGTAAAGTCTAAATAATTAAACTTGGTTGTGACCATTTCCAGGTGCACTTTATAGTACTCTAGCTGACATAACTATGGTAATCATACTCATACTAAAGAACCAACTTGGCAATTACAACCAAGGTATATACACTACATTGAATTGAGAAGTACCTCTAAATTCAGTTGCTTGCTTAGGAGACATTTAGTTACCACACAAGAAATTATGTTCTCTAATTATTCTGGATTTAGAGGAGAGTAGGGCACAGTCAACCATTATATCTCTATTCAGTGCATTTCTTGTTAAACAATACATTTGTACCTGGCTTCACGGAACCCCTGCTGCACGAGGAGGCCCGGAACAAAGTTCTGTTCATAATTCTGACAGAAGAGTCATTTCCATCGTGCCTTCGGTTGTCTGTTTTTTTCTCTCCATCTTTTGATCTCTTCTGCTGCAAGTATTTGTGACACATTAATTTTACTTCGTACAGTGATCAGCTTTACCTCGAGTTACAATTAACCACCTCTGCATCTCAAGCCTAACCATCAAGTCAATGCAACGTAAACAGCTAGCATACCATAAACACAATAAACAAATAAAACCAGGAACAGCTAGAGATTTGTAATTTAGCTACCTTCTTAAATGGTCTTAAATTATCCAGTCTGATTGTCTAAAACTAAGCTTCTTCTACAATAGGGCTAAAATCTTAAAAAGTATTCCAGTCTTTTGACTAAACTATGTGCTACACAGAAAACTAGGATAAAGCCAGATGTCACAACACCCAAAATGCATAGAGCACACAGAAACTAATTAAGAAAGATACACCTGTATGATTCTAGTAAAGAAAACACATCCACCTATACTATGAAGTTCTAAAAGGCTTGTGATTCTCACAAGAAGCACAGTTACTCAGAGATGGGCTCAGGAATCAGTATATTAGGCAAGGAACAAGTACTTGGCTTGCATCCACACAAAGTATGAGCCTAAGTAAGCAGTTAACTGATTATAGGATGTTGAATAAAAATCAAAGCACATCTGTCAACAACATTTTCTTGGGTAGGGGCACATTTCCTGACCTCCAAAACGACATTGGTAAGTAAAACTTTAGGAGATATGATTGAGTTAATGCAAAGCTGCAAAGATCAATCATTTCTCTACAAGCTCACACACAAAACTTCAAAGACAGAACACAGTGACAAAAAGAGTCAATTACGCAGCTCAGCCCAAGACTCTACAAAGAAGCTAAAGCCCAAGCCTCTACAGAAGCTAAAGCAAGCTTCCTCATGTTGCATCACCTGTGCTACCACTGAGGTAATAATCTCCTCAGACAGTTTCACTGCCTAGTTTTTCTCTCAGCAAGAAAACTATTAACTTTAGGTCTCTAGTCTCTGTATCTTATGTCTAGTAATGCATACCTAGGACATAGACCTTGCAACTTCTTCTATATAGGCCTCTCTACACCATTAAGTTGCAAGATTTCTGCCTAGGAATTAAGGTCCACCAGAAGGATGTGACTGGAGAGCAAACTATTTGAACCTACTGGAAACAACAAAAGCCTTACAAACCAAAGAGACACAATGTCTCATCAGCAAGGGGGAAATGGGTGGATAATACCTTTATTTCCCCTTGATTTTTATATTTTGAGGACTGTCTATTTTCTGCTTGAAAATTTTACCTAACTTTCAGGAAATTCATCCACAAGCAAGCACATTCAAAAATTACAGATATTTACACAAAATATGTGTTTTGCTTTTGATTGAGAAAGAACATATCTAAGACAAACAATTCTTCCCTTTCCATACTAACGCAAATTCCTATTCTATTGTGGATTGTTACTACCCTGTGTCAGGGTTTGGAAATCCCTCAGTGACAGAGTCCTGATCACAGACACTAGGTTTCTCTTAACTCACATTCATGGAAGCTGCCATAAGGATCAAAAAATAGTCTGTTGCTCCTCCTGCCAAATTCAAATAATGAAAAAAAAAAGAATCATATTTCACAAATTAACAGCCGTTTCAAAAAATACTGCTTGAAAAACAGTATTAATTTGATATGTAGAATTCCCTAACATTTCTGAAATCTGAAGTTGGGCACATTACTACCACCCTCTTTAAATGTTATTCATTGTAATTACAAGAACAGAGAACCAAACATTTAGAAAGATCAATTTAAAATGAGAATCTAATCGGATTTTTCTCACCTTTGAAAGATTCTTACTTTCTCGTTTGATTGGATATGTTTGCTCTGCAGATTCACTGACTTTTCCTGAACCTTTGCAGTGTATTGAGTTGTTAGAATGGTATTGTGAGCCAGCTACTGAATATACATTTGAAACAACATCAGGTCAATAAAAGCAGCTAGAGTATTCACAGAAGGCAGGATCTCTGAGAACACTATGCAATGGACAGCAAGAAAAAAGATGAGAAGTCATCCCAGGGCAGATCTTCAGCATTTACTTGGTGCCTAGATAACCATAGATTCCCTTGGTTGAAGAATCTGTTTAACAAGAAAGCTCTGTTTCAAAGATAATTATTCTATGTTACTTCAATTAAGTATTTATCATTGTATGCTACTTTTAAAAACAATTGGTTTTATTTGGGGAACATACGCAGTTTAGCAAATATTTGAAACCACAAATGGTACCCATTTCCAAATTTCAAAGCTAGCCTGCTTTGCAGTTGTAGTCCTCATTTCTGGTTGAGGTTATCAAGATTTTTCGGTTACTTTCTGTAGGCTTTCTCCTCTGAGACAAACACAGTATAACAACACGGCAAGTATTACTCATTTAACCACAAGCATTAAAGAGTAAATCCCATCTTTAAATGCTATAGTAAGAAGTAGAAGTGTAACCTATTAGAAGGTTTAAGACAGGAATGATCTGCATTTAACCATATGTGTTGGTTTGAGCTAATTGGAGAATTTGGGTGAGCAATTAGACTATTGGCTGAGAAAGAGTTAAACAACGCAGTGTCAGTTCACCAAGTTTCACTGAGACAGAGAAAAAAAAATTGTTTTGAGAAATGTTCTCAAAACATCAAGATAACCATTGTGCTTGCGGGGCCAGTCTGGCTTGGGTCTATGCTGGCTCCGGCAGCTTTTTCCTTTGTCTCTTGGTCTTGCTGGCT
>VWZI01012591.1:92737-110445 GCA_013396835.1 Psilopogon haemacephalus
TAGCCAGGGTTTAAAAAGGTGGGGGGGGCAGGTCACTGCAAACCCACTACACCATCACAGCTTACACAAACACAACAGTGTCTGTGGCCTGTCTTCTTCCTCCACATGTGTATTTGAAGGCCCCTTACTGTTTCCTTCCACACTTTGTACAGAAAGTATATGCAAGATCCAAATTTGATTACAGCGGAAGGAAATTTCAACTTCAAAAGTTGTGATTAGTCTTTAAAGCTGTGCACCATGAAGTGGCCAAGGGGCACACAACAAAAAACAGAGAAGCTCTGCAATCAGACAAGAGACCTCAGACGATACCTTTCTTACTGACTGCTGCAATTTTTACTACAGTCAAAGCAACTCTAACAATTATGGTTTACAGAGAAGAAAAGTAACAAGAGTCAAAACAATGGCTCAGTTTCGACACAGTAAAACATTCATAAGAATATTGATCCCATCTGTTGGTTTGGTTTCTTTTGGGTTTGGGATTTTTTAGCGGGGAGAGGGGTAGAGGTTTTTTGCTTTTTCTCCCAAAGGCTAACTGAATTAATGCTAATGCTGCATTTTTTCTGATGCATAGAGGAGGCCATGCTCACTTCAATGTTAAATTTCTATTACAAATCCAAATGGGCTGAAAACACTGACACTTTCTATATGACCAAATGAAAGTCTACAATAAAAATATTCACTAGCTAAATTTGTTAGGACACACCAGTAACACCAATAATTGCAAAATTAATCCAATTAATGTTTAAAGTTCTTAGAAGCAACTAGAGAACTATGTAACATCACAGGATTCTTACAGGACTCAATTATTTTGTATCCTACTATCTAGGCATTTTTCTTGCTAGCTCTAGTGTTAACAATCTTTTTTTTGTAAGCTCACCATGTTTTTCAGGGCTTAGTAGAAAAAGACTACAGAAAATCTGTAGCACTCTTAGCAAAACTGCTTTTCTGAGAATGCACAGGCTGCAGAGAGGAGATTCAGGAGAACTCCATACATTATTTAAATGTTTTACAGCACAAGAAACTGTAATCTTAGAGGATCCTTCTCTTCAGTTTATACAACTATATTTACTCCAGCCTCATCATAACACTCAACAACTGAATTTATCTCCTTCCAAAGTACGAAGCAGCAGACCAGTCCTTACAGACTAAAGAATCCTCCTGAATGCTTTCTTAACGATTCAGGCCCTTAGAAGCATGAGACAAGGCACCAGATGTAAGCTCAAATAACATAAATTCAGAAACTTAAATAAAAAAGAATGCAAAAAATGTTTCTCCAGTTAGACTATCGATGTATCAGAACTCTGAAGACTATCGATGTATTAGAACTCTGACTCTTATGTAAGAACATTCAATATCTCAAACTTGAAGGTTAAAATCCCCCATGAAGTTTCATAAAATGCACAGACATCCGAAGATGGTTCCTGAACAAAAGGGGAGCATGTAGTTAAGTACCTAGGGAAAACACATGCTTCAAAGGGCTCTGACTATGCCAGTTACTGACAAGTGTTTTGTAATAATTGGTTTGACTTTGGCTGACAACCTAAAGCCCTGAAAAATTAAATGTTTTTTTTTAGCTACATGCGTAAATGAAAAAAACATTAATCCTTCTCAGTTTAACTTTTTTAAAACCCTTGAAAAAAAATCTGAACAGTAATTTTAACGTCTGAGCACATTAATGGGACATCCTGCATCTTTCAGTGGCTTAGCAGTCACTGATCAACAACATTGAGTGAAGGACTTCTGACAGTCCAAACTGCAAATGTCTAAATGCAAACTCTTCTGCTTCTGAATTTACCAGGCTGATCGAAATTTTTATTGCAACAGTGACACATAAAACATGAAATTGGCAGAGTTAAGTAATAATAATAACAACTATTAAAAGTATATAACCTTGGGAAGTAATTCACATAAAGTACTCTGGAATAATTACTGAGAACACCTTACTCACTAAACATGTCGTTGTGTTCCATAGGAAGCAGCTCTGATTCCAAGCTAATTATTAACTTATAAGTCCTCTGAGCCTGACAAGGATTTAAGCCCATGTGCAATTGCAAGTTGCCTGAACTTGTGCACGCACCTCAAAAACAACGGTAACGTCCACCTGTTCTTGCAGCAGACTTTCTACTCCTTGATTTAAGCTGTGGCTTTCCTACTTATTTTCACTAAAGGTGACATCTGGGGTTTCCCCTCCCAAGTGGTGGTGCAACGTGACTCGCTGTGCCCCAACTTACGCTACCCGTCGGCTCCTGTTCTGAACCAAAAGCTGATTCAAGGTGCAGTGTGAGACCCCTGTCCCGCCCCGTGGTAGCCAGTGGGGCGCGGAGCGCTGGGTCCACCTGCGCGGGCAGACCCTGGCTTCCGATTGCCGCGAGGGATAAAGGCGGCTCGCCGCGGACCCCGAGGCGCAGCGCACCGGGACAGGCTACCCGCGGCAACCACGCCGGGCGGCGGCGCACCGTTACGCAACAGGCCGGCAGGAGCTGGGGAGTGAGCTGGGGAGGGAGCTGGGGAGGACGAGGAGCTTCCGCCGCCCTTACCTCACCGCCTTGGCCCAAGCCCGACCACCTCTCCGTGGACATGGCGTAGGCGACCGACAACCCCCACCCTCACCGCAGGCCGCTTCCCTATCACACCCCACCCGGCGCCGCGGCGCACCGCGATGACGTCAACGCCGAGAAGCAGTAGCGCAAAAAACTCGGTCCGCGTTCTGCCCCCGTGGCGCAGGCTCCCGAAGGCGGGGCGGAATCGGAGCAGCAACGTCTGCGTTGCGAGCCGAAGGCGTCAGCGAGCGCGCCGTGGCATGCGCAATGTGTGGTGCTTCTGAGCAGCTGAGGGAAGAGGTACAGCGCATCCAAAACTTGACGCCAGCCAAGCCGTCCTTCCTCGAGGTGCAGGTCTTCGTCCCCCAACGGAATGAACACGAGGACAAAGGCAGATTTTTGCAGGTGCCAACACAGAAAACCCTGCCTTTGGGATTAGTGGCACTGGGATATAGAGGTAGTGTTCAGGACTCAAGAGCTTTGGAGAAGAGCATGGCTTTAAATTAACGAGATCCTTACTGAGTGGGGCACTGCATGACAAGCAGGCACTTAAAGGGGCAACGCTGTAAGGCCTATAACAGACCATTAGAAATGTCTATAGCAGTGCTAGTCTAGCAAGTTTAGAAGGAAAATGAGGGTTATTGTCCCTGGGTTACATACCTGTCATTATAATGACCTAATCACAAGAAGGCATGATGTACAGAAGGAATGTACTTTAGCAGCATGTTTTTACTACTACATGTAGATGTGCCTGCTTTTATTGGCTTTCCAATGGTACAGTGTGTTCCATTGCACACTGTAATGATCACTTGTTTGAAATTAACCACACAACCACTGATACTGTATAGTTATTTGAACAAATACACTGCAGCATGCTCATTGAGTAAGGGTTCTCAACCTGCTGCCCAGAAGCATCTTGGGGACAGAATAATGCAGTAAAAGTTCTGCAGAGATGGGCCATATCCACTTCAGGTATTAGCTGCCAACAAGGAATCATCAAGTGGTAATCCATGTGGTATTAATGACATGAGGGGTAGAGATAGGCTAGTAGTTACAGACATGTCTGAGCATGAACCGATCCAAGTACTGACTGAGAAGAGTGTGCTCAAAGAACAGGATAAAGGAAAAGCAGTGGGTAAGTCAGCTTCAATAGAGGCACAACTGAAATGCCTCTACACTGATGCAAGGAGCATGGGGAACAAACAGGAAGAATTACAATATGTGGAAGTCTCCAGGGTTATGATGTCATTGGCATCACTGAGACATGGTGGGATGGATCTCATGATTGGAGTGTAGGGATAGATGAGTATAGACTCTTCAGGAGAGTCAGGCAGGGGAGAAGGGGAGGAGGTGTTACCCTCTATATCAATGATAAACTGGAATCCATGGAGCTCAACCTGGGGATGTGCAACACCAAAACAGACAGCATATGGGTAAAGGTTAAAGGGAAGGCATGGGAAGGGGACATCATAGTAGGAGTCTGCTATAAACCTCCTGATCAGGAAGGCAAAGCAGATGAGGCCCTTTACAAATAAATAGAAGCTTCACACTCACAGGCCCTGGTCCTCATGGGGTACTTCAGCCACCCTGACATCTGTTAGAAGGTCAACACAGCAGAGCACCAGAATATTTAAAAGGTTCCTGGAATGCACTGATGTTAACTTTCTCCTCCAGGTGGTAGAGGAACCCACAAGAAAAGGTGCTGTGCTGGACCTAGTCCTCATCAACAAGGATGGGCTGGTGAGTGAAGTGAAGCTGAAGGGTTGTCTTGGGTACAGTGACCATGAAATGGTAGAGTTTAAGATCCTCAAGGCATCAAGGAGGGTGCACAGCAAACTCACTGTTCTGAACTTCAGAAGATCAGACTTCAATCTCTTTAAGAATCTCCTTGGCAGGATGCCATGGGAAAAAACTCTGGAAGGAAGGGGGGCCCAGGAAAGCTGGTCATTGCTCAAGGATCACCTTTTCCGGGCCCAGGAGCAATGCATCCCCAAAAAAAAGAAAGGCAGGTAATAATGCAAGGAGGCCTGCATGGATGGAGAGCTCCTGGACACACTTAGAAGCAAGAAGAAAGCCTGCAGAGAGTGGAAGAAAGGACAATCAACCTGGAATGAATACAGACATTGTGTAACCAGAGATCAGGATAGGAAAGCTAAAGCACAGCTAGAGTTGAATCTGGCTAGGGACATNTTTCCGGGCCCAGGAGCAATGCATCCCCAAAAAAAAGAAAGGCAGGTAATAATGCAAGGAGGCCTGCATGGATGGAGAGCTCCTGGACACACTTAGAAGCAAGAAGAAAGCCTGCAGAGAGTGGAAGAAAGGACAATCAACCTGGAATGAATACAGACATTGTGTAACCAGAGATCAGGATAGGAAAGCTAAAGCACAGCTAGAGTTGAATCTGGCTAGGGACATTAAAGGGGAAAAGAACTTCAGCTATATTAGTGAGAAAATGAGGACTAGGGAGAATGTGGAACCCTTCCAGAAGGGATATGGAGAGCTGGTGACAAGAGATATGGATAAGGCTGAGGTGCTTAATGATTTTTTTTGCCTCAGTCTTCAGCAGCAAGTCCTCCAACCACAATGTCCAAATTCCAGAGGGCAAAAGTAAGGTCTGGGAGAAGGAAGATACATGGAAGCTCATGCTCGTGAGCACCTAAGAAATCTGAACGTGCACAAGTCCATGGGGCGTGATGAGATCCACCCATGGGTCCTAGGGGAACTGGCAGATGAAGTTGCCAAACCACTATCCATTGTATTTGAAAGGTCATGGCAGACTGGTGAAGTTCCTGCTGACTGGAAAAGGGCAAACATAACACGCATCTGCAAGAAGGGAATAAAGGACAACCCTAGGAACTACAGGCCAGTCAGTCTCACCTCTGTGCCTGGCAAGATCATGGAGCAATCTTCCTGAAGGCTCTGCTAAGGCAAATGGAAAAGAAAGCAGAGGTGTTTGATGATAACCAGCATGGCTTCACCAAGGGCAAATCATGCCTGACAAATTTGGTGGCTTTCTATGATGAAGTCACAGCAGCAGTGGACAAGAGAAGGGCAACTGATGTCATCTACTTGGACCTGAGTAAGGCTTTTGACTCTGTCACACATGACATCCTGGTCAGCAAACTGGAAAAACATGGACTTGATGGGTGGACTACTGGCTGGATAGTCACAGAGAGAGAGTGGTGATCAGTGGCACAATGGCCACCTGGAGACCAGTGACAAGTGGCATCTCTCAGGAGCCAGCGCTGTTTAACATCTGTGTCAGTGACATGGACAGAGGAATTGAGTGCACCCTCAGCAAGTTTGCAGATGACACCAAGCTGTGTGGCACAGTTGACTTGCTAGAGGGCAGGGATGCCATCCAGAGGGACCTGGACAGGCTGGAGAGGTGGGCCCAGTTCAACCTCATGAAATTCAACAAGGCCAAGTGTAAGGTCCTGCACCTGGGTTGGGACAATCCCAAGCACAACTCCAGGCTGGGCGGCAAATGGCTGGAGCGGAGTCCTGATGAAAAGGACCTGGGTTGATGAAAAACTCAGCATCAGTTGACAGTGTGCACATGCAGCCCAGACAGCAACTGTGTCCTGGGCTGCATCAAGAGCAGCATGGCCAGCAGGGCAAGGGAGGGGATTCTCCTCTACTCCGCTCTCGTTAGACCCCACCTGGAGTACTGCGTGCAGCTCTGGAGCCCCCAGCACAAGAAGAACATGGAACTGTTGGAGCAAGTGCAGAGGTCCACAAAGATGATCATAGGGCTGGAGCACCTCTGCTATGAGGACAGGCTGAGAGAGTTGGGGCTTTTCAGCCTGGGGAAGAGAAGGCTTCGAGGAGACCTTATAGTAACCTTCTGATATCTGAAGGGGACCTACAGGAAGGCTGGGGAGGGACTATTCACAAGTTTGTGTAATGACAGCACAAGGGGTAATGGGTTTAAACTGGCAGAGGGGAGAATTAAATGGGATATTAGGAGGAAGGTCTTTACAGTGAGGGTGGTGAGACCCTNGAACTAGATCATCTTTGAGGTCCCTTCCACCCTAAACCATGCTATGATTCAAACAAGCATAAAAATACCCCTAGGAAATATTAAGGTCAACATAAGGTACATTCACACCAAGTCATCGCTTAACATCCTGTCTTAAAAGGGAGCTTACACAAGGATCAAGCCTGAGTGCTGACTTCACAGAGCTCAAACTGTATCTCTACATTTTGTCCAAACACCATTTGAATACCAACTGGCTTGAAGCCATTACTACTTCCCCCAGTGAGCTTGTTTCAGTGCTTGAGCTCCCTCTAAGACTTTTTTCCTAATATATGTTATGAATTTTCCCTGATGCAGCATTAAACCATTCCTTTCCATCCCATCACTAGACACCTCACAGGTATGATGAGAAGCAGTCATTGCAGAGTAATCCATTCCATTGTAAGATACATCAGTTAGACAGTCCCATAATTTGGGCCTGCCAGAAGCTAGTCACTGCCAGCTTTTCAGATTGCCTGTAGTTCCCACTTCAAATCAGGATTAGGAACTACAGCCTGTAGCAGGCAAAATAACTTGAAGAATAGGTTCACAAAATCAATTTGATTCAGAAACAGATGAGACAAAAACGGTTTTAGTGAATTAGAATGCTAGTCACATTTTATAGATTATGTAAAATAGTTTATTTCTTTATAGGTGCTACTAAAGAGGGGATTAACTGCATCTAAACAAGCTAACTTAAGAAAAGCAGAGTGCAAGTTATTGAAGACAGGAAACAAGTAATCAACCAGTCAGAACATAAGTAAGTTTCAATAACATTAACTGATAAGTCAAATAAGAACTTAGATCAATAGTAATGATGATAATTTCACTTTTTGAACACCATAGCAGCCTACTTAGAACTGCATTTGACTGAGCTTTGTTGCTGTGAATAATACAGCTCATGCACAGGTATGGATGTCTAGTTTTGTACATTTAAAGTATTCACTGAATACTACCAACATATATACACTCATATACATAGTTCCAGAAGGTTACAAAGATTTAGAGACAAGGCTTCATTTCTGCTCATCCTTTGGAAGAGGTCTTCGGAAGAGAAGAATATGCGGTTCTGTGGAAAGAAATTGAAGAAATTGTCAGTCCCCCAAGCCTTGATTACAGGGATTTCTTTCAGAACTTGACCACTAATTGTAGCTTCCTGTCAAACACAATAAAGAGATTAAAAAGCCACAAATATGGTCCCAGATGTAGTATTAACAAACCAACTTTGCAGCAACTTTACAACAGTTAATTTTTCAGACAGGCCTGTCAATGGTAAGTTACCTTGAATGGTTTGCAGCACATCCTAGTTGATACAGTGTCTAGAGCTTTATACTCCATTAATTGAAAGAGTAGTTTCAAGTGCTGCATTTACTAGACTGTATAGCTAGAGCTCAAACTACACTTCAGAGCATTAATACAGCACCTAGTGTACATGGGCATATAGCAATTTTTTTGTATAAAAATTGAGTCAGATCTATGATTTAAAGACATGCTGCTACATAAAGTTTGGTTCAGTCACTACGATACTAATATTCCAGAGCTCAAAAGAAGCCTATTTCCATAAGCAGAGGTAGGCACAATTCTCAGTCTGGCATGCTCTGTCTACTGATAAATCACATATAGCAAGGACAAGGCTGCAAAAATAGGAACATTATTATGTTGCATTTGTTGACAGTGGCTAAAATAGCAAGGAGGTAAAGATTGAGTCAAAAAATTTGAGTAGTGAACTTAAGATGTATTCCACAGCTTAAGCAGCAATGCACTACAAACTTCAGCTGAGCAACAGACTGTTGATGTTTTAGACTCTTGTTCATTTCATTCTGTTCAGATATGCTTACCTGGCTCATGGATCATATAGTGAACCCAGCCAAGACTCTGCTGAACACCAAGTCGTCTCCACTCCTCTTCAGACATTAGATGGGATTTTGGCACTTGCTTTGAAAGTTCTTTCGGCAGCATCACATGTCTGTGAAGGTTTAATCATTACACACACACTGCATAGGCCACAAAATTTGCCTAGGATGCTGATACCACAAATTCGACTGTGAGGCATCAGTCCCAGAAACCATTAAAGCTACTTTTTCTGCTAAACCTGTGTATTGGTCAACCTGCTTCCTAGAAGAGATTAATTTTCACATATGCTCTAATGATGTTAGTAGTTTGAAAGTGTTTTGGCAACTTGGTGTAATATTAGCTATTTGAAAAATAACTTTGGACTTTTAGAATTATTTTGTTGGCATTTCACAACCAACAGTATATTTTCTGCAGCAACTACACTGATGGTTTCAAAAAAGAATACTAACAATTAAAAGCCTGGTCTGTCATAAGAACAACATACAGCCTTCTCTTCACATTTTCAAGTTCTTCTATCACTTAATCGAAAGCAAAGCATTCAAGTCTTGTTTTTTTAAATTTTGAAGAGTCAGCTGCTCAAAGAGATACTTAAATTTCTAGACAAAGCCCACTGATTTGTAGTGGTGCATTCAAGTAAAGTTAGAGGACTGAACTTGCAGCAGGATCAGTTACAATCCGGAACCGTCTGAAGCTATAGCGAGCTCTGAAAAGTAGACAAAGCACTGTCTCGAGGGCTTTACGAACCATATTTAGTACTGTATTTTGACATGGCCTTCTAAGATGCTTTCAAAGCTAATGCGTTAATAAAAATTCGTCCTTCATCCACACTCAGAGCTTCAGCTACACTAATACCCGTGTAGAGCATTCTAAACACAACACTTTAGCGTTCTCACTCCATCGGCTCAGCAACACAGCAAATCGAGGCGTCAGCGTCCTCCAGAAAGCCCCGGCCTTCCACCTCCAACCCAACTCAGCCAACGCTGCGTCATTTAGACGAGCGGCGGAAGCGGGCCGCCGACCCAGGCCTCAGCAACAGAGCCAGAGGTCCCTGCCGGAAGTGCTACCCAAGACCACCTCAGCTGCTCCGCCGCGGAGGTGCAGCAAGCTTCGCCCACCGCCTTAGCTACTCCCCTCAGCGCTCGCTGGCTGCGGCTGGCACCGAACGGTGGCCCTAGAAGCGCCAGCCGATAGCGGTATCCGAAACATCCGCCCCTTCCCACAAAGCGCCCAAAGCTACATAAAAGCCCAGGCGAAGGCGAAGCACAATTCCTTCCCACAAGCTTTTAAGTCCTTCTGGCCCACGAAAGCCAGCCATGCCATTAGTGAACCTTACTTCCTGAAGGTACCACACAAGCTCCAGGAGAGGCACTTGCTCAAGCGGCCCCCCCTCAAACCCGACTAGTAGGAACCACCTCCTCGTCCCTCTAGCTGCCCCTCCTGCGCTGCCCCACAGCTTCATACCGGTATTCGTACTGCTCGTCAAAGTATTTGTCAGAATAGTAGATCTGCTTGTTGGCCATGGCGAGAAGGCGGCAATAGAAGCGGCGATAGGCAGATGAAGCGATAGGAACAGCAGTACAAAGCAAACTAACCGTTCACTTCCGCGCCCCGCTCAGTTTGAATCTTACAGCTCAATTCTTACTGGTGTTGCGGAGCCAGCCAATAGCGTGCCGCGCAGCCACGCTCGCCGAGATGCCGCGTGACTCGAACGCTCGTCCTCTCGCCAATCCCCAAGAGCTGCAGAGGAGTGTTACGTAAGGGGGGCGGGGCGCTTCCGCATGCGCGCGAGGCGGGCGTTAGGCTCAGTTCTAGTGGATTCTAGACCGTGCGGGCTTGTGGGACGGGGTTGTGCGTGAGGCGGGTGGGCCCGGGGCCTGGCCGTGGCTGTCTGGCGCGGGCCATGCGGTGCCGGGTGGCGGGGGGGTTGCTCACGGCCAGCCGTGGTGAGGAGCCCTTTCAGTCTCTTAGTAAAGCTTCACGTTTACATTAAGGGTATCCTGTGCCTTAATGCCACTTGTGTACTGCATACCCAGGGGCAAGGCACGGGGTTGTAAACTCGTGGCGTGCCGGGCATTGAACGAGCTGATCGCTCACAGTGTAAACATGGGATATTGGTGTATGAAGAGCTGCGTGTGGTCTGCGGACAGGATTTCAGCTTACGTTCGTACCTAGTAAAACCAGCACGTATCTACATTATAAGTAGCTTGGGTATTTGCTAAGCGGCCCTGTTGTTCTGGGATTTTAGAGGGTTTTTTTGGCATCAGGCTTTTTCGGTAGGTAAATAAATGTGGTTTCCTGTACCTCAGTGCTATTTGGTGCAGTTGCCCCATGAGGTGACACAATAAAAGTGAGAATGCTGCTACAATAAGGTGCTCTCACCATTACTTTCTTTACATCCAGTCCCGCCCCCATTTTATGACCTGCTGCTGTCTCCTCCTCATTCAGCCTCTGAATTAAACACTTCTGTTTTCGTGTATTGTGTGTCATAATGTAATAATGTGTCTGGAAATTCCTCTGATGAGGAATCAAATCAGTCACATGAGACACAAGTGCTAAGATATGTTTGTGGATAGGGATTACGGTGTTTAGCAGCATTGTTTTTAATAGTTTTGCAACCTGATGCTGCACTTTACCAGTAATGTTTTTCTCTTAAGTGGAATGTATCTTATGGAATGTTAGCACAGGTCATTATCAGGCAAAATAAAGCCAGTATTATACTGGTATAGCTAAATGCATGAAATTCCTTTAATTAATTAAGATCCTTAGCAGGAATATCAATTCCAGTATAAGCATACAAATACGAAGCACCTGGAAGTTTTTTTTAAGGTACTGGTTGGATTATTCAAAGCAAAATAATTTTTTTTAGCTTAGTTCCATGCACTACAACTGTTATTTTTGAATACATAACACGAAACAGGCAACAATTTCTATTAGAAATTACATTATGTAAAAACAGATCAAAGTAGTATGACAAGGGGTAACCACCTTACGTCTGTAAGTAAGACGCTTCATACATGTGCCTTCTTGATTACCTTCCATCTTATCTCGTGTATACTGTTTATGAAAGAAAACTGACCTTTATATAAGCCTTATGTAAGCCTTGAGCTCTCTCAGAAGTGAAAGCATGCAGGCTGTTTGAAACAACTTTTCCGTGTATTGCAAATATTCATAACAAATAATAATTTTGGAAGGGATTGAAGGACTTCTTAGGCTTGTAAAAATCCCTCAAATTACTTTGAAAGTTCTTGTTTCTCAGGACTGAACAACTGTGGTAGAACTAACAAAACTGGCATAATGGTTTTAGTAATCCAGGGTTAGGAGATGTTATTTATACCAGAGTGCCATTTCAGCTGCTTTTTTCATTATTTCTCTGACAAGACTTTGAAACATTGGTGAATGATAAATAATGCAATAGTTGCAGGAACTTGTTATGCTCAACTGATGGTTTGGTATCTTTTTCCTAAAATACTGCAGGGATATAATTTGAAAAATTACTGAAATAAAGTAATAAGTTTGCTAAATAATTAAGCCTGTTAAATGGTAAACCTGATAATAATTTCCAGGCATATGAACAAGAAGAAAAGCATCAGGAGTAGTCAGTATGGATTCACCAAGGAGAAGTCATGCTTGACTAAGTTGTTAAACTGACATAATGACACTGTCTGACAGAGCCAGGGAGAGAGTAGTGGTTATTGTCTGCCAAGGCTAGAGTCAGGCTTTTGACATAATCTCCCATAACGTGTTCAGAGAGAAGCCGTTGATGCATGGGAGAGATGTACAGACAGTGAGGTGAATGACTGGGTCCAGAAGGTGGTGATTAGTGGCCCCAGATCTGGTTGGAGGCCAGTAAGCAGTGCTTTCCAGTAGTCAATACTGGATGTGATCGTGTTCAGCACCTTCATTAATGGACTGTCCAATGGGTCAGAGTGTGAAGTTTGCAGACAGCACAGAACAGGGAGGAGCGGCTCATGTATTGGACAGTTGTGCTGCCAGGTTGAAGTGCTGCAGAAATGGGTTGAGTGGAACTTCGTGGATTTGAACAAGGCAGAGTACAAAGTCTACGTGTGGGGAGGGACAACTACACACACCAGTGCAGGACGAGAACTACCCAGTTGAAGATCAGCTTTGTGCAAAAGAATTTGAGAGTGCTGGTGGACAACCGAGTAAACATTATTAGAGCAAAGAAGGCTTAATGGACTGTATTAGGAGGACTGTTGCCATAAGGTTGAAGTATGGTGATTCATCCCCTTCATTGGCCTAGGTGGGTCCAGAGCTGGGGTACTGTTCCTTATGAGCTCTCCAGTGCAGGAGAGAGATGGGGCGTATGGGAGAGAGTCCAATGGAGGGCCACAAAGATAGTGAAAAGACTGGAGTATCTCTCCTGTGAGGAAAGACAGAGAACTGTAACAATTCAGCCTAGAGAAGAGCAGAGAAGGCTGAGGGTGTGGCTCAGCGGAGTCAATGCTAGGCTCTTTCCAGTGGTGTCAGGTGGCAGGATCAGAGGCAGTCGGCACAGTTCAAAACACTGTAGGTACCTCTTTTTTTATACTTTTTTTTACTGTAGGGATATGATGGAGCACTAGCAGAGATTGGCCGAGCGGCTGCATTTGTTATCCTTGAAGGTCCTCCAAACTATCTAGACATTGTCCCAGGCAACGGGCTTGAGCAGGTATGTCAGACTAAATTACCTCCATAAGTCTCCTCCAACCTCAGCTATGATGTGTGAAGCAAGGCTCTTTGGCATTTTTTTTCAGACTGTTTTTACACACGAGCTGTGAAAATCACATTGCAGATGAGAGAATAAGCTGGTTTGTATCCAGTGTGGAGAGAACAAAATTCCTTAAACTTTACCAAAGCAACTTTGGGATAGGCTGTAGGAAACACATCCTGCCACTGTCTAATTTTATTATCTAAAGACTGGAATAAGAACAACTTTGAAAAAATTACATACTACAGGTCCAACTGGTCCTGTCCCTCATCAGTGGTTGGTGGTTTGAGGGTTTTTTTTTTTGTTTTATTTTGTTTGGGGTTTTTTTGGTGGGCATTTTTTGTGTGTGTGGGTTTTTGGGGTTTTTTTTGTTTGTTTGTTTTTTAAGACCTTCTTTACGTGATTGTGTCAGTTATGCCTTCCCGTTGTAACTTTTTCCAATATCGATCTGTTGTGGTGGTTTGGCCCTAGCTAGTGGCCAGATATCCACCAAAGTTGCTCTATCATTCCCTTTTTAAGATGAATAGCAGAGAGAGAAAATGTAGCAAAAGGTCCATGGGTCAAGATAGAAGCAGTTTAATAAGGCAAAGTGAAGGCAAAGGCCACATGCAGAAGCAAGAGCAAACAAAGATCATCCTACTTCCCATCAGTAGATGATATCTTGCCACTCCTCAGGAAGCAGGGCTTTAATATGTGGTAGTGGTTGCTCCAGTGGGCAAATGGCATCAACAAATGTGCCCCACACTTCCTCCTTCCCCTCATCTTTTATGTCTGACCAAGCATCATATGATATGGAATACCCTTTTGGTCTGTTTGGGTCATCTGGCCTGGCTGTGTGTCCTTCCAAGATCTAGCCCACCTCTCAGCGTACTGTTGGGCGTGGGAATATTGGAAAAGCAGTCTTGGTGCTGTGCAAGCGCTGCTTGTCAGTAACCAAAACACTGGTGTGTTATCAACACTCTTCCAGCTACCACTGCAAAACAGCACTACAAAAGATGCTATGGGGAGAACTAACTCCATCTCAGACAAACGCAATAGAGCTCTAGAACAAAAGTAACCTTTGTTTTCCTCTAGTGCTCTAGAATGACCTTTTAATTAGAACTATAATGCATTTTCATATTCAAAGTAGCTACTTTCTGGAGTTAAGATTATTAGCTTGTGGATCCACATCCTTCTGAACCAGGTCAGAACTGAACAAAACCACAAATACCTACATTTATTAAAGAGAAAAGCTGCTGATTGGCTCTTACCATACACTTGTGCCTCAGCATGTTGAACCTATGTATCAAAGCATATAGCAAAGGATTTTGCCTTACTGCAGACTGAAAAGGCTTCCACTTCTCCTCAGGGACATAACATTTGTTAAGAGAAGCACTTGAGCTGCTCAGCTGAAAAGCATGCTCCTGCTCAATGCCCTATTCAATTAGCTCTTTCTGCTGAAACATAAGATAAAACTAACAAAATTACTTGTCTTGAGCTGCTGTCTTTCTTCTGCTGCTGTTTTACAGGTGCATATAATTTTGAGCAGCAATAATCTGTGTTTGGTAACATAACATTATGACTATAGTCAGCATGGAGACTTTTCAAGACTAAAGATGGATTACGAATATGAAGGTTTTTTTAAAATTATTTCATCTGTCTGAACAGAAACAGATTTAAATCCTCTGTGTAACCTGTTGCTTTTGACCAAGGCCATTCATAGAGTTATATGGGCTATGGTAAGTAAACCTCTCTTATAGTGAACGGTCCATGTGTACCTGACTGTTGTATTAACAGAATGCATGATATAAGTTAGAGTAGGATAGAACAGAATAGAATGGAGTAGAATTAGAATAGAATAGAATAGAATAGAACAGAATAGATTTAGAATAGAATAGAATAGAATAGAATAGAATAGAATAGAATAGAATAGAATAGAATAGAATAGAATAGAATAGAATAGAATAGAATAGAATAGAATAGAAAGAATAGGCCAGGTTGAAAGAGACCTCTAAGATCATCCAGCCCAACATATCACCCAGCCCTATCCAATGGCACTAAGTGTTCCATCCAGTCTTCTATTGAACACCTCCAAGTTATGCTGGATAAAAAGATTTTCCATGCTTTTTGACAGAAGAACATGCAAAGATTTCCATTTGTGGTGTGCATAGCAATTTCTGATTATAATCCTGTGCTGCATTTTCTTGTTTAGTTTTATGAAGTGTTTGAAAAATTTAAGTTACATGTACTTCTACTGCAGTTCTGTTTTCAGACAATATCCTTATAAAACACTAATATCAGATAGTACATTTTCCTCAATAGAACAGCAAGGTCACAGTTAAGGAACTCTTAATAAGTCAATCATATACACCATTATTAATTTGAGAATAATTTGACTGTGAATCATATTAGTAAGGAATATTGATGAGCTATTGTCTGTGCTTTTAAAATGTCTATGTTTCCTATAGAAACAAGGATTAAACAATTGTATGCTCCATTGATTTGGATGCTCAGTTAGCTTATCAACATATTGGCTGGTTGGTCAAACTTAACAGATATTGGTATATTATTGCAGGTTTCATGATAATACTTGGCCAGATAGAGTAGAAGCATTGTGATGAGCAGGGGACAACTCATACATTACTAGGCATCAAAAAATCTACATGGGAAAAAAAAGAGTTTATATAAGTGCCTCAGTGGTAACAATTCTTAAGCCTTTGGTATGTTCACCATCTGAGACAGTAAACCAAGAATCAGTAGAAAAATCAGTCTTACTTAGTTATGTGGTTTTACTTTTGGCTATGATTTTATTTTCTGGTGTTCAATAATGTCTGAACAGTATTTCACAACCCCAGTAATCCTCAAAGCACTGATCCTACAGACTTAATGAGGATGCTTGTATGTATAAAATTTTCAATATTTATCTTCACAGATTTGATAGTTAAAATTAGTTTACTTGAATTTAGATACCTAAATTTGTATTTATTGCCTTAATGAAATTTGAAATACATTTTCATAAGGATGGATTTGTGTGCTAATTAACCTCCCCTCAGTTAATACAGAAGAGGGATTATTTTTTTGTTGTTTTTCATTTCACACAAAATATGTGAACCATGTCTTGAAGAGACTAATAATGCTGTGTTTTGATGGTTCAGCTGTCTGTAAATAAAGTACTGTAAGTGTTGAAAATTACCAGACTTACTAAGGATTTATATCTGAAGGAGGAGAAAATTACTTCAGAAGTAAGGCAAATAATACTTCCAGTACCTGTTCAAGAACTGCATTTCAAAGGTGTTCTTGAATAAGTTATTACCAAATCATAAAAAGTTCAGTCCGCAGGATGGGGACAAAAATACAGTATGTCTGTGATCCAGTCAGATCCTTGCAGAGGTTGGAGGCTAGTATTAGTCTGTGTTGTTTCATAGAGATTTGAGTTATCTCTTAACTCTATGAATTCTTTGAAAGGAATGATCAGAACTTGCTCTGAAGACTACTGCTCAAATCTAAAAAGGAGTCACACTGAAGTATTCTTCTGTTAAATAAAATCATAATGCTGAATTTAGCAAATGAAGATTGCCATAGCAACCAATGCTCATGTAACAAGTTCAAGATGATACTTTATAATTACTAGAGCATCAAGCACAAGAAGATGCTGTCAAATGAGGCATAGTCCTACTTGGACTTTTCCTGTGAGATGTGCAATGCGGCAGTCTCTCAGTGAACCAATGGCAAAAAATCTGCAGTGGAATCTCACAGTTCTTCAGTTACCTGATATTTTTGACAGAGCAGTTAAATGGTTTGAGTAAAGCTTTCATTTAAACTTTAAACTGTCAGAGCTAGACTTGAGAAAAAAGTAATTTTAGCCAGTCTTATCTCTACAGCATTCTGTAATGGATGCATCCCATAATGTGAGAGTTGGAGACTACATGAGACTCTAGGATCATTGTGGATGTGTGTCATTTCCAGAGGTAGATTTTGTATACTACAGAATTACAGGCTAGAATTTTCAGTTTGTGCCTAATACACAGACTTCCCCCCCACCCTCCTCCATTTAGCTAAATATTGCTCATTGATTCCTGTGAAATTACTCAAACATACAAAATGAGCCACTAGTGAATTTTGTGCATATGCAAGAAAGTATGTGCACTGAAAGTATATCTGTTTACAAGTATTACAAACCCTTTCAGTAGGTTGCTACAAAATGTTGTTTAATTAAAGCAGTAGAAGTTGTCTGAGTTAAAATAAAAATAAATTGAATATGAATATATATATACTTAGATTTTTTTCTTATGGTTGTTGTAGCAATGTAGGGTTTAAAATAGCCACTTGAGGGCTCACTGATTTCATGTTAAATGACAAGCTGGTCTTTGAAAGCAGTACTTGGAGTTTTCTGCTAAGATGGTATTAATTGATGTACTCACCGCTTGAAGAAGACTGGGTGATAACAGAGGTTTTGTAGATAATGGTCAGAAAGCACTTATATTTTCATCTCAAAGAATAGAACAGAATAGATTTAGAATAGAATAGAATAGAATAGAATAGAATAGAATAGAATAGAATAGAATAGAATAGAATAGAATAGAATAGAATAGAATAGAATAGAATAGAA
>VWZI01012592.1:801-10948 GCA_013396835.1 Psilopogon haemacephalus
CAAAGCTCTTTTTATCCTACCTTGTCCCACAAAGCTGCGGCCACTTGGTCTGTAAGTGCTCCCAGTTCCCTGCACTCCCCAGAGTATCTGATATATGCCCAAGTACAGAGTGTGATAAGTGTCAAGCCCATGATCATGTGTCAAAGCCACTTCCAGAAGGGGAGTGAAAAGCCCCAGTTAAACTTAGGAGTTCAGAATCTAGTGGAGGTCGGGTTAGGGGGGGCAATGCAAAGCTCTTTTTATCCTACCTGGTCCCACTTGGTCTATAAGTGCTTCCAGTTCCCTGCACTCCCCAGAGTATCTGATATATGCCCAGGTACAGAGCTTGACAAGTGTCAAGCCCATGACCATGTTTCAAAGCCTCTTCCAGAAGGGGAGTGCAAAGCCCCAGCTAAACTCAGGAGTTCAGGATTTTGGGGGGGTGGGGGTTGGGTGTCAATGCAAAGCTCTTTTTCTCCTACCTGGTCCCACAAGGCTGCGGCCACTTGGTCTATAAGTGCTCCCAGTTCTCTGTACTCCCCAGAGTATCTGATATATGCCCAGGTACAGAGCGTGATAAGTGTCAAGCCCATGACCATGTTGCAGAGGCTGGCGATGATGTCCAAGCCGATGAAGCCTGTCACGCCGGCGATCACGTAGGTGATGAAGATGACCACGAAGAGGGTGGCAGGGGTGCGGGCAGCGTGGAAGATGTTCTTGCTGTCGTTGTGCTTGATGTACTGGATGTAGAGCTCGTCTATCTCCGCCTCCAGCTGCTGCAGGTAGCGGCGGCTGAACTCCTCCCCCCCCATCTTCTTCACCCCGCGGAACAGCTTCACCGCCTCCTCCTTCAGCTCCGTGTGCTTGCTCTGCAGGTCGCTGGGCGCCAGGAAGGGCTTGTCCCCGCCGCAGACCTGCGGGGCAAACGCTGGCACGTCAGAGAGGGGAAACTTCAGCCCCTCCACAAGAGCTCTTGTGCTGGTTTAGAGGCTAATTGGAGGGTTTGACAGCAAAATTAGGTTATAGGCTGAGAAAGGAAAACGTTTGGGATGTCTCCTTCACTCAGTCGTTTACTGGGAGGTATAAAAGAAAGAACCCAAACATAGATAAGGCAGAGTTGCTGAGGCTCTGGCTCTGGCTACTGATCTCTCTTTCTCTCTGACTTTTAGTTAAATCTGTGTAACCCAACAAATAAAATTTCTTCTTCTAAACACACACAGCAAATCTTCCTCACTTACCTCCAGGGAGGGAGCAGCCACAACCTCCCTGGGCAATCTGTGCCAGTCTCTCACCACCCTCACTGCAAACAACTTCCTCCTAACATCCACTTTCAATCTCCACTCTGCCACTTTAAACCCATTCCTCCTCATCCTGGCATTACAAGACCTTGTCAGTAATCCCTTCCGAGCCCTCTTGTAGGTCCCCTTGCAGATATTGGAAGGCTACTATAAGGTCTCCTGGAAGCCTTCTCTTCTGCAGGATGCAGAGCCCCAACTCTCATAGTCTGTCCTCATAGCAGAGCTGCTGTGCAAAACACTGGAGCTGGGGCTCCATGGGTGTGCTGGTTTAGAGGCTAACTGGAGGATTTTACTGCAAAATTAGGTTATAGGCTGAGAAGGGAAAACGTTTGGGATGTCTCCTTCACTCAGTCGTTTACTGAGATGTATAAAAGAAAGAACCCAAACATAGATAAGGCAGAGCTGCTCAGGCTCTGGCTCTGGCTACTGATCTCTCTCTCCCTCTCTGGATTCTAGCTGCATCTGTGTAACCCAACTAATCAAATTCCTGCTTCTAGCCACCCCCCCACACACCCTCCCCCCTCCCCACCCAGCCAATCTTCCTCACTTACCTCCAGGGAGAGAGTAGCCACAACCTCCCTGGGCAACCTGTGCCAGTGTCTCACCACCCTCACTGCAAACAACTTCCTCCTAACATCCACTTTCAATCTCCCCTCTGCCAGTTTAAACCTCCTCTTCCTGTCATTACAAGATCTTATGAATAGTCCCTCTCCAGCCCTCCTGTAGGTCCCTTTCAGATACTGGAAGGCTACTATAGGGTCTCCTGGAAGGCTTCTATTCTCCAGGCTGCAGAGCCCCAACTCTCATAGTCTGTCCTCATAGCAGAGCTGCTGTGCAAAACACTGGAGCTGGGGCTCCATGGGTGTGCTGGTTTAGAGGCTAACTGGAGGATTTTACTGCAAAATTAGGTTATAGGCTGAGAAAGGAAAACGTTTGGGATGTCTCCTTCACTCAGTCGTTTATTGGGAGGTATAAAAGAAAGAACCCATAGATAAGGCAGAGCTGCTAAGGCTCTGGCTCTGGCTGCTGATCTCTCTTTCTCTCTGGCTTTTAGTTAAACCTGTGTAACCCAACAAATAAAATTTCTTCTTCTAAACACACACACCCCCCCAGCCAATCTTCCTCGCTTACCTACAAGGAGGGAGCAGCCACAACCTCCCTGGGCAACCTGTGCCAGTGTCTCACCACCCTCACTGTGAAGAACTTTCTCCTAACATCCCATTTAAATCTCCCCTCTGCCAGTTTGAACCCATTCCCCCTCATCCTGTCATTACAAGACTTTGTGAACAGTCCCTCCCCAGCCCTCCTGCAGGCCCCTTCAGATACTGGAAGGTTGCTATAAGGTCTCCTGGAAGCCTTCTCTTCTCCAGGCTGAAAAGCCCCAACTTTCTCAGCCCATCCTCATAGCAGAGGTGCTGCAGCCCTCTGATCATCTTTGTGGCCCTCCTCTGGACTCTCTCCAGCAGTTCCATGTCCTTCCTGTGCTGGGGGCTCCAGAACTGCACACAGTACTCCAGGTGGGGTCTGATGACACCCACACCCCTTTCCTGTCAGTGGGCACCAACCTCCCATGCTGATGAAGAAAGTCAGGGTTTGGAAGTGCTGGGGGCTGGGCTTCACCTTGAAACATCACAAGCACCCCCTCAGCAGAGCTGACAGGGCAGGGTGAAGCCTGATGATAATGATTTTATCCCCTAATTAGCACCAGCCACAGCACGGGGTGCAGCCCACACAGTACTGCCTCCCCCTCCCCCATGACATCCCATTCTCTGATTGCATCTACCCATGCTGGAGGACCCCAGGAAGAAGAGGCAAGTTCAGCAGAGGCCACATGGTCTGCAAAAGGCTGTCATCAGATGGAACAAGTGATCATCTGTCAATCACTCTCCACTGTCCTAGCAGGATACCCTGACCAGGCATTGCTCTTCAGCCTCCCTTTCCACCCCCTCTTTGGATTCCTGAGCGTGGAGCACTGTGACCAGGCCTGGCCAAGTACAAGCAGGAACCCAGGCAAGGAGTTTTCTCCACGAGGACAGAAGACTCAGGAGCCATGAGGGCTGCAAAACAAAGTGCTCAGCACCACCTACCTCTTCCATTCTTCTGCTGTAGGTGTCTTTGGCAGTGGCAACTGCTGCTAAATTGTTGGCTTCTGCTGTGGCCTGCAAGAAGGGCAAACAGGGAACAAAGTAGAGTAACAGAAAGACAGCTGCTGGGTTCCTGGGGCCACATGGGCCACATGTGGATGTGGTCAGGACATGTTCCAAACCCCCACTATGGCACAGGGGTTGGAATTGAATGATATTTAAGGGCCCTTCCAAGCCAAACTATTCTGTGATTCTGTGATGTTCACAGTGCACATAGAATCACAGAGTGGTTTAGGTTGGAAGGGACCACAAAGCTCATCCAGTTCCAACCCCCCTGTGCCATAGGCAGGGACACCTCCCACTACAACAGGTCCCCCAAGGCCTCATCCAGCCTGGCCTTCAACACCTCCAGGCAGGGAGCAGCCACAACCTCCCTGGGCAACCTGTGCCAGTGTCTCACCACCCTCACTGCAAACAACTTCCTCCTAACATCCAGTTTCAATCTCACCTATGCCAGTTTAAACCCATTCCTCCTCATCCTCTCATTACAAGACCTTGTCAATAGTCCCTCCACAGCCCTCCTGTAGGCATCCTTCAGATATTGGAAGGCCACTCCAAGATCTCCTGGAAGCCTTCTCTTCTCCAGGTTGAAGAGCCCCAGCTCTTGTAGCCTGTACTCATAGCAGAGCTTCTGCAGCCCTCTCAGCATCTTCGTGGCCTCCTCTGCACTGCCTCCAACACTTCCATCTCCTTCTTGTGCTGGGGGCTGCAGAGCTGCAGACAGTGCTGCAGGTGGGGTGTGAGGAGAGCAGAGCAAAGGGGCAGAATCCCCTCCCTTGCCCTGCTGCCCACAGCTGCTCTTGCTGCAGCCCAGCACACAGTTGCTGTCTGGGCTGCACTCACACTGCAGCCTCAACTTGAGCTTTTCATCACCCCAGACCCTCAGGTCCTTTCCTCAGGGCTGCTCTCAGCCATTCTCCTCCCAGCCTGGAGTTGTCCTTGAGATTGCACACCTGTGGAAGCAAACAGCTCCCTTGACTTATCCAAGTGTCCTCTCTCCCCAGCTTCTGCCCAAGACCAAATAAGATCATCCTCTATTTTACACATCCAGTCTGAGGCAAAAAGCCTGCTTGAAGAGAGGATTCCTATCCACAAGAACTTTGGCTTGGGCTGTGGGAAACAGCAAGAAAAGAGATAAAAGGCTGAGCCCTGTGTAAACAGTTCCAGCTGCAGCCCAGCAGCCACTGCCCACATGTGTGGGCCATGTCACCTCCCTCTGCGGCCCCACCACAGCCACCGACCATGCTGCAGCCCCACCACAGCCCAGGGCAATGCTGGTCACACACCAGGGAACACTTCCAGCTCAGCTGCATGCAGAGAGAGGGAGTCAGCAGTGAGCAGCTGAGGTGCACCAGTGCTGCTGCCTCAGTCGCTAAGCCACAGCAGACTTGGGGCTGCCAAACAGAATCACAGAATCCTTTGGGTTGGAAAAGACCTTTAAGGCCATCAAGTCTAACCATTATCTAGCTCTGCCAAGGCTGATGCCAAAAACCACATCCCTCTGAAGTTTTGAAACACCTCCAGGGATGGGGACTCCACCACCTCCCTGGGCGCCCATTCCAGTGTTTGAGAATCCTTTCAGTGAAGAAGATTCATACAGTCATAGAATCAGTCAGGGTTGGATGGGACCACAAGGACCAGCTAGTTCCAACCCCCCTGCCATGCCCAGGGACACCCTACCCTAGANTAGGCTCCCTTCAGATCCTAGAAGGCCACAAGAAGGTCACCTGGGAGCCTCCTCTTCTCCAGACTCAACAGCCCCAACTCTTTCAGTCTCTCCTCACAGCAGAAGTGCTGCAGCCCTCTGAGCATCCTCGTGGCCCTTCTCTGGACACTCTCCAGCATGTCCACATCCCTCTTGTCCCAGGGAAGAAGAAGGAGAGAATCACCTCCCTGGCCCTGCTGGCCACACTTCTGCTGCAGCCCAGGTTCTGCTTGGCTTTCTGGGCTGCAAGTGCACACTGCTGCCTCATCTTCAGCTTCTCATCCACCAGCACCCCCAAGTCCCTCTCCTCAGGGCTGCTCTCTAAGTTTCTTCTAATACCCATCACAAACCTCCCCTGGTGAAACTTGGGAGTTATCTCCTCTTATCCTAGCACTCATTACTTGGGAGCAGAGCCCAACCTCTACCTGCCTGTAACCTCCTTTCAGGGAATTGCAGAGCACAATGAGATCTCCCCCTCAGCCTCCTTTTCTCCACACTGAACAACCCTCAGTTCCCTCAGCTGCTCCTTACCAGACCCTTTGCCAGCTTCACTGCCCTTCTCAGTGTCCTTCTTGCAGCAAAGAGCTCCAAACTGAACCCAGTATTCAAAGTGTGGCTTCACCAGCTCTGAGTACAGGAGGACAATCCCTGCCCTGGCCCTTCTGGTCACACCACTGCTGATCCAGGCCAGGAGGCTGCACCACACACTGGTGGCTGCCAACCAACACCCCAAGATCCAGAAGGGCTGTTTCTTGGGTTGTTACAACTGAGGACTGGAAAATACAATCTCAGAAGAGCCAAGGTGCTGCACTAACTGGACAGCTGGGACAGCTCATTGGAAGCAGCAGCAATTACAGCACATGGATGCCCACCAGCTCACCCTCACCTACCTGCAGCATCGACTTGGGGTGTGGCAGCTCTTCCCCTTGGTAGATCTTTATGTATGCCTGCAAAACAGAGCAGGAGGAATGAGACACACAAGACACAGACAGCCCCTCCCAGCTCCAGACAGCTTTTACAGCCTGCTAAAAGCATAGAAGAGAAGGATGCTCCTGGCAGAAGATGGCTTCAGTGTCAAAAACTGCTCCAGAACGTGGCTGGAGGGTGGCTCCTCGGGTGGCTTGGGTCAGCCACTGAAGGCTCTCACTTCACCACGTGCACTAAGTATCTCCACCATCAGATTTGCACCTACCTCTGTCCTCCAGTGAAGGAGAGTGAGCCAGAAGCAGGTAGCCCTGGAGAGTAGGTGGTGAGACTTACTCACTGGTGTCTCACATGGAAATGTCCCAGTTGTCATGACAACAAAAGAAGCTTTTTTACCAAAGGCAGTGGGAATATGGCCCTCAGCCTACCTCGCTTCACCAGGTCCTCACATCTCCAGGGAGGGGGAGGAGCAGCCCTGCTCACTTCTTGTGATTACTGCATGATGTGAAGGGCAGCCAGGACTCTTAGCTAGACCAAGAGCATCTCCTCCACCGGTCTCCCACTTCTGCTCTCCCCTTTAATTACAGCAGAAGTGCAAAATGTGCCACAGATTAATGAGCCAAATCTCTCTTAAACGAGCCAGTACCTTAAAATACTCCACAAGGCCTCGACAGGTGATGTGGTTTCCATTGATCTCCTTCACATCCAGGTTCTCAGGACTAAGAAGCCAAGGAATCAAAACCTTCAAGTTCTTGATGAACTCATCGTCTATTTCTGGAAACAAAACCCAAGGACATCAGCAGCAGCCCAAGGTCTGAGTGCTGCTTCAGGTGAAATGAGAGCAGGAGACTCAAGCTGGAGTGTGTCCAGAGAAGGGCCACAAGGATGCTCAGAGGGCTGCAGAACCTCTGCTATGAGGACAGACTGAAAGAGTTGGGGCTGTGCAGGCTGGAGGAGAGGAGGCTCCCAGGTGACCTTCTTGTAGCCTTCCAGGATCTGAAGGGAGCCTACAGAGAAGCTGTGGAGGGACTTTTTAGGCTGTCAGGGAGTTACAGGACTAGGGGGAATGGAGCAAAGCTTGAGGTGGGGAGATTGAGATTGGAGGTGAGGAGGAAGTTGTTCAGCATGAGAGTGGTGAGAGCCCTGGAATGGTTTATCCAGGGAGGTGTTTGGGGCCACATCCCTGGAGGTGTTTGCAGCCAGGCTGGCTGAGGCTGTGGGCAGCCTGCTGTAGGGTAGGGTGTCCCTGGCATGGCAGGAAGGTTGGAACTACCTAATCCTTGTGGTCCCTTCCAACCCTGACTATTCTATGATTCTAAGCTGGGATCCATCACCCTGTAATTTAGTGACATGGACATTCAGAGATGATTGTCATAGAATCATAGAATCAGCAGGGTAGGAAGAGACCACAAGGATCATCCAGTTCCAACCCCCCTGCCTTGCCCAGGGACACCCTACCCTACACACAGCCTCATCCAGCCTGGCTGCAAACACCTCCAGGGCTGTGGCCCTATCCACCTCCCTGAGTTTGGCCTCAAGCTCTTACTTGACCCACAGTGAGAGTATTTAGCTGTCCAGGAATCCCCAAACCAGCTTAAAAATTCCTTGGCCAGACACAAATGCATGGGAAGAAGCCCACAGAGTAGAATCTTCATGCCCAGACACAAACAGTCTTTGCAAATCATGACCTTTAGGACAGGGCACAGACACTTTCTGTGCCTTCCCTTTGCCCTGCTCTGTGGCATCCACAGTGGAAATCTGCCAGGTCTTAGGCTCTCCTGCTCTCATCTCTTATGCCAGCAGGTGAGATCTTCTGTCTCACGTCCTCTATGAACCAACACATGAAAATCTCACTGCAAAAGCACTGTTAAACTTTTACAGGTGCTTGTACAGATACTCAAATGATTCCTGTGAGTGACCTGAGGGGAGACCTTCTTGCTTTCTGCAACTACATGGAAAGCAGGTTGGAGCAAGGCAGGGGGTCAGGATCACAGGACATTAGGGGTTGGAAGGGACCCTAGGAGGTCATTGAGCCCAACTCCCCTGCCACAGCAGGACCAGACAATCTAGCTCCGGTCACACAGGAACACATCCAGACAGGCCTTGAAAGGCTCCAGAGAAGGAGACTCCACAACCTCTCTGGGGAGCCTGTGCCAGTGCTCTGGGACCCTTACAGTCAAAAAATTCTGCCTTGACCTGCTGGCCACACTTCTCCTGATGCAGCCCAGGCTCTGCTTGGCTTTCTGGGCTGCAAGTGCACACTGCTGCCTCATCTTGAGCTTCTTGTCTACCAGCACCCCCGAGTCCATCTCCTCAGGGCTGCTCTGCAGCCACTCACTACCCAGCCTGTACTGGTGCTTGGCATTGTCTCGACCCAGCTGCAGGACCTTGCACTGGGCCTTGCTGAACCTCCTGAGGTTGGCTTGTGCCCACCTCTGCAGCCTGTCCAGGTCCCTCTGGATGCCATCCCTGCCCTCCAGCCTGGCTGCTGCACCACACAGCTTGGGGTGCTCAGCAAACTTGCTGAGGCTGCACTCAATGCCTCTGTCCATGGCACCCACAAAGATGTTGAACAAGACTAATCTCAGGACTGATTCCTGAGGGACTCTGCTTGTCACTGGTCTCCACTTGGACATGGAGCCATTGACAGCCACTCTTTGGGTGGAACCATCAAGCAAGTTCTTTATCCATCTGGTGCTCCACCCATCGAACCCATGTGTCACCAGTTGGAGACCAGGATGTGGTACAGGACAGTGTCAAAAGCTTTGCCCAGGTCCAGGTAAATGACCTCTGCTGAGTTATTTTAAGACTAATGGGTCACTTTCTCTTGCTGCTAAGCTTGAGCAGTGATGTTGGTAAGCAGCTGCTTCACAACTACAATAACCCACAGCACGTGGCTCTTTTCAGGGTGGAGAATCTCACCAGGGTTTGGGGTTTTTTTTCCTTCCTCTTGTTGTTGTTATTTTCTTTAACCTCTTGAACTAAATCTGCCCTGTAGGGAAACCACTGATGAGATAAAAGCAGGAAGATTAAGTATTCTTTGGAAAGCTTTTCAAAGTAAAACACAGATCCCTTGAGAGCAGGTGAAAAAGAGGCTTCCTCCCTCTCTCCACCAGCAGCAGCTTGCTCTGTAGCACCCAGCGTGCACTGGCTTGCATCTGTGTTGAATTCCCAGGCAGAGGAATTAATTGCAGGCTTAACACCATGCCCTTGAACTTCCTGTCTCTGCCCTGCCCTTCCCTGGCTGCCTCTCAGCCACCTGCCCTCACACTGATTATTGCCAGCAGCTCTGAGAACTTCTTTGGCCTCCCACACCTCTATAGCCTGCACTTCCACTCTAAGTTAAAAGCATGTGGCAATGAATCATAAAATCATAGAACGGTTTAGGTTGGAAAAGACCTCAAAGCTCATCCAGTTCCAACCCCCCTGTGCCATGGGCAGGGACACCTCCCACTAGATCAGGTCGCTCAAGGCCTCATCCAACCTGGCCTTCAACACATCCAGGCAGGGAGCAGCCACAACCTCCCTGGGCAACCTCTGCCAGTGTCTCACCACCCTCACTGCAAACAGCTTCCTCCTAACATCCTGTTTAAATCTCCCCTCTGCCAGTTTAAACCCATTCCTCCTTATCCTGCCATTACAAGACCTTGTCAATAGTCCCTCCCCTGCCTTCCTTTAGGCCCCTTTCAGATATTGGAAGGCTACCATAAGGTCTTGTGTTGGTTTGAGCTAATTGGAGAATTTGAATGAGAAATTGGACTATTGGCTGAGAGAGAGTTAAATATACAGTGTCACTTCACCAGTTTCACTGAGACAGAGGAGAAAAGGTTATTTTGGGAAATGTTCCCAAAACATCCAGATAGCCAGTCTGCTTGCAGAGGGCCAGTCTGCTCTGGGTCCATGCTGGCTTCAGCAGCGTTCTCCTTTTGTCTCTCTGCCTTTGAACTAATTCAGAGTTAAAATCACGAAACCTACTAACCTTTTTCTCCTACCACTCAATCTCTTTGATCTTCAGCTTATCTGCAGCATCATCAAGTGGTGAGATAAAGCTGGGGGAAGGGGGGAAAGGTGGTAGGGGGGTTTGGTTTCCCTCTCTT
>VWZI01012592.1:10972-21155 GCA_013396835.1 Psilopogon haemacephalus
TTTTTACTGTATATTTCTGTAAATATCAGTTATATCTCGTAAATATTTGCTTGTATATTTGCATTGCTGTAAATATAAAGCTTCATTTATTAACTTCCAGTGTGTTTTTCTGAGTTTTAGCTGGGGTTTTAAAAGGTGGGGGGGAGGCAGGTCACTGCAAACCCACTACAGGTCTCCTGGAAGCCTTCTCTTCTGCAGGCTGCAGAGCCCCAACTCTCCCAGCCTGTCCTCAGAGCAGAGCTGCTGCAGCCCTCTGATCATCTTCATGGCCTCCTCTGCACTGGCTCCAACACTTCCATGTCCTTTTTGTGCTGGGGGCTGCAGAGCTGCAGACAGTGCTGCAGGTGGGGTGTGAGGAGAGCAGAGCAAAGGGGCAGAATCCCCTCCCTTGCCCTGCTGCCCACAGCTGCTCTTGCTGCAGCCCAGCACACAGTTGCTGTCTGGGCTGCACTCTCCCTGCAGCCTCATCTTGAGCTTTTCATCACCCCACACCACCAGGGCCTTTTCCTCAGGGCTCCTCTCCAGCCATTTGCCACCCAATGAACTTGGTCTAGTTGCAAATGTCCCTTCTGACTGCAGGGTAGTTGGACTAGATGGGCTTTAAAGGTCCCTTCCAACTCAAACCATTCCATAGTTCTGTGAAGATGTAGTTCTGTGGTTCTATGAACAGGCTGCTGCTGGACCCATACGAATGAACTGAACACATGAAGTGGTTGGGAGGAGAATCCAACTTCTCTCCCATGGGTCGCTGCAATCCCAAGCACAACTCCAGGCTGGGTGGCGAGTGGCTGGAGAGCAGCTCTGAGGAAAAGGACCTGGGGGNACCTTATAGCAGCCTACCAGTATCTGAGGGGGGCTACAGGAGGGCTGGGGAGGGACTGTTCACAAGGTCTTGTAATGACAGGATGAGGAGGAATGGGTTCAGACTGGCAGAGGGGAGATTTGAACGGGATGTTAGGAAGAATTTCTTCACAGTGAGGGTGGCAAGACACTGGAACAGGTTGCCCTGGGAGGTTACAGCTGCTCCCTCCCTGGAGGTGTTCAAGGCCAGGCTGGGTGAGGTCTTGAGCGACCTGATCTAGTGGGAGGTGTCCCTGCCTATGGCACAGGGGGGTTGGAACAGGATGATCTTTGAGGTCTCTTCCAACCTAAACCATTCTATGATTCTATGATGTTTTTTTCATGGACTATAAGTTCCAGAGGTTTCAAGAACCAGTGGGGCAGTCTGCCAGAAGGCATCCAAGGCATGCACTTCAAACCCAGAGCCCTTTGCCTTCCTACCTTTCAGTTTTCCATCAAAATTAGGGTTGGTGGCAACTTTGAGGCCCGGGTGAGGTAAGAGGAAGCAGGAGATCTTGGTGAAGCAGGAATGGATGTGCTTTCTGACGTTCTGCAGCTCTTCATGCTGATTTCCTGAGACCTGCAAGAGACCAGTTTGGTGTCAAGGGTTTCCTTCCTGATGGGCACAGGCAGGAGCATTGGGGTCATAGAATCAGAGAACAAGTCAGGGTTGGAAGGGACCACAAGGATCATCTAGTTCCAACCCCCCTGCCATGCCCTGGGATACCCTACCCTACATCAGGCTGCCCACAGCCTCAGCCATCCTGGCTGCAAACACCTCCAGGGATGTGGCCACAACCATCCCCCTGGGCAACCCATTCCAGGCTCTTACCACTCTCATGCTCAACAACTTCCTCCTCACATCCAATCTGAATCTCCCCACCTCCAGCTTTGCTCCATTCCCCCTAGTCCTGTCACTCCCTGAGAGCCTAAAAAGTCCCTCCCCAGATTTTCTGTAGGCCCCCTTCAGTTCCTGGAAGGCCACAAGAAGGTCACCTGGGAGCCTCCTCTTCTCCAGACTCAACAGCCCCAACTCTTTCAGTCTGTCCTCATAGCAGAGGTGCTGCAGCCCTTTGAGCATCCTCATGGCCCCTCCCTGGACACACTCCAGCATCTCCACATCCTTGTTGTAATAGAGGCTTCAGCACTGGATGCAGTACTCCAGGTGGGGTCTCACCAGGGTGGAGTAGAGGGGGAGAATCACCTCCCTGGCCCTGCTGGCCACACTTCTTCTGCTGCAGCCCAGCCTCTGCTTGGCTTTCTGGGCTGCAAGTGCACACTGCTGCCTCATCTTGAGCTTCTCCTCCACCAGCACCCCCAAGTTCCTCTCCTCAGGGCTGCTCTCCAGCCACTCACTGCCCAGCCTGAATTGGTGCTTGGCATTACCTCGACCCAGCTGCAGGACCTTGCACTTGGCTTGTGCCCACCTCTGCAGCCTGTCCAGCTCCCTCTGGATGCCATCCCTGCCCTCCAGCCTGGCTGCTGCACCACACAGCTTGGGCTCATCAGCAAACTTGCTGAGGCTGCACTCAATGCCTCTGTGCATATTGCCCACAAAGATGTTGAACAAGACTGGTCCCAGGACTGATCCCTCCATGGTCCTCCATGCTGAGACTGCTTACAGCTTAAAAAAAGAGAGAAGCCCATCCCACAGGGGTCCTGTCTGCTACATGAGGACAAATCTAAAGCTCTTCCAGCAGCCCAGGAACTTGCATATCTCTGACCACAGACCCTGGGGCATGTTATTATCCTTTGGAAAGTGTGCACGTCCCTGTATGACTGGAATACAAAAACATTTGGGATTTCCCACTGGGGCCTTTCCTGTCTCACATGTAATGAGGTCTCTCCACTCCCAAATCATCCATGCATTTCCTGTTTAATCCCAGAGGAGTCTTTGCCCATCAGTTTTACTCTACAACCACCAATTACTAAAACATCATTTCTGGTCTCTAGGGAATCTGCTGACTCCCATTTGTGATGCCCTCTCCCAGCTGCTCCCAGAAGCAGAGCCCCAGAGAACACTCACTGGTGTCAGTGCCCTGCACCCTGCTTCCTGCCTAGGATTGTGCCCAGAATGTGCCCTCATGGCCAAGACCAATCATGCCTTGGGAGCCATTAAGAAGACTGTGGCCAGCAGGTCAGGGGAGGTTCTTCAAGCAGAATCAGAATCAGTCAGTTTTGGAAGGGACCACAAGGATCATCTAGTTCCACATCCCCTGCCATGCCCAGGGATGCCCTATCCAACATCAGGCTGCCCACAGCCTCAGCCAGCCTGGCTGCAAACACCTCCAGGGAGGTGGTTGGGGCAACCCATTCTAGGCTCACACTACTCTCATGCTCAACAACTTCCTTCTCATGTCCAGTCTGAATCTCCTCACCTCCAGCTTTGCTCCATTCCCCCTAGTCCTCTCACTCCCTGAGGGCCTCAAAAGTCCCTCCCCAGTTTTTTCGCAGGTCCCTTTCAGATACTGCAAGGCCACAAGAAGGTCACCTGGGAGCCTCCTCTTCTCCAGACTGCACAGCCCCAACTCTTTCAGTCTGTCCCCATAGCAGAGGTGCTGCAGCCCTCTGAGCATCCTCGTGGCCCTTCTCTGGACACATTCCAGCATCTCCACATCCCTCTTGTCCCACGGCTCCAGAACTGGATGCAGTACTCCAGGTGGGGTCTCAGCAGAGTGGAGTAGAGGGGGAGAATCACCTCCTTTGACCTTCTGGCCACACTTCTGATGCAGCCCAGGCTCTGCTTGGCTTTCTGGGCTGCAAGTGCACACTGCTGCCTCATCTTGAGCTTCTCCTACACCAGCACCCCCAAGTCCCTCTCCTCAGGGCTGCTCTCCAGCCACTCACTGCCCAGCCTCGATTGGTGCCTGGGATTGCCTCAACCCAGATGCTGGACCTTGTACTTGGCCTTGTTGAACCTCCTGAGGTTGGCTTGTGCCCACCTCTGCAGCCTGTCCAGCTCCCTCTGGATGCCATCCCTGCCCTCCAGCCCGGCTGCTGCACCACACAGCTTGGGCTCATCAGCAAACTTGCTGAGGCTGCACTCAATGCCTTTGTCCATGTCACCCACAAAGACGTTGAACAAGACTGGTCCCTTGTCCCTCTCTACTGTGCCCTGAGGAGGCCACATCTGGAGTATTGGATCCAGCTCTGGGCTCTCCTGTCCCAGAGAGACAAAGAACTAGTGGAGAGAGCACAGTGGAGGCTCTGAAGATGCTGAGGTGCCCGAAACATCTCTGTGAGGAGAAAAGGCTGAGAGACCTGGGGCTGTTGAGCCTGGAGAAGAGTAATCTGAGAGGGGGGATCTGATCAATGCTCAGCAAGAGCTAAAGGGTGAGGGACAAGAGGATGGAATCAGATTCTTTCCCATGGTGACCAGAGACAGGACAAGGGGCAACAGGCACAAACTGGAAGCCAGAAAGTTCCATTTGAACAGGAAGAGAAACTTTTATGCCTGTGAGGGTGCTGGAGCCCTGGAGCAGGCTGCCCAGAGGGGTTGTGGAGTCTCCTTCTCTAGAGAGATTGCAAACCCACCTGGACATTTTGATACTGGCAAACTTGCTGTGGGTGCCCCTGCTTTAGCAGTGGGCTTGGACTGGATGATCTCCAGAGGTCACTTCCAACTCCCAGAAGTCTGGGATTCTGTGGTTACAAAGAATCAGCTGTCCTCCAGATAAAGGTCTCACCCTCATGCCCTGTGCACTCTCCATCTATGCAGGTGATGGCAGGTGATCCTTGTGTCACAAGCAAGACTTGTCTCTTCACTCTCCATCACCCAGTAAACTGCACCAGCACAGCCTAAGAGGTGACCTGTGGAGAGCAGCCCTGTGGAGAGGGATCTGGGAGTGCTGGTGGAGAACATCCATGGCACAGCAATGTGCCCTTGTGGCCAAGAGGGCCAATGGGATCCTGGGGGGCATTAGGAAGAGAGTGTCCAGCAGATCAAGGGAGGGTCTCCTCCTCTACTCTGCCCTGGTGAGACCTCATCTTGAGTACTGCCTTCAGTTTTGGGCTCCTCAGTTGAAGAGGGACAGGGATCTGCTGGAGAGGGTCCAGCAGAGGGCTATGAGGATGTTGAGGGGACTGCAGCACTGCCTGATGAGGAGAGGCTGAAGAACCTGGGGCTGCTTAGTATGGAGAAGAGAAGCCTGAGAGGGGATTGAATCAATGTTTATGAATCTCTGAGGGCTGGGGGTGAGGAGGGGAGGGACAGGCTCTGCTCACTTGCTCCTTGGGATAGGCCAAGGAGCAATGGATGGAAGCTGCAGCACAGGAGGTTGCAGCTCAACAGAAGGGGCAACTTCTTTACTATAAGGCCCCCAGAGCACTGGCACAGGCTGCCCAGAGAGGTTGTGGAGTCTCCTTGTCTGAAGCCTTTCAAGGCCTGTCTGGATGTGTTCCTGTGTGCCCTGAGCTAGATTGTCTGGTCCTGCTGTGGCAGGGGGGTTGGACTCAATGATCTCTTTGGGTCCCTTCCAATCCCTGACATCCTGTGAGCCTGTGATGTGTTCCTGTGTGCCCTGAGCTAGATTGTCTGGTCCTGCCGTGGCAGAGAGGTTGGACTCAATGATCAATTTTGGGTCCCTTCCAAGCCCTGCCATCCGGTGAGCCTGTGACCCATGAGTGTTCCCCAGGCTAGCAGTGCTCATGAAATGAAGCTGGAGCAGACAAAACGTACCTTGAGCCGCTTCTCCAGAAATCTGGCACCACCATCAGATCCATAGGAAAATTCATAAGGGAAGCTCCAGTCACGCACAAGGAATATAAGGGACTAGGAAACAGAGACAGAAATACAACAAGGTCAGTGCCACACAGCACCCACCGAGTCAACATCACCAGATGCTCCAGAGCCAGCTTGGAGAAACTCATCCTTCAAGGGCTCTGCTGTTTTCTGCTAATGGTGGGACCAGGATGGCCTGCATGAGATGCTTACCTATGTTATATGTTAGCAAAAGGGGGGTCAAATAGGATTTCAGGGCCTTCTGTCCTGCCACCATCACTTCCAGTGCCCACAGTGGTAGCAGGACCCTCTACAATCCTCAACCCCACCAACAGGATAAGGGAGGTGGTTCTCCTGCTCTGCTCTGCTCTCTTGAGACCCCACCTGGAGTACTGCATCCAGTTCTGATGCCCCCAGAATAAGAAAGACATGGAGCTGATGGAGCAGGTCCAGAGGAGGCCAATGATCAGAGGGCTGGAGCACCTCCCCTAATGGGACAGGCTGAGAGAGTTGGGGCTGCTCAGCCTGGAGAAGAGAAGGCTCTGGGGAGATCTTCTAGCAGCTTTCCAGTAACTGAAGTGGGCTACAGAAGAGCTGGGGAGGGACTTTTTATATGGGCTTGTAATGACAGGATGAGAGGGAAAGGATTGAAGCTGGAGCAGGGCAGTGTCAGACTGGAGATTAGGAAGAAATTCTTTCCAGTGAAGAGTGGTGAGACACTGGCACAGGTTGCCCAGGGAGGTTGTGGGTGACCCCTCCCTGGAGGTGTTCAAGGCCAGCTTAGATGGGGCCTTGAGCAGCCTGGTCTAGTGGGAGGTGTGTGCCTATGGCAGGGGGGTTGGAACTGGATGAGCTTTAAGGTCCCTTCCAAACCCAAACCATTCTATGATTCTAAAATTCATGCCGTGACAAGACCTGGCCCTGAGTCTCTGCCCAGCTCCAGCAGCACAGAATCATAGAATCAGTCAGGCTTGGAAGGGACCACAAGGATCATCTGGTTCCAACCCCCCTGCCATCCCCAGGGATACCCTACCCTACATCAGGCTGCCCACAGCCTCTGCCAGCCTGCCATTAAACATCTCCAGGGATGTGGCCACAACCACCTCCCTGGGCAACCCATTCCAGGCTCTCACCACTCTCATGCTCAACAACTTCCTCCTCACCTCCAGGCTGAATCTCCCCACCTCCAGCTTTGCTCCATTCCCCCAGTCCTGTCACTACCTCATAGCCTAAAAAGTCCCTCCCCAGCTTTTTTTGTAGCCCCCTTCAGATCCTGGAAGGCCACAAGAAGGTCACCTGGGAGCCTTCTCTTCTCCAGACTCAACAGCCCCAACTCTTTCAGTCTGTCCTCATAGCAGAGCTGCTCCAGCCCCTTGATCATCTTTGTGACCCTTCTCTGCACTGGCTCCAACACTTCCACGTCCTTCTTGTGCTGGGGGCTCCAGAACTGCACACAGTGCCATAGGTGGGGTGTGAGGAGAGCAGAGCAAAGGGGCAGAATCCCCTCCCTTGCCTTGGCCCTTCTGTGGACTCACTCCAACAGTTCCATGTCCTCCTTACCATCAACCATTTCAACTGCACCACAAGGAAGAGGCTTTTTTTTTCGCTAAGCAGGACAAAAGGCAGCGAGCTCCTTAATTCCAGCCACATTTAGCTCCATCCTATGGGAATTTTACAGGCTCATTTTCTTTTTTTTTTTTTTCCAGCTTTTTCCACTGGGCTGCCTTCCAGGCAGACTTTTAACGAGAAGCAGATGCAGGATAAGGAAGGTGAGTAAGAAATCACTGCCTTTGTGCAATCTGTATCGAGGCCCTTAAAGCTCCCATGCAATAAATAAATGTCATACCAGGACAGTCAGCTTGGAGCCTTTAAGCAACAAAAAAAGGCAACGTTTCCAGAAGAAATGGCTGTCTCCAGGGTCTCATCTGTGCAAGGGACATACCTCCTGGTACACATACATGATTTGGAAGGCAAACCCTGAATGCTGAAGCTCAGGAGGGGCTGGCAGGGGTGCCAGGGCTCCTCGCCTCCACATCAAGTGGAATCCATTTCACTGGAATTTCCCTACAAATTGGCTCGGTTTAGGTAAAAAAAAAAAGATTTAGTGGTGGGAGGAAAAAATATTTCCCTTCTTTCTTGCCCATAAAACATCAGGAAAGGTTAAAGGAAGGGAAAGGAACAATTTGTTGGCCAGTCTGAGCTGTATGAAGGAGCCCCAAGAACTGCACCCTGTTAGCTGCTTCAGGACATGCTGTTCTTTCTACATCCATGAGATGCTCAGAAGACATGCCCATGTTTAGGACTTTTCCACAAGCACATTATGACTCTGGAATGATTGTTTTTTTCTTTTTTTTCTTTTTTCTGGATGAGGCCTCAAAGCCACCACCCTCAGCTCCTCCAACCTTTGGGCAGGCATCACGGCCAGGAGCTGGGGAGGGCTTGAGAGGGGTAGCACAGAAAGGTTATGCTTCAGTGCAAGCTGAGGACACAGCATGGAAAGGAAAGCAATGAAGGGAGATGTTCATTTTCCACTGCCAGGCATTGCTTTCCTTCCAGCAGGATCGATGCAAGAGCCTCTCCCTGCTCTCTCTGCTTGGCAGCAACTTCCTACAGAAGCTCTTTTTAATGTAATGACAGGACAAGGGGTGATGGGTTTAAACTGGAAGAGCAGAGGTTTAAACAGGATGGTAGGAGAAAGTTCTTCACAGTGAGGGTGGCAAGGCACTGGCACAGGTTACCCAGGGAGGTTGTGGCTGCACCCTTCCTGGAGGTGTTGAAGACCAGGCTGGATGAGGTCTTGAGAGTCCTGATCTAGTGGGAGGTGTCCCTGCCTATGGCACAGGGGGGTTGGAACTGGATGAGCTTTGAGGTCTCTTCCAATCTAAACCATTCTATGATTCTATGATTTTTTCAAACCCTCCTTTCCAGATTCAGAGAATCATAGAACCACATCATCATTTTGGTTGGAAAAGATCATCATAGAATCATAGAATGGTTTAGGTTGGAAGAGACCTCAAAGAAATTGTTCCTAATATCCACCCTGAACCTCCTCTGCTAGAACTTCAGGCCATTTCCTCTTGTTCTGTGACCTTATACTAGGGAGAAGGGACCAACTCCCACCTCCCTCCAACTTTCTTTCAGGAAGTTGTAGAGAGCAATGAAGTCTCCCTCTCAACCTCCTTTTCCTCAGGCTGAACAACCCCAGTTCCCTCAGCTGCTCCTCACCAGCCCTGTTCTCCAGACCCTTCCCCAGCTTTGCTGCCCTTCTCCAGCAATTCAATGTCTTTCCTGGAGTGAGGGGCCCAAAACTGAACCTAGACATCTATTTTTTACTGCTGCTTTTCACATCATTTATAAGTCATCTGGCTGACACATCCCCAAAGCTCCCCAAGATCTCCATTTGATGCTTTTTTTTAACCTTTTAAATTTTATTTCCAGTTCCTGACCACAGATACCCTATAAACCCCTTCAGCCTTCTGGGATGCTGGTGAGGGTGGAAGTTTTGGAAGGCAAGAATAAGGGAGCTGCAACCCATTCCCAATTGTTACCCACATTTATTCTTTTTACAGCACATTTTGCTCTCTGCCGGTTTCCACCTTGTGAAATTCACTAAATCTCCATCCAGCTACCACTTAACCTATCCTGGGTGCCAGCTGGAAGTTGGACCAAGCCACTGGAACTGTCAAAGAGCCATCTGGTTAATGGAATGACTTGCACAGGACAAGGCCAGAGCCCCCCAGAAGGTGTTTTTCTTCTATTTGCCACCTCAGTCACGCCATCAGCTTCAGTGTAGTGTGAAGATGTCAGGGGACTTCACAGCACTGCTCTCTCCACCTCCTTTGGCTCCACTCCCTAGCTCAAAATTGGTCCCACAGACCTCTGAAAGCTTCAAAACCACTTTCCTTGCCTCCAAGTGGCACAGAATTCAGTGCAACCAAAACCAAAGCCATACAAACTCAACCTGTTAAAGGACTGGAGCTTTAGTGAGCTGCCACAACTATGTCACAGGTACCTTCTGCCCCACTAGAGCAGAAGCAAAAGAGAGTAGAAGCAGAAATATAGAATGGTTTTAGGTTGGAAGAGACCTCAAAGCTCATCCAGTTCCAACTCCCCTGTGCCATAGGCAGGGACACCTCCCACTAGATCAGGTCGCTCAAGAACTCATCCAGCCTGGCCTTGAACAAGAGGCCTTCAACAGAGGGGGCAACCTGTTCCAGTGTCTCACCACCTCACTATAAATAACTTATCCTAACATCCACTTTCAATCTCCCCTCTGCCAATTTGAACCCATTCCCCCTCATCCTGTCATTACAAGACCTTGTCAATAGTCCCTCCCCAGCCTTCCTGTAGGCCCCCTTCAGATACTGGAAGGTTACTATAAGGTCTCCTCAAAGCCTTCTCTTCTCCAGGCTGAAAAGTCCCAACTCTCTCAGCCTGTCCTCATAGCAGAGCTGCTGCAGCCCTCTGATCATCTTCGTGGCCCTCCTCTGGACTCTCTCCAGCAGAAGAGAGCAGAAGCAGCAGAGAGCAGAAGTGGAATAGCAATAGAATAAGCCAGGTTGGAAGAGATCTCCAAGCTCATTCAGTCCAACCTAGCACCCAGCTCTAGCCAATGGCACTAAG
>VWZI01012593.1:19724-98198 GCA_013396835.1 Psilopogon haemacephalus
GCAAGAGACCTCCAAGCTCATCCAGCCCAACCTATCACCCAGCCCTGTCCAATCAACTAGACCATGGCACTAAGTGCTCCATCTGTTCTTTTCTTGAACATCTCCAGGGAGGGAGCATCCACAACCTCCATGGGCAACCTGTCCCAGTGTTTCACCACCCTCACTGTAAAGAACTTCTACATAACATAGAATCATAGAATCAACCAGGTTGGAAGAGTCCTCCACGATCATCCAGTCCAACCAAGCACCCAGCCCTAGCTAATCAACCAGACCATGGCACTAAGTGCCCCATCCAGGCTTTTCTTGAACACTTCCAGGGATGGGGACTCCACCACCTCCCTGGTCAGCCCATTCCAATGCCAATCACTCTCTCTGCAAAGAACTTTTCCCTAACATCCAGCCTGAATCTGCCCTGCCACAACTTGAAGCTGTGTCCCCTTGTTCTGTTGCTGCTTGCCTGGGAGAAGAGCCCAACCCCACCTGGCTACAACTTCCCTCTAGGTCATTCCAGAGAGCAATGAGGTCGCCCCTGAGCATCCTCCTTTCCAGGCTAAACAACCCCAGCTCCCTCAGTCTCTTCTCACAGGGCTGTGCTCCAGGCCCCTCACCAAACAAACACAATCCAGGTTTTGCCTCTGAAGTGAAGGTACAAGAGGAATCATTTCTTGACATTTTTATCATCATAGGTTGCTTTCCACCCATTCTTAAGAGCATCAATTAATGCATGTGATTCATACGACTTCTCTGGTCTAGCAATAGATGGTAGAGGCTGCCCTGACTGCCATCAAGTCATTAAGGCATGTGATGGCACAATCAAAACTGTAGCAAATAAAATCATAGAGTCGTAGAATCAGAAAATGGGTTGGGTTGGAAAGAACCTTTAAAGGTCATGCAGTCAGCAGGGACACCTGCAAATAAAGCAGATTGCTCACAGCCCCAGGCAACCTGACCTGGAATGGTTCCAGGGATGAGGCATCTCCCACCTCTCTGGGCAACCTGGGCCAATGTCTCACCTCCCTCACTGTGAAAAATTTCTTCCCCCTATCTAGTCTCAATCTATCCCTTTTAGTCTAAACCATCACCTCTTGTTCCGTCACAACAGGCCCTGCCCAAAAGTCTGTCCCCAGCTTTCTGATTGGCCACTTAAAGGCCACAAAAGGGTCTTTGAAATGGGATGAGCGATTAAACAACTAAAAATTTGCCCTCTAAGACATTAAAAACATGATTAGTTTGTAAGTATTTATCAGGGGAAAGATGAGTTTAATGAAGATTTAGACATCATCTTCATTGAACTGATGCTACTTAGCTGAATTATCTGCTCCTGGAGGAAGATGAAATCGCATGCCCCATGTAGTGACCATAAACCATCCTAACTCATGCTGATTGAGATGGATGAGTTTGCTTTAGCTACAAACTGCTGCTGAGCTGATGAACTTTGGGCTCAGCGGCACCATCCATGAGCTCATTCACCTCTGCTCCATCCAGAGGTCCATCATGGGCACTGAAACATTCCAGGAGCAAGACGTTTGCATCACATCTGAGCAGGGATCTACCTACCCTGCATCACCTTTTCGCTGAAGAGAATTCAGGGCATCAGTCCCCTTCTGCTGGGTTGAGGCCATTGGTGCTTAGATCATTAACAATGCTAACAGCCATCTTAAGGCTTGCAGCTCTCTATTTTGTCTCTATTCTTCTATGTTGAAAACAGCTTCACCTTCACCAGTACCAGAAATGCTGGCACACACAGGATTTCTGCTGGCTGCTTCATGTTCAGGAGGCCACTGCTCTTTCCACTGAATTTTTTTTGTGCCAGTGGCCAGGCAGGGCTCTGATCCTTTCTGTTCTCACTGAATTTTTTGTGCCAGTGGCCAGCCAGGGCACTGATCCCTTTCGTTCTGGATCCTGCACAGAGAAAGGAAAGCAACTTCCTGCCATGAAACTTTGCCCAGTGAGGCAGAAGGTAGAAGGACATCTGTGCTTTGCACATGGAGCAGTTGGAGTGGCAGATGCCAGTCCTGAATGAGCATCACTGCTGCTGCTTGTTTCCTGCTTCACATTTTCCTGTGCCTGTAGCAGGGATTAACACCTCTTGTGCACTTTGTGCAGCAGAGGTATGACCTTCTTCTTCCTCCCACCCCACTGAAGTCACTCCAGGAGGTGACATTACTCATTCTACCCTTGCCAGCTCTCTTGTTGTGGGATCCAGTCCTGAACCCAGTCAGCAAAGGGCTCTGCTGGGTGTTTCTCACTTTTAGCATTTGAGGGGACGCCTGCAGTGCTTTGCTGCCTGTGGCAAATTTCCTGCAGTGAGTCCTTTGAGGATGAAACCTCCATTGTGTGTTGAGTTTCATCCCATGGAGCTTTCTTGTCTTCCATCTGGCACTTTGATTGAATCTAACTTCAAGAGCAAAAGTTGATAGGGGAACAAAAAAGGGGGTTGCTGCAGAAGCTTGCTGGGAAACATGAAGTATATGCTGGTCTGTTAAATGGTTTTAATAATGTTCTGTTAGACTGATAGGATGAGAGGGAACAGCCTCAAACTGCACCAGGGGAGGTTTAGGTTGGACATGTGCAACAATTTCTCCCCCAAAAGCATTGCCAAGCCCTGTAACAGGCTTCCCAGGGCAGTGGTGTAGTTCCCATCCCTGGAGGGGTTTCAAAGCCATGTAGAGGTGGTACTGAGGGACAAGGTTTAGTGGTGACCTGGCAGTGCTGGGTTAACTGTTGGACTAGATGATCTTAAAAATCTCTCCCACCCAAAGCCATTCCATGATCCTTATAGCTCATCCTCCAATGAGCACAGCCCTAGCAATCAGAGTGTCCTGTCCCTGCCCCTGCACAGTCCCACCCCAGGTGAACAGTGTGGCTCTGGGATCTCTGGAGAGGCTATGCTCAGTGGTGACACATGCATAGCTGGACCCTCTTCCACCCTTGGTGCTGAAGCTGCCTCCATGCCAGTCCCACTGGTGGGTGCTGCTAACGTGTTCCACCCCTTCTGACCACTCCTACACCAGACACCTCCTCACACAGCCAGGAAATAGTGAGTGGAAGGTGTCCAGCTGTGACTGAGCATCAGACCCAAAGCACAGGGCAGCCCAGGCTGGTGGAGCCTCAGCCACAGGGATTTTGGAGGCTGCTGCATGCAGCTCCCACCTCCCGAGCCAGCAGACAGCTCACTCCAGCCATCCATCAGCTGCACCTAACAAATGTTTTCCCCTCTGACAAGAGGAAGGACAGCAGATCCTTGAAGAGGACACATTCGCTTTATTGAAGCGCTGGAAAGCAGCATCCTGCACCCGGGGCTGGGTGACCCGGGGTTGGCAGTGAGTTTCCAGCAATCTCCCAGCACATTCTGGACCATCCCAGGCATCCTGAGGAGGTGTGATAGTGGCTGTAAATCTCAGCAGCTCTCACTCGCCCATCGATCGCCGGGCGCTTGGCAGCGCTCTGAATGGCTTTGTGAACAATACCTGCTGCACAACCACCATCCATTACCTGCCTCTCTCCTCCAACACCACAAATACCTTGTCCACCCTTAGTGAGCATCTCCTTCCAGCCTTGCATCAACACCGTTGCCACCAGAGCTCCTAATTTATTGGTCAGAGGGCGATTTTCAACCGCATTTGCAGGCCAGCTCAATGGCGTGTCTGGAGTTTGTTTGCTGCTGAAGATGATTCAGGGATTTGTTTGGCTGCCTTAAAGACACACTTTGAAACAACTGCCAGTGGGGCTGGCTTTATTGCTGCAAGGATTTTAAATTAACACAAATTTAACATCTTCTGGATCCTCATCTTGATGTTTTGTGAAGACTGGATAAGCCTCCAGCCTGGAAGGAGGTTGCAGTGAGGTGGGTGTTGGCCTCTTCTCACTTGTATCAAGTGATAGAATGTGAGGAAATGGCCCCAGATTGTGCCAGGGGAGGCTTAGGTTGGATGTTAGGAACAATTTCTTTCCTGCAGGAGTGGTCAGGTATTGAAACAGGCTGCCCAGGGAGGTGGTGGAGTCCCCATCCCTGAAAGTGTTCAAGAAACCTGTGGCTATGGCACTTCAGAATATGGGCTTATGTTCACAGAGGTGCTGGCTGGACTTGATGATCTCAGAGGTCTTTTAAACCTTAATGATTCTGTGACTCTGTGTTTTGAAGGGTTGTTGGGCACAAATCTGGCTACAGCCACCTGAGTCTCTGCCCTATCCAGCCCATTTTATCTGATACTGTGGCCACTGGGCTCTGTGTCAGGAGATCTTCTCCTGCTGCTCTCACTCATAAGGTGTCAGAACCATAGAATCAGACAGGTTGAAAGAGACCTTCAAGCTCATCCAGTGCAACCTATCACCCAGTCCTATCCAATCAACCAGACCATGGCACTAAGTGCCCCATGCAGAAGTTGCTGATCAATGTAAGCCTGGTTCTAGAAGACCTGACCTGCAGCAGCTTGGCTTATTGGAGGGTTAGTGGCCAGTTCTGCTTTGAAGAGCACTGTAGTCTCAATATAATGCCAGGTAAGTGCACCTGCTAATTGTCCTTTTTCCCCCTATAATAATGACAGGGACAAGTGCATTTCTCTGGTCTGCCTGGGCAGGTCCTGAGCTGGGCTCACACAGCTCCCATCGCATCCTGGGAAGCTGTGAGTGAGCAGCAGGAATTGGGAGTGAGCCTCTAGGTGAATCATGCAATGGTTTTGGTGGAAAGAGACCTTTAAGATGATCAGGTGCAACCATTAACCTACCATTCCCGAGTTACCACTAAACCACATGCCTCAACAGCTTATCTACATGGCTTCTAAACCTCTCCAGGCACAGGGATTCCAACCCTTTATTCCTCCCACACTCCCCCAGACCATCCTGCCTCAACTGAAAAGTGTGTGTCTGGAAAACTAGTGGATGACCTGCTGGTGCTTGAAGTGCTGTGCCCGTTAATACTGACCCTGTCTTCTCCCTGCTGACTTCCAAACGTTGTCACAGAGCAACGGGCAGGAGCTCTGGGGTGTTTATTAGAGCATCCTTCAGAATCCCAGGCTGCTGCACCCCAGGGTCTCCAGCAGGAGCAAACAAGAGAAGCTGCCTTTGTTGACCGTAATGCAAATTGACTGCTACTTGTGCTGATGTTTTCAGCATAATTCATGGCAGCTTGAACATGTTGACTATCTGCATAATTTCTCCTTGACTAATTTTACTGCCATATGGGACACTGCAGACCTTGAGCTGCCAATTCTGTGCAGAATCCCTCCATGCACTAACAAGTCTCACTCAATGAGTGCTTCACAGCAATCTCTGCATCCCTGGGAATAACCCATGGGTTTACCCTGGTTTAAGCTAGACCAAACCTAACTCTGTTAGGTACTGTGGCCTTCCAGCTCAGTCTCTGCTCAATGAGGCACTCTGTGCTGTTCAGGGCAGGTTTGCACAGCCAAGGGTTGCTTCTAGCTTCTAAGGCTCTGCCTTAGATTTGCTCCTGTGCACGCCAAGGGCTTGTGCCCCAAATCGGGGTGCAGAAGGTCAGAGGTGGCACCTGCAGGGAGGAACAGACAGGACAGGTTACCCTCAGCTGACCAACAAACAACTGCAGTGCATGGACAGTATCTTCAGGATAAAGCCGAGGGATCAGCATGGTCAAGCTTCTTCAATGGTTGGTGTCCCAGAAGGACTCTGTCCCTTCTGTGTTTGATCCTGATCCATGTGTTCCTAAATCCAGTTCCTATCTGCTGCTGATTTGAGTCTGGGAATTCCCTATTTGCTGTCCCCAGCATCAGTGGTGACATCGTTGCCACTAGGGCTTGGGTTGGGTATCAGTTTCTATCTCTGTATTTCATTGGATTGTTCTCATTTCTATCCCAGATGATTTAGTTTCTTTCCCGTCCCATCAGTCTCTCTCCTTTCTTCCCTTTCTCTTACCTTTGGGAAGCAGAAGTGTTCATAGAGTGCTTCTGCCACTTGCCTGGTGGCCAGCCCAGCTCTGGCCCTTAAGAGGTTTCTGCTGAGCGTCCAATGCAACATTGTCCAGCTGATATGGTTGCAGAAGGGATGGTTTGTAACAGCCATCCCATTTCAAGAAGCACTCAGGAGTGCTGATGGTCCTGTTGGCACTACAGGCTGCATCACTCCAGGATGTCACAGGGCTCTGCATGCCTTGGGGTGGAGCCTGCAGATCATCTTTCACTGGTGAAATTAATTTTTAGGGGTACAGAGAAGATTTTTTTACCTTTCAAAGCTCTCTTGTTGGGGATTTTGATCAGCACTGATCTGAGCTTCTAAAGTAAACCAATGCTCAGGAAAAAAATGGCCAGCTTAGCCTTGCTATGTGGGAGAACTTCTGAAATTCCTCAGCAAGTTGCTGTCCTTTCCCATTTAGCCTTAATGCAAAGCATAACCTCTGGCTGTGTGTGCTGCAGTTAATATTGTTGACAAGCTAGGATGTCTTTCAGTGCAGACTTCATGTCTTAATTAAATGGGATTTGTCTCAGCAAATAGTGGCTGTCAAGAAGTGGGCTTGTTTTTTTTCTTTTTTTTTTCTTGCCTTAGGACAATTACAAAGATGCTATTAGACACTTTGCTAATCAGCCATCTGTGTCTCAGGGTTACAATAGCTCCCTGTAAAGACAGGCTAATTTGTCCCAGGCCAAATTTCTAATTATAAATTAAATACACAGCCACAGCAGGCTAATTCTCAACATAAACCCACAGAACTGTACAACTGTGCAAGAGAAAACCAAAAGATCACCTGCTCAGGGGTCTCAAACACTGGAATAGGCTGCCCCAGGAGATGGCTGAATCCCCATCCCTGGAGGTGTTCGACAGGCACAGAGATGTAGTGCTGAGGGACTTGGCAGAGTTAGAGAGTAGTTGGACTGGATGATCCAAAAGATCTTTTCCATCCAAAATGATTCCATGATTGTATTCCAACCGTACTGCTTCTAGGACAAGGTCTGCCACCACACTGCTCTGCAGAGGAGCCAATACCATGTTCTTGGCTGTTCATTGCGCTCCCTGCAGGGTCACAGATACACACTCCTGGAGAAGTGTGTGGTAAGATGCACAATCAACCCTGAAAGACAGATGGACGTCTTTGAATCAACCAGCAAGAGTCAAAGGCTGCCCTGGTTTGCACTCTTCACGGTCCCAGAAGTTGCTGAAAGATTGCACAGGGCTCATGCTGAGTTTTGCAATCTGAACACCCTAGGATCATGGAATCAGTTTGGTTGGAAGAGACCACCATAGAATGGTAGAGGTTGGAAGGGACTTCTGGAGATCTTTGAGTTTAATCCCCTGCCAGAGCAGGGTCACACAGGAATGCATCCAGGTGCATCTTGAAACTCTCTAAAGAAGGAGATTCCACAACCTCTCTGGGCAGCCTACCCCAGGGCTCCAGCACCCTCACAGTAAAGAAGTTGTTCTATGTGTTGAGGTGAACTTCCTGGGTTTAACTCTCTCTCTCTCAGGCAATAGTCTAATTTCTCACTCAAATTCTCCAATTAGCTCAAACCAACACACTGTTGCTCCTCATTCTAGCACAGGACACCCCCGAAAAGAATCTGGCACTGTCTTCTTGACACCCATCCTCCAGTCTTTCCTCAGCCTTCTTTTTTTCCCAGACTAAACAGCCCCAAGTCTTTAAGATCATCGAGTCCAGCCATTAACTCAGCACTGCCAGGTCACCACTAAACCATGTCCCTCAGCACCACAACCACAGGCCACTTAAAATCCTGAGTAATTTGGGCTATGGGATAACGATGGCATCTTGCGTGCCAACGCTTGGCTGCTAGAGCCAGGCAGCTTCAGAGCTGCAGCGGTGATTAACACAGAGCTGACTTTGTGCTGAGCAAGCCTGGGAACTGGAAGGCTGCCGAGGGAGCTGGGCTCACTGGTGCTTGCTGTCTGTGTCAGTATGTGGTGTCTTCCTGCAGGGCTTCAGCTGCACTCCCCGCAGCAGGGAGTTTTATTTGCATCAGGGCCTGATGTGGTGATGATCTGGATGAGGAGAATGGCCTGAAGCTTAGCTATCAGGTGGGATGTGGACCATTTCTAATCAGCCACTTGAAAGAAAGGGATGCCAGAGAAGGTAATTAATGCATCCACCAGTAAGTTTGCCTCTATTTGTGGCCCACCAATATTTTTGGCACTGCAGTTTAAAGTCATTCTCTTGGATAAGATGAGAGCTCCAAATGGAGGTGAACATAGCTGCTCCTATTGAATGCTCTGCACAGCAGGGTGTTTGGGGCTGATCTCAGGAAAATTTTGCAGTCTTAATGCTCAGAAACGTCTGACAGCAGGTACAGTAGGTCATGATCTGCAGGGTGCAGCTGTGCTAAGAGATCAGGCAACCCTGACAGGAAATAACAGGGTTGTTTGAAAATAAAAGTTACTATCAGATGCCTTAGTACTCTTTGCTAGCCTGGTTGGACCTGCCTAAAGAAAAGAGAGGTGAGGTCCAAGACGGCAGCCTGGTCTCCCTGCCTGATACACTCAGATCAGGCTTGAAGCCTGAAGCAAAACCTCTGCAGAAATGCTGCACTTTGCCATGCAGAGACTTCCCTCCACTTTCTGGGAGTCAATTAACATGGAGTTTACTACGACCTTACATAAACCATTAACAGCCCTGCCTCCACAATACAAGACTTCAGGTAATGCTCCACTCTCTCTGCTCTGCTGTGACTAAAGGGTGGTTGAAGTGGCAGCATCATTGCACCCTCTTGTAAGTGAAAGGTTAACTGGCAAGCTCATGCCTCTTGTGATGAGCACCTGATGGCCATGCCCAGCATCATGCACAGGCAGCTATGGGGAGAAACCTTTGCTAGTGCAGGAATTTGAGTTTCATTCCTGGAAATACCAGTGCTCTGACCTTTGTAAACCGGGATGGGCTTCTTGTTTGATTTACTGCTTGTCTTGTTCACCAGACACAGCTGGCTGGCTGCTCTCTGCTGCTCCAGCTGCCTTCAGCTGATGTGGCTTTGCACAAGTGTCAAAGACACCATAGAGCACCAAAGATTAGATGCTGAAGCACTTAATTAAACAAGCCCCTAAGCCATGGCAATTTGCATGGGAGAAACATCACAGCAGGGCTCTTTCTCTTTTAAAGTTAGTATGGGGAACTGCCTAAAAACATAATGGCTTTAATTTGGTAATGCTTTTTGTACTGCAGCTATAGGGATTTGGAAAATACAACCCACTCTCCCCCAGGTATCCCAAATGAAGGTGGTGGAACACTTCCCCAGGTTGCCCAGAGAGGTGGCAGATGACCCATCCCTGGAATCACTGCAGGTCAGGTTGGTTGGGGGTCTGAGCAACCTCCTGTAGTTGCAGATGTCCCTGCTGAGTGTAGGGCATTTGGACTAGATGACCTTTAAAGGTCCCTTCCAGCCCAAACCATTCTATGCAAAAAAACCCCTTGCTCACCTTTGAGTTTTCAAACAGGAAACTAACAGGAGTTTTCACCCCCTTCTAATTTTATTTTCTTTTTCTTACGGTAAGGGACAAATGAAATGACAAGAAAGAAAAAGATAAAAAGGAAAGCAGAGATTCTTTATCTGCCAGTGATGTCTGTGAGGACTGCAAGTCAGCCTAGCACTCCATGTGAAGGTGCTGGAGTTTGCAAAGGCACTGGTTTCTCTTCCAACTAGGCAGGCTGTGTAGAGCTGGCCTTTGGTACCATACACACCACTGAACTGAGTTATGAGCATCAGTTCGGCTGATGCAGAAACTAGGTCGGGCCAAGAACATTGCCAGTTGTGCTGGTCATGCTCAGAGCACTCTGCTCCATTTGTGTGGGCTGTAAATCTCACCTCAGCACAGTGGGCAGCTGTGGGATTGCAGCACCCGAGGTGTTTTAGGAGATGAAATAGGCTGGGCTGCCACAGCCATCTCACATCATGTGGATGTTGAAGCTCTGCATTTGCAGTTCCTGTCATGGCACAGCCCCAGCCTGGGCTGCAGCTCAGTCTCACCACTCAGCACAAGCCCTGAGCCAGCAGCTTCACGTTTTGGGAGCATTCTGGTTTTTAACCAGCTGTGAGCAGAGGTGAGATTCCTGCCTGTCTCTTTTCCCTATTTTCAGGGTAATTTAGAAAATTCTCCTAGTCTGGTGATTGCATCCCTTATTTTGAGAGACCAGTGCTAAAAAAGAACCAACCTCCTTGTTAAAACAAAGGTGACATTTCAGCTGTCCTTTTGTTTCTCTAGCAGATGGGGACATGGCATTCCTGGGCTTGCTGTGCTTGCCTGGGAATTTGTCCCACTCTCAGCACCACGTGTCATTGAAGCATCTCTTACCCAAAAGAAACACACAGGTTATTCTTAGTCTCTACATAGAAATTTCCCTGCGTTTTAAATGGTTTGGGTTGGAAGGGACCTTGAAAGGACATCTAGTCCAACCCTTCTGCAGTAAGCAGGGACACCAGCAGGGACATCAGTGACAGGACTAGGGGGAATGGAGCAAAGCTGGAGGTGGGGAGATTCAGATTGGATGTGAGGAGGAAGTTCTTCAGCATGAGAGTGGTGAGAGCCTGGAATGGGTTGCCAAGGGGGGCTGTTGGGGCCACATCCCTGGAGGTGTTTGCAGCCAGGCTGGCAGAGGCTGTGGGCAGCCTGATCTAGGGTATGGTGTCCCTGGGCATGGCAGGGGGTTGGAACTGACTGATCCTTGTGTTCTCTTCCAACCCTGACTGATTCTATGATCAGCAGTGAGAGCTGGTTGCTCTGAGCCCCAGACAACCTGACCTGGAAAAGATCCAGGAATTGGGCATCTCTCACCTCTCTAGGCAGCCTGGACCAGGGTCTCACCACCCTCAGTGGAAAAATATGTCTTCCTGAAATCTAGTAGAAATCCCTCTTTAGAAAGTTCTTTTCAGGAATGGGGACTTCATCCCTTCCCTGGGCAGCCCTTTCCAGGTCCTCACAACCCGTTTGGGGAAGACATTGTTCCTAACATCCAAACTAAACCTCTCCTGAAACAATGTGAGTCAGGTTTCAGCTGGGAGGCAGAGTGGGAACTGTAATCCAGTATGGATAGCAGGAACTGTGGGATGTTCTTCATTAGAACAAGCAGGATTTACCTCTAGGTTCTCTAAAGAAAAAGTGATCCAAGAATGAGGTGCTGAGTCATAGGGTAGGAAACCCCTGGGGTTGAGTCTCCCATCCCATGGGTTAGATGAAGAGAAGCACACCAGGGATGATCACTTAAAAGAATGCCCTGATGGGGATGGACCAAGGTGGTCTTCAGAAAAACCTAACACCTATGTAGGCATGAGGGCATGCCTGGATCTGTGAGGGATATCCGGGTTACTGCACTCAAGTCAACTCTGACATCTCCTCCAGCCCTCAGTTCCCACCTCCCTGTTCATTTTGTTGACCTGCTGTATGGTCATAGGGGGGGTTTACTGTTCTCTCCTTACACAATTTAGACCTTGGCCTCTTCATCTGTTTGATGCAGCACCTAACACGCTACCAGGCACTGCGGTAATTAAGGCCTAATCATGGTATAAATCAAGTATATAAGCACTTGTCAACAGGTCATCTGGACTCGTGTGCCTCCTGGGCAAAGCTGTGCTTGTGGAGGTCACTGCAGCTGCATGGCCCAGCTCCTCCAAGGTGGGTACAGAGGTTTTCATGTTCCCTGCTACCAGGCCCCTTCTGCAAAAGTGATCCAGCAGCCGTGCAAGGTTTCCATCTCCCACTCACCCTGTAGACAAGTCCACAGCTGCCTACTGAAATCTCTTAGGACTTCTGTTCACAGAATCCCTGCATGGTGGAGATTGGAAGGAACCTCTGGGGATTATCCAATTTATTCCCTCTGCTAAAGCAGGGAGCACCCACAGCAGCTTGCCCAGATGGGTTTGGAATCTCTCCAAGGAAGAAGATTCCACAACCTCTCTGATCAGCCTTCTCTAGGGCTCCAGCACCCTCACAGTAAAAAAGTTTCTCCTCATGCTGAGGTGGAGTTTCCTGTGCTTCAGTTTGTATCCACTACCCCAGTGGGCACCACTGAAAAGAGCCTGGCACCTTCCTCTTGACACCCACTTTTCAGATACTCATAAACATTAATAAGATCACCTCTCAGTCCTTTCTCCAGACTAAACAACCCCAGGTCTCTCAGACTTTCCTTCTAGGATAGATGTTCCAGCCCCTTAATCATCCTAACACAAAGGGAGTGAGGAAGAAACTGCAAAGAAGGAAATGTGGACAGAGTTGAAAGGCAGAAATGACTTGAAGCATTTTTTTTTTGAGTATCCATAAAATTTCCATGGCAGAAAAAAAGTAAAATCAGAGTAACAAATGTGCAGCACTTTAATGTCAGGTTTGACTGTCATTGGAACTGTTCACAAGGAGTGTGGACAATCTAAGTTGCACTTCCATTTTTCTAAGTATGATATATAACCATTAGGATAATTTAGAAAACACATCACCAGAACTTGGGCTGAAGAGGGAAGAAAGGGAACATCTTTGGAAGGTTCCAAGTGAACGCTAGTCCAATGGTTGGCAACAAAGAGGAAGAAGTGAGGTCTGTTACACATCTTTCACAGCCTATATATAAACCAGCCTCAAGGATATTTACCTGAACAGATATATACACCTCTTTTTAATACCCTTAAAAAAGTAATATTTGCTTGATCTATGACACAATGAACGTCTCTACAGGGAAACTTACCAGAGGCATAACAAAATATTCAAGAAGTCGTAAAAGAGAACACGAGAGCAGTGTTTGGCCTTGGTAAAACACATTTAGGATGGCCGCGATGGATGGACACAGCGTTGTTCAAGAAAGGAGTTGTGCATATTTAAAGGTACTTACAAAGCTGGTCTTCTCCTTTCCTTGACATGGGTATGTCTCCTAACCAGATGAGTAGAAAATCATGGACACCATGCATTGCTAAAGGCAGGCTATGCCAATCTGAGCTCTATGACCGTGTTGCAATGATGGGATCATCTCTTCTAACCCCTATGGCTCATAAGTGAAAGGAGATGGAGGTTTCAGCCTATGGGTGTGGAAGGGCAATTTCAAGGACTTCATGTTTCATGAATTCATAGGATTCAGCTCCCCTTCTTCTTCTGTCTGAACAGATTTGTAGTATATTCTCTATAGAACCAAAATGGCTTCAGCAACTTCAGGTCTACAGCCACGGCAAAATGCGACTCTTCTGGTAAAGTTTAGCATTTAGAGCAGACATTACCAGTGTTAGCCTGCATCCTTCTCTCTTAACATGCCTCTCTGTGCCTTGTAAAAGGGGTTGAGCATCCGTGTTGGAAAATAATTAACATGCCACTTCATGTCACTGGATGCCTCCAGCAGCTGCTTTAGTACAAGCCCTGGGCAATGAGGTCACTCACAAACAGAGCTGGGTCTTCCGAAGGGCTGGTGGGCAGCTGGCTCTGATCTCAGAGATGTTTGCCTCCAGAGAGAGTCTTCACCCACCCCAAGACCACATTTTTCCAAGCAGTATGTGAGATCCAACTGCCTGGATGTGCCCATTCAATGGTGGCAGTGGTGCTCACCTGCTTTGCACCAATCTAGGAGTCAAAGCTGCTCTTGCCCTGATTCCTTCCTGGTGGTAGATGTAGAAAGTTCTGACTAGAAAAGTTTTTCACTCTTCCAAACGGGCAAATGCATCTTTCATTTTTTTTTATGGGAACTCGACTCGAGTTTCTCCAGGCCAGCTGTTGCATTCTAGTGTAATTCAGCTGGTTTGACAGGAATCTCTTTGCTCATAACTAAAAGATAATTGACTATAAACAAGTGACCTATATAGACAGGAGGGAAAAAAGGGCAAGGAAAAAATTGTTTCCCAGGATGTCTGGAAAGAAGTAAGGCTATGACTGGAAAAGGAGTGAGTTTTCTATTAAAAATACCCTCTGTCGTTGTAGCTATCAGTTTATGAAGAACCAATTGACTTCAGTGCTACTAAATATTTCATGAGAGAAATCAGCAGTCTCTAGCAGCGTTGCTGTCTCCTGTGGGAATGGCCATAACAAATTCGCTGCCCCTGAAGAGCAGATTTTGCATATCGTGCCCGAGCTGACCGCACTCGCAAGCTGCCAAAAGAATCATGCCCCCTTCTCAACAGCCTCTTTCACAAACTCTGAACACCCCTCCACGTGTTTCCTGGCTTTACCCACTCTAATGGCCTGGATACTTCATGCCAGATTTCTCAGAGGCAATCACACAAATACACAAGAGAAGGGGAGGGCGACTCATAACGTTGCCCTCAGTAGTACCCAGAGCAAAACGAAGCGCAGAAGACAGCGAGCTGCCAGCTCCTATTTCTGCTGTGCCTTCCTCCTGCAACCACAGCCGCCAATCCTCCCAAAGCCACCCCGCAGAGCAGACTGATCAGTTTTCATTACATCACTCTCCTCAGTTTCAGAGGGTTGAAAACTGCTGGCTGATCTTAGTTTCCCTCCTCATCCAAAGGTGGATTTAGCTGCTGCAGCCCTCTGAGTTGGGACTGGGTAGTCAGCACAGCTAACAGGCAGGGTAAAGGACAGGGGAGAAAACCGATGGCTTGAACAGAACATAAAAGCTCCTCAGGATGGAAACTCAAAATGGGGTTTGTTCTACAGGGTCACTAAGTTTCGTGGCTTCTACAATATCTCAGTGGAGATATTATTTGCTTGCCAGCGTTTTGGTTTTTTTTCTTTTTCTTTTTCTTTTTCTTTCTTTTCTTTCATCTCATACCCACAAATCATCCTCCCCCAAATAAAAAAAGAAAACATCCCTTCAAAACCACTTCCTATTAGCAGAGCACACCTCAGATTAAAAAACTTGCAAGTAGACCAGTGTTGTACCATGAAGCCTATACAGGGTTGTTTGGGGTTTTTTTGANGTTTTTTTTTCTCTTTTTTTCTTTTTTTTTTCTTCTGTTCCCAGTGTAAAAATATACAATGCTACTGCTCCTTCGTTGCAGTGGAAGGGTCCAACTGGTACTTGCCTGCCGAAGGCTCTACTGCTATTGCCTTTTCATACCTCTCCAACCCACACCACTGTGTTCCCCCTCCTTATACCCGAAACCTCGCAGCGTAACCTATTTTGCCTCCCGTTTATAACAAACAACGAATCTTTAGCTGGTGTAATGAGATACTGTCCAAATAATCCACTGTCTTTCATAATTCTGTTGTAGCTGCTCCAGGGCCAGTCTTTGGATGTGATAGGGTCCTTTAAATTCTTCAGTACATTCATTTTCCCCGTCGACAGCTCTACACAAAGCACATCTGTTTGCAAATGTGAAGTAGCGTATATAGAGTACTGATTGCCTTCAGTGAAAGAGGGTTGAAATGTCAGATCAGATACGTGTATGTCTGTTTGTAAGTCATAAATCAACTTGATTTCCCCTCGGACAGTTACAGCCTGGACTTTGATCCTGCCACTGTTTTCATCCGTGCTGACCAGGTAGCGTCCGTCAGGTGAGACGTGAGGCGTGCCTGACACCTCGCCGTTGGGGCCGATGACAGCGTCCGTGACACTGTCAATGATCAGCTGTGCTGACACAGCCATCGACCTGCTCCTCCTGCACTGGACAAAGAAGTAGCCACCCAAGTGGGTGTAGGCCATGGTCTGCGGCATGCAGCTGTGGTTCTTGAAGTTGATGGTCTTGATGTGGGTCACAGTTTCCAGGTCAATTTTGTGAACTGCAGGTTTCGATTTGTTAAAGATGAAGCCGAACCTGAAATAGAAAACGTGACACTGAAGTCATCTCCAGAGATGCTCTGATATGCTTGAGGAAAGGCAAAAGTCAGCAGAACTGAGTCAGGGGAGCTCCAGCCTGCTGGGTTAAGAAGTGTGTGCAATAATGCTGCCTGTTTTCTGTAAGAAATCTCTCCTTTTACGGCTTCTAAAGGGAGCTAAAAGTAGTTGTAGCTTTCAGTTGCACATAGCAGCCTGATCCTGGAACCTTGAATCACAGAATGGCTTGAGCTGAAAGGGACCTTAAAGGCTGTCTAGCTCCAACTCCCACAGGGTGTGCTTAGGGATATGAAAAACATCTTCAAGAGCTGAAGCCTATTATTAGGAAGACCAGTTTGGATTTGGAATGACATAAAGTCTGGGGAAGACCAGTTTACGATAGGAATGCCAGCAAATCTTGGGAAGACCAATTTACAAGAGGAATGACATCAAGGCTTGAGGTGTTCTGTAGCCTACTGTTGACCAGTTTGATATTTAATCTGTTTCATGTCTAGCAAGATGTAATTCAATATTTATTCAAGACTTCTTCAAGTCTAAACTAGAAGACCATTCAAAATAACTCCCTGCCAGGTTGGAGCCAGAGGACAACTTCAAACTCTGTGTGTTATAACCACTGAGTGGAGGCCATGTCCAATCTCAGCTCTTAAATTCTAGTATCAGAGGGGATGCTAGAAGCTGTGATGTATGCTTGCTACCCATAGTGCCTGAGGAGCACTACAGGAGCTGGCAAGGTTGGGGTGAAGAGCAGACTTTGATAAGCACCATCCCACTAGCCCAGGAAAAGTGTAAATCATTTCTTGAGGAGCATAACTGGGCAGGATGCTCTGAAAAGGGGTCTTTGTTTTCAGTCCTCAGAGAGGGCATACAGTGAGCAGAGCATAAATGTTCTGTAAAAGATGTATGCTGCAGCACATCTGACCTTTGCTGAAGACAAGAAAAGGTCAAGAGTAGCCAGGAAAGGTCTCTGCTTAATTTGAGAGGGAGCCCATAGAAGCAGCCTGTTTGTGTTCTCCTGAATTCACAGGTCACTGATACTGACGTATGAAAACTCATTTCCCATCGAGCACCTTTTCATCCATTCAGTGCAGACAGAGGGAAATGAAGTGAGTGCTTAGTTCCGGATCCCTTCCCTGAACGATGCCAAATTGTGCTCTGCAAGGCGCAGGACACCGTGCTGGTGTGCAGGTAATAGATGTTTTGCTTAAAACACTGCCTTTATTTCTTTATCCTTAATTCACCTGTCAATTGGCCACTGAGCTATGATTTCGTGTCTAAAGAAGGAGCCAATGTAGTGTGTGATCCCATGAAAATCACTGGGCTAAGCCTTTCATTTTCCCATTATGCTCACATCCATTAGAGACTCCAGGAAATATCTGCAGCGGAGACTGGCGGCGCACCGTGTGCGGGGGAATTGGATATGACACTTGGATTGCTCCTGGATGAACGCATTTTAAGTACACTTTCAAAAATGCTTTCCTTTGCAGCATTTTCTCTCTCTCTCTCTCTTTTTTTTTTTTTCTCCTTCCCCAGGACTTCCTTGGCCAAAAGCCTGAAGAAGCTAAAAAAAAATGGCTGTTATCATCATCTTTAATTGAAAGAAGTGGGTCAGGATGGGCTTTACGTGCATGGGAGCCGCAGCGAAGGAGCAGCGCTCGCACGGAATCTCTGATCTGCGCTCTCAAAGAAAACCTTGCACTTGGAGAGGCTTTAGTAGACAACAATCTACCCCAGGAGCCAATAAAAATGGATGTGTTCCTAGATATCCATCTGAAATAACATGGCAGCTGAAATGCATACGGGGGGACATTAGCATACAAATATTTTTTGGCTCGTGGAAGAGCTTGCTTCAATATTCCCCTTTCCTGGGCAGTGCTGCTGTTGCCAGTTACTGCTTCTGAGTGGAGAATTTCCAACATGATCTCACTAAGCCTCATTAGACTGTGAGCAATTATTTTCCTGTGCGGAGGGTGAGAGAGAACGGACCAAGATCTGGCCCTGAACAAATGAAATAGGAAATTAGGCACAGCACTCTCTGCTCTGCACATGGGAAACTACAGGCAATTATCCACATTTAATATTTCTGAGGAAAGATCATCTGTATACAGTCAATTAATCACACTGAAGCAGAAAGACAATAAAACAACAACCAAAAGAAGAGTGTAATTGTTCCATCTTCCTGCCTTTGAACCCAGACCATACCTTCTCATCTCAGCTTTTCACAGCCTTGCCTCCTGCCACTGCTATTAGTCACAGTGATACTTTGAAAGCAAAGGGGAAAAACGAGGCAGGGAAAAATTAAGAATAACAGCCCTGAAGTATGTCTCATTATTTTGTGTTTCAGGAAGCAAAAGCTCTGTACGTTGGATCAGACTCAACACATAATCATTTAAGTGTGACCCTCTCTGTCCTGGTTGCTCACTGCAGGGAACTTAAGATGAATGCAAGGAGGTACATGAAGATTTTTGGAGTGTTTGACTTCATTACACTATACTGGGGACAGAAGACAGTTAACCACTTGTTATGTTGTGGTAACAATAAAGTGCTCTGCAGTTATCATCAATTTTGATAATGTTAATGGGAGGCTTCCTGTGCCTGCTGGGAAGCAGCCAGTGTTACTCCACATTATTAGTACATTAGAGATACAACCTCATTAACCACTTCATCACATTAACACTCAAAACTGATGGTTCATAGAGGTGTTGTTTTTTTTTAAGTATGCACTGCATCCCATTTTTCTGCTCCAGTCGTACACCTCATACAGAGATCCAGCCCTTGAACAAGTTGGAAACACGGGGAAGAACCATGTATTATTCAGGCAGAATGAACTTCCACCACTTCTGGGAATAAAATCTTTGACAAAGCTTTCTGCCCAGATTCATAGTGACTTTGAGGTGGAGAAAGCACTTCCTGGCCATCAGAAAGCACAGAGGCACAAGAAGCCAGGCAGTGGGTCATACTCTGCTGACCAAGCCAGGGTTGGAATGCCCACATACAGTTTAAGGCAAGTTGAGGTTTGTTTCTTGCTGTTTCATTGCTTTGCTGGATGGTTACTGGGAATTTGCTCAACTGACCACTCTTACAGGAAAGAAATTTTGCCTAATCTCCAACCTAAACCTCCTCTGGCACAATTTCAGGCCATTTTCTCTTGTTCTATCACCTGATACTAGGGAGATACCTGCAAGGATACTCCTTGCAGGTAGTTGAGAGCCAGGAGGTCTCCTCCCAGCCTCCTTTTCTTCAGACTAAACAATCTCAGTTCTCTCATCTGCTCTTCATAAAACACTCTAGACTCTTTATCAGCTTCATCACCCTTGTCTGGACATGCTCCAGCAACTCCATGCCCACAATTTCTGCATTTCACACATGGAAATGGGGCTAAGAGTAGGTAGCTTGATCATGAATTGATTTATTCACATGTACAATGTGCTGGTAGATGACTAGAAGAGAGCAGCATGGCCACAAAATCACAGGAGAGGTTGGAAGTGACCTCTGGAGATCATCTAGTTCATACCCTCTTGCCAGAGCAGATCTCTGTTGCTATTTATTAAGACAATTTCTTACCTAACATGATTAATAATAAGATTTGTAGGTGGTATAAAAAAGTCCTCCACTCCTTGGAAGGGCGTGCGGATCACACTCTGCTCCTCCCCGGTGCTTGCTTCTGGTATTACCTACAACAAACATACACAAGGTTGAGTAGAGGAAGAGCAGTGAGTCAGGCAGAGAGGTGAACATGGCTCACACAGTCAGGCATGGCAGTGGCTGGCTTCTCCCGGGGATTGACTCCAAAACGTTGCATGGCGTAGCTTGCCTTGAAGGAGGTGTGCTAATAAACAGCGTTTGAGGCTTGACATTTGTAAGGTAAGTACACAACTTGACTCTCCCAAGCTGTTTTTATCTCCAGAAAGAGCAGTTCTGGAGGAGCTGGAGCAGTGTGACACAGCTAAGACCGCAGTAATTTATTCCTCACCGTCTAAAACAAACATTTCTTCCGTGGTCATATTTATTAATCTCACTTAGGTGCACACAGATAATCTGCCGACTTGAAGGATCAGACACTGCCTTACAGCAGTCAGTTGTCACCCTGAAGGAGAAGAACTGTTCATCCATCCACTGCACCATGTAAAACTTGGGAACAAACAGAGGAAGGGCCTTTGGCTGTCCCCCCAAGTGCTCTCCTCCAGCACAACAGATCAAGGGAGGTTCTCCTGCCCCTCTACTCTGCCCTGCTGAGACCCCAGCTTGAGTACTGCCTTCAGTTTTGGGCTCCCCAGCTGAAGAGGGACAGGGATCTGCTGGAGAGGGTCCAAGGGAGGGCTGAGAGGATGCTGAGGGGACTGCAGCACTGCCTGGGGAGGAGAGGCTGAGGGACCTGGGGCTGCTGAGTCTGCAGCAGAGAAGACTGAGAAGGGATTGAATCAATGTTTATAAATACCTGAGGGCTGAGGGTCAGGGCTGGGGGACAGGCTCTGCTCACTTGCTCCCTGGGACAGGACAAGGAGCAATGGATGGAAGCTGCAGCACAGGAGGTTCCAGCTCAACACACGGGACAACTTCTTTCCTGTAAGGGTCTCAGAGTACTGGCACAGGATTCCCAGAGAGGTTGTGGAGTCTCCTTCTCTGGAGACTTTCCAGGCCTGTCTGGATGTATTCCTGTGTGACCTGAGCTAGATTGTCTGGTCCTGCTCTGACAGGGGGTTTGGACTAATGATCTCTTCGGGTCCCTTCCAACCCCTGACATCCTGTGAGCCTGCAACAACACACATCCATGCCCACGGAAACTCAGCTCCTTCTCTGCTCCCAGAAAGGAGAGATGTATATTTCCAACAATTACAACATTAAATTCTCTTTTCTTTATGTTCAGTTCACAGAATCCCAGCATGATGGGGGGTTGGGAGGGACCCCATGGGATCACCCAGTCCAATCCCCATGCTAAAACAGTGTCAACCGTAGCAGCTTACCCAGGATAGCAATGTACAGGTGGGTTTGGAATCTTTCCAGAGGAGGAGGCTCCACAACCTTTCTGTCCAGTCTGCTCCAGGGCTCCAGCACTCTCAACCAAAGACATTTCTACTTATCTTCAGAAAGAACCTCCTGAGTTCTAGTTTGTGTCCATCACCCCTTGTCCTGCCCACTGGGCACCACTGACAAGAGTCTGGCCCCATCCTTTTGCTGCCCATCCTTTATCTCTTGCTGAGCATTGCTCAGATCCCCTCAGGCTGCTCTTCTGCAGGCTCAACAGCCCCAGGGCTTTCAGCCTTTTTTTCTCACAGAGCTGCTCCAGCCCCCTCAGCATCTTTGTAGTCTCCACTGGACTCTCTCCAGTAGTTCCCTGTCTCAAACTGGGGAGCCCAGAACTGAACCCAGTACTCCAGATGCGGCCTCTCCAGCCCCACTCCCAGGTGCAGGACTCTACTCTTGCCCTTGCTGAGCACCATGAGGTTCCCCTCTGCCCATCTCTCCAGCCTGCCCAGATCTCTGTGAATGGCAGCACAGCCTCACATGGTGCCAGGCACACCTCCCACTTTGGTACTGTCAGCAATCTGACTGAGGGGCCACTCTGTCCCTTCACCCAGGTTATTGATGAAGATGTTGAGTGAGACTGAACCCAGTTCAAAATTACTTTAGTCCATTTGTTGTAAACTTCTGCTGCTCTAACGTGCACCAGTAGCTGCTTTGGATTTATAGCTGCATAATTCATTTAGGAAATGCTAAAAGCCTACACAGCTCAGCTCAGAGAACTCTCCTGGATGTGCCATTTAGATTTCTTCCAATTAGATCATTCAAGAAGGATGCCCACACTTGCAAGCTGCTTTCACAAGGACAATCATTTGCTTCCCACAAGCCTGTAATGGCTACACAACAGCATCCCATTAGTTGGCTGCTCTGATAAATCCCTGACTTCCAGACAACTGGAAATTCAGATCAACCTCTGCAGTTGCATCTGTGTTCAAAGAGAGATTTTATTGCATATCTGCAAATAACCACTGCAGATGGAAGAACCAACTGTGCCAAATTAGTCACTGCCCACCTTTTGGGAAGGAAGGTCAGAGGAAAGCAAAGATCTGCTGCTGCTAATCTCACTCCCTACATGTGTAGCTGCACTTCATAAAGATAACAAAGGGACTATATCTGAGAGCTGGAGCATTCCAAGAAGTCTCCAGCTGTGCAGATGGTGTGTTCTTCTTTATAATCACACGCTTGTGCCACCTCTCCTTTAATTACAGATGCCCCTCACAGTTGGAGGGAAGAAATTAAGTCAGAAAGGGTAAAGAGAGCCCATTTAGTCTCGTTATAGCCTGTACAGGAAACTACTTGTCCTCAGGTGAGACAAACTGCCTCAGAAACCTTTGGGTATTTGCCCCCATTCTGTTTCTGGCATCTATTCCTGAGAATGCCCATGCTGAGATGTTGTTTGTTGGTCCATGCCTGATGATTGAGTCTGCAGGCTGAAGCTGTTATCTTGGATGAAGGATGTGCCTGGTGTGGGTGGCTTGTCAAAGGACAGCACCTCCAGTGATGCCTTGGGCAACCCCATGACTAATATGGCCTCCAGAGTTGTAGGTTTTAAGGTCAGAAACTTAAAAGCCACTACTACTCTTCCTCTCTGTCTGCTAGGGAATGCTTGAATGCAGACTTAGAAGCAACCACTTGTAGTAGAATGAGTACTCACCTGTGTTTCCAGAAAGGTTGGGCAGGGAGTGTCAGAAAACAACTGCTAGAGAAGGCTATGTCTGGATGGATCAAATCAGCTTCGGTGTCAGCTCTGTTGTGTGACACAGCAGCAGCAAAATGCCCAATTAGATGCCTGCACTTACTGCTTCTGTACTACCAACAGAAGAGTGAATCCTGCAGGGCAGTCCAGAAATAGAAGCTAATTTAATTGTCCAAACATTACTGCACCCCAGAGAGGCCAGCAGCACTGGGGGTCTGATGGTGCTGAGTGTGGAGAAGCTGCAGGGACCTCGTTGGCAGCCCTCCAGAGGAGTCACTGGCACCCAATAATAGAATAAGTCCCTGAGGTTTTACTTTTGCTGCTTATGCTTTTGTCATGCCCTAGAGAGCTCTTTTCTGCATTTCACTAGGAAAGGATCATTCTACCACATTATCATAGAATCACAGAATGCTTTAGGTTGGAAGGGACCTTTAAAGCCTATCTAGTCCAACCCCCCAGCAGTCAACTAGAGTAGGTTGTTCAGGGCCCCAAACAGCATCTCTCTGGGCAACCTGGGCCAGGGTCTCAGAACTCTCACTGTAAAAAACTTTCCTTCTCATATCTAGTCTGAATCTCCCTTTTTTAGTTTAAACCATCACCCCTTGTCCTATCACAACAGGACCTGCTCAAAAGACTGTCCTCCATCATCACCCAAAAGGAGGATGAAGGCTTGTGATGGGTTTAAGGAAAATCAGCAGCTATTTAGTGCACTGTCTGAAACCCTGGGTTTCTCCTTTGTGGAAGACAGGGAGAGGTAAATGACTTTACCAAGCTGGAGAACAGGTTGGTTTTGTTTGCTGCACAACAGTAATTCTGACAGAGTCAGGAATCTTGAGGCACAGCACAATTCATCCACCTTTTAAATGCTTCTTCCAGAGGCAATGTCAAAGTCTCAGTGCCTCAGTGTCTCGACCTCTCAATGCTTCAGTGCCTCAGTGTCTCAAATTCTTTGCAGACAGGAAAATTCCCAGGTCATCAATATCTGAGGAGGGTGTGCTGCAGCACTGAACACACCTTGGGTTTATCCTTGAGTGTGTTGCTTGGCCTGACTTACACCTCTGTCGAAGCATGACTGATAACCTGAGGAGCAAGAGACCTCTACACAGAAAGGATGATCCCTTGTGGCTGCTTGGTGCCCACTGCTTTTAGCCCTCAATCAAGTTAAAAAGCTCATGCAGGCTGCACAAATGACCAGGAGCATTGCAGGCTCATCCTGCTCACAGTCAGCTGCCAGCCCTTGCTGTATGACTTTACGGCACTTGGCTCTGTCCTCAGCCTTAAAACAAACCAGAGCTTGGCAACAAAGCAGTCCTGCTGCCAGCCAGTGGCACAGTCATTGCTCAAAAACAAATTAAACAGCAGGAAAAATATGTGAGGAGGGCTGGAGGAGGGATGAATAAAACGTGCTGGATACGCAAACGGAGGAGCATCTTTATAGCCAGACCATTAAATGCTGTTAATTACCTGCAACCAACCAGCCACCAGCTTGCTACTGATGATGCCAAGCCAAGCAAAGGCAAAGGCTCGGGCACGTAAGGACTCACCTGCAGTGTTGGAGAGGACTTGTGCATGTCACCCCAGCTCAGCACCCAGACTTGGTCGTGGGACTTGTCGTAATGTAATTTAGTTGGCAATGGGTCAACATCAAAGGTCTTAAAAAAAAAACAAACAAAAAACCAACAAACAAGAGAGATGGTTATTTACACTGAGGCCCAAATGCACAAGATGGATATTGCCTGAGCTACTGCAGACATTCCCTCTCCCCCTCCACCACCATCACACCCTTTGTGCAGCTTTGCACAATAACCTTCGGATCGATCGGGACAGCAGCACTGGCACAGAAAAATCTGGCTGCTCAGTGCTGTTTTCCAGCTGGAACACCACTCCACCTCATGCTGTTACTTACAACCAGGAGAGCAGGGGCCAATTTCTGCTTGAGTTATACCCACACCAGTTCATTCTTCCCAGCCTGCTGGTAACAGAGGTCAGGCAGCGGCTCAATAAGCCTAAGCCAGAAATCTGTAGTGGCTTTATTTTACCATGCTGGCTGCAAGCCTGGCTGCAGGTACAGCCCCAAGATGATGATAAACAGGCTGTAAAATATATATTTTTTTTTCCCTGCCATTGTGACTCCATGGGTGAAAGCAACTCAGACCCAGCTTTTTAGTGCTGTCAGCAAATCCACTGGGCACAGAGCTGTTTTGTCCCATATCAAAGTCCTTTGCCATCACTGGATAAAGCATTCCCCTTGTCAGTACCTGCACGGCTTTCTGAGTCTGGATATCAATTATCATTACTCTGTTCTGCTTAGGCTGTGTCACATAAATGTACTTGTCTCTGACATTGACCGCTGAAGCCCAGAGGCAGGACTGAGTGCCTTCACCTTCCACTCTAGGACAGATCTCTTCCTGAGGGGAAAGGAATAAAAAAGAAAAAAGAAGAAGAAGAAGAAGAGAAAAGGTTTAATTTCTACAAATCCCAGGTCTGAAGAAGCAAGAAGCTTAGCCTTGAAAAGCAGACAGAAAAAAAAAATCCAGGGGGATTCCATGAGGATGATTTCCCACCCCCCACCCCCCTCTTTTCTTCCCTGAAAAACATGAAATCATTATTTTATCAGGTAGCATGCTGCAGCCTGGCCCTAGCCAGTGACATTAAACAGCTGGACCTCCTGCACACTCCCATGGAATTCAATAACCACACAGGCTACAGATCTGCCTTTTGAAGCAGGCTGTGGTTCATACTTGCAGTGCTGTCAGCATTTATTAGAGATAGAAATATCACTCTCTGCTTGGAAAAAAAAAGCAGAGATTTGCACTAATTGAATCACTGCTTTGTATTTTTAATGAAGTCCTCACATTCAGTTCAGGAGAGCATGCTCTAAGATGCTTGTGCTCAGGGGAGCAGCAGAATCATAGAATTGTGTTGGCTGGAAGACACCTTCAAGATCACTGAGTCCAACCTTCAATCCAAGACCACCACGGCCATTAAGCTGTGCCCTCAGTGCTACGTCCACATATTTCTTGAACACCTCCATGGATGGTGTTCAACTTCCAGGTTTTCCTCTCTGGGAAACTTGTTCCAATGCCTGACCACCCTAATGTCCTTATGTCAAACCTGAACCTATCCTGGCACAATTTCAGGCCTTTTCCTCTTGTTCCATCACCTGATAGTGGGGAGAAGAGACCTATCCTCACCCCACTTCCACCTCTTTTTAGCAAAACAAGTAGGATCCTAGCCTGCTGCTCCAACACAGAGATTTCCTCCTGTTCCAAGGGAACCAAATCCTGCTGCTTTGCACCAAATCCTGTTTAAAACAGTCTGAGGCCATATTTTGCCTCTGATCCTCCACTCTTGGAATGAATTCTGTGACAAACTGGTATTAAATTTAACAGGATCTCCCTGGTACCCTGAATTTGAAGTGTCACACATGATCTCACCAACAAGCCTCTACATGTGGGCTACTCTTCATCACTTTTACTTCTGACAAGTTTCTCCCAGTGAAAGAGCATTTGGCTGTGGTGTGGATTGAAGAGACCTTTAAGATGAAGTCCAACTCTTAACCCAGCACTTCTAAGTCACCACTGGACCATATCCCTTAGCATCACATCTCCATATTTTAAAAATCCCTCCAGGGATGGGAGCTCCATTAGTGCCCTGGGCAGCTTGTTCCAGGACTTGACAACCTTTTTGGAGAAGAAATTGTTCTGCACGTCCAACCTAAACCTCCCCTGGCACAACTTGAGGCCACTTCCTTGTGTCTGTGGTTGTTCCTCAGGAGAAAAGATTGACCCCCACCTCAATCCAACCTCCTTTCAGGCAGTTGTAGAAAGCAATGAGATCTCCCCATAGCCTCCTTTTCTCCAGGCTGAACAACCCCCATCCCCTCAGCTGCTCCTCACCAGCCCTGTTCTCCTGACTCTTCACAAGCTTAGTTGCCCTTCTCTGGACATGCTCTAGTATCTGCAATACATGGCACAAAACCTCAGCCTTGGGTTTCCAGCATCCATTCATGCAGCCAAGCACCTGACAGCCTCTAAACTGCTTCTTCTTCAGCTCTGTGCTAGGCCTTGGCCTCTCACAACATGAAGCTACTCAAAGCATGAGGAGCTGGGAAAGGTCAGTGGCCTTTCTGCTACCGTGCTCAGCTGCAGCTCCTCCATCTGCTTTTGTGTCCTTTAACAGCAAATAAGGAACCTTTACTGTTGGAACCTTGCTAGAGTTGCAGGTGATGTCACTGTCTATGTGGCAAACATTCCAGGTACCAAAAGCGAAAAGAGGAGGAAAAAAAGACTCAAGGCAAAAAGCCCTATGATGTCTGTAGGAAACCCTTAAGAGGTCTTCCTAAAAGGCAGCCAAGTAATGATGTTCAAAATCCCTTTTATGCCCACCACTGTGCTGACATTATTTCCTTAAGTGCCCTCTTTCCTTTGTTCTCTTCAAGCTGTTTCTCCAGAACCACCTCTTCAATATTTACAGCTTTTTGGAAAAGAAACACAAATTTCTGTCTTTGAGTAGCAACAGCTTAAGTATGGCTTAATATTATTAAGTCCCAGCGAAGGAGCAGTCATGGGGTGAGCATCAGTCTGGATTTCTTCTACAGCACATTAAAATCCAGGGGTAAAAAAATGCACTCAGCATCACAGAGAAATTTACTGAGATTTAAAAAAATACTGAACACAGACTCATAAGAAGCTCTTGATAGTGGAACCTGACCCAGCCTGTGGGACTCATGGCAGTGACTCTCCAAGTTTAGTCCTCCCCAGATTGAAAGCAAAGCTGAGAAAGAAGCCAACTTCTCAGCTTGCTCTTTTAATAAAACCTAAGTGAAGGAGTGTCTAAAACAGCATTTCTCGTTGCCTTTCAGCACCTGAGTTTCAAGGGCAGCTACATGGTGCATGTTACCACTCAGGAGCACACAACACATACCACTGAAAACTTTGGTCTCAGAGGGCCTCCAGGCAGGTGTTATTCCACTTGCCACCATGAGCTACACCAGGTATGAGCCACTGCTTGATGTTCACTGACACCTGGACAAATTTTCCTTGTGATTTCCTACAGCCAGCATTAGGTAAGCACAGTGCTGGCAGAAAATGACAGAGAGAAAACAAGGACAGCACAGATGTCCAGTGCAGTGGCAGAAGATGCAGAGGACCAGTATGGCACAACCACCCTCCAGGCATTCTTATTGCCCTCCCTCCTGTGGTTTTAACTGGCAAACTATTTCTGGGGAGCAGAAAGCAGCCCACGCCACTGTCTAGGGAGCCATCACTAGCACCAGTGAGCCATGTGAACACCTCTCTGCTGTTGACTTTTGTACTCTCCCTGCAGCCCAGTTACAGCTTTCGAGGATGGAGATGTAAACAGTTCTGCAAACAGGACAAGTGGCAACCTTTGCCTTCATTTAGACAGGGTAAGCAGGCAAATCCTCTGCAGCGTGGCAGTAATCCTCCCTATCAGTCTTAAAACTTCTGTAGCTCCCTCAATTTTCAAGAGAAGAAGATGCTACACCTCAGGGTTGCCACGTGAAGCCCACCAAGCTCCAACACCACTGTGCCAAATGGCTCCTTCAGCAATAACAACCTTTGAAGAGATTAAGAGAAAGTTTCCCAGCCATCAGCTGTAGCTGCTGGGTTTAGGACTTACATAACTTGTGAAAATCCTCTCTTCAGGCCTGATGTGTCTCCGGATTTCACATTCATTTGGCTGAAGGACTGTGATCCCATCATCAGAAAAGACATAGAACATGTTCCCAACACTCAGGCCTTGAAGGGGGATAAAGCAAAAGGAGTAGGAGTTTTAGTTGGTAGGTATCCAGAGCTGCCAGGGTTTCTTTTAAGAACTCTCCCTCCTCCCCCAGCAAACAACATCTGCCTTACGTCAAAGTTGGTCGTTTGGATGCAGTAGGTGCATTCACAAAATCAAGTTTCATGTCACAACAAGGGCTTCAAGGAGTGAAGAGGTACAGACACGTTCAAAAATGCATTGCCTTGGTGGCAGCAGTTGTGGGCAGGTAATTATGTCCAGGTCTTAACTGTTAGCTCCCTCAGATTATGACTTTGGTTTTTCTATTATTTCCTTAAAGACAATTTGAGAGCTAAGAAAGAACTTCAGTGCAACTTAACCCTGAGCTTGTCGTTGTTACAGGTGCCCTGGCTTCTCATAGCCATGGGGCAGAATGGAAGTGTTCAGCACCTCTTCCACGAATGAAAATAGAAATATCTCTGTGTTTTGTTCAGGCTGGGTGGGTGAATGAACTATAGCCACCAAAACAAAGGCATTTTTGAAATCTTGCAAACTGTAACTCACAAATGTGGAGTAGTTCAGCATCGCAATAGCACTCATTTATCCAACTGGGGCATTCCAGGAGAGTGGAAAACTGGCTGGCTGTCATTGCTTTGCTGCGAGGAGATTGTATCTTATCATTTCTGTCATGCAGAAATGCCTCAAAACGCTGACAATTTAGTTGTTCTTCAGCCACATGCAATGGCAGTAATGAGCATCGTTACAAACTGCTCAGGATCTCCTCCAGCGCTCTGGTCGGAAAGATCCAAGCATGGTTTCATCTTTCTCATACCACCACCAGGAGGTGTTTGCAATGACCACTGTCACCCTCAGTAATGTTGATAGTGTACTTATCTGCCAGCCACGTGGAGATGCGATAATTTGCAAGCTCTAATTAATGACATTTTACCCGTGGAGAAGTAAGGTCCTGGTTCTACAGCTCTGAACAACGTTCAGCATGGCAATTCCCTCAGTAGCTGCTGTGGTGGCAGCTCAATGCTGCTCACATCTACAGCTTCTCCCATCTCTGAAGGATTTGCAGGAGGGAGGTCTAAATCATCACAAGACAACTTCACACTAAAAACACCTATAATTTGGAAAAATGTGTTTGGGGAGAAATTTGTACAACGCAGCATGTTTGGTGAAGCTAGAAGGGTGGTTTTTTGGTGCTAAAACCCCCTCTTTGTGTGCCAAAATAGGTGGCTTCAGAATACAAGGACTCAAGGCACGGTGTTTGCTGTACTGACAATGTTCAAATTGAGCCTTGAAATACAGAAATACCCCAGTTAGGGCATCAAGTGGGTACAGGAGCTGTGATCCTTATATGTGATGCCACAGTTAGCACAGAAATACCCCAGTTAGGGCACCAAGTGGGTACAGGAGCTGTGATCCTTAAATGTGATGCCACTGTGAGGGAGATCATGCATGTAGGAAGAAAGAAGCTCCCAAACTGCCACGGGGAACTACATTATCTCTACAGACTAAAGGCTGTTTTGAGGAGTATATTGTGAAAAACATCTTGTCTGGGCACTTTGGACCAAAATCTGCGCTCGCAGCACGCACACAACTCCCACCTGCTCCAGTGGGATTTGAGTGATGACCTCAGAAGGCAGAGTTTGACCCTGGCTGGAATGAGTGCACATATTGTCATGAGGAAAAAGGGGTTTAATCCTAAGAAGTGGAAACAGGCAGGCAACAAATTATGACCATTGTGAAGATGCTTACTAGTGTTTTCATGCACGATAGCAGCGTGATTTTGTCTGATGATCCTACTACAATGAGGGTGTATTTCAGAGCTTAAGTCCTTAATTAGTGGCAAAAATACTTGGACAATAATTTTACCCCAGCAGGTGTACAGTTAGTGACTTGGCAAGTCCCACTGCTTATTTTACAGTAAAATGAGTTCAGGTTTTCTTTTTTTCTGCTAACTGGTTAAAATACGATGCAAACAACCTGAAGCACTCAGGCACTCTCTTTCTAAAAGCAAGCTTTACCAATTTAAATTAAAATTCTTCTTCAGAGAGTAATCTTCACATTGATTTTTGGACAAAGCAGGGTTTTTTTCACTAGACAAAGTAGGTGTTTTAATGTGACTTCTGAAGCATTTGCCAAGTCTCGATGGGGGCATCCCTCAAAAACTCTCCTGGATGTTGATAAAAGTGACTCACTTGGAATTATACTGCAGTGCAGATGTGGGAATGGGGAATTTTGCTCAGTTGTGTCATTTGTATGAGGCAGGCACTACACTGGGAACTGGGGGGACTAATAAGGGTTTTTTTATCCTTTCCCCCCCTTTTTAAGTGAAAATATTTCAGGTTGGATGACACAACCAGTTCAAAAGCTAATTATAAAAGGCAATGCACCTCATCTGCATATCAAAACGCCCTAAAAATGGGAAGGGTCTCCTATACATAACAGTTCTCATCTGAATAACTTTAGAGGAAGTTGGCTCTAACGTCTCGATTTTGTTAAATCTACAGGAGGACACCTAATGACAAGAAGAGTTTCCTTTATTTGAGGAAAACAGTCTCCACCTGAGAATACGTTTGTATTTCCCTCCTTGGAGATCAAAGGGCAAACTTGTCATGGTGCAGTACTCTGATCTGCTACTTGAAAAAATGTCCTCGTTTTAATCTAAATGCCTGGCAGTGTTTTTGAACTGGAATTTGATAAAGAAAAGGCTTTTTTAAAGTGCATACATTCATGTAGCTGATGACTTCCTGCTGGCACGACTCGCTCCCTTTATCCAGACATAAAGAAAGCAACAGTGGCATGAAACCAAAATCTCTACCGCACATTTGGGCTACTTGTAGCTGTTGTCTGTACAAAGTTAAGAACTAGTTTGTACATGGAGCCTATACTGCATGTGGTTCCAGTTCATGGCCAACTGGCTGGTCATGCTATGTGCACTCATTTCTGGAGGTTCCACTGGAAGGTCTGAAAGGTTTTGAGAAGAGACTGGTAGAGTGACTTGTAAAATGACCAGCTACTTGTCTTAGAATTTGGACTTGTTCTACACAATATTCTGCCTAGGCATTTCCCCAACAGCTTCAGTTACTACAGACCTTGTGGGCAGGAGGATGGGATCATTTTAAAGGAGCTCTAGTCTCTCAATCTGTTTGTTGATGTCACTACTGGCACACAAACTTTCATGCTGATGGAACTGAAAGAGCACATTAAAATGCAACCCCCCAAAATACAATTCCTCTCTTTTCCAGCTTTCTCTGGGCCAGGCTTTCACAGTCTAAAGTATGGTGGATGGATTATTTGTCTAGAATGAATGTGCTAATCAAACACTATAGAACAACACAGGCAGGAGAATGAACCTGCTTTAAAGATATTCAATTGCTCATGGACATCAATAGCAAATCTGCTTCTCCTGCCCATGTTTTCCCCTGTATGTTGCCCATGCTTTTATTTCAAATATGCAAGGCTGATAAGCTCCAAGCCCATATTATTTAGCAGAATTAGAAGAAGACTTCCTGCAACCAACCTCTTAGCTGTTCTTTAAATGCTCTACATCTGGTAGGGTGATCCTCCTACCCACTTTAAAAAGGAGCAGAAGGGATATGGCATATAAGCAGCCACAGAGCATCATGCAGCTGATGCTGGCCTGATGCAATGCACTTCTGAGCAGGAGGGAAAGAGCAATTCTTAGTGCCTGTAATGCCATTTATAGGAACATCAGCAGTAAAGGGACACTCTTCACTGCTCTGCACCAGGCACTTGCATGTGGAATTGAGAGTTAAGTGCAGGAGAACTTGCTTAGGTGGCTGTGAACATCTCACGACCTCCAGCAAGCTGCGTTTGCTGTGTGAGTATCTGCAGCCAACAGTGCATACTTTGTATAGTCACTGAGGGTTTGGCAATTTCCTTCTGCCCCTAAAATACTTTGGGCCAAGCTACAGCAATCCAGAAAGCTCCATGTCAAGGTCACAAAGCACATGGAGGCACTACTTAAGGATGAGTCTTTGCACCCTCCAAAGGCAGAGTGAGCATGCAGCCCTTTGTGGAGGAACCTCTGGAGGGAGGGGTGATTGCAGGGGCAAAGGGATGCTGGCAACAGCAGTTTGTAAGGGCACAGAGACCTTCTCCACAAGGCTGGAAGGAGAGCAAGACCCCAGCTCCCTCATATGCAACTGGTAGTTGTAAGAACTGGTTTATGCCTGGACTTTAATCCGAGAACCTTCCTTCAGTGACCTCACAGTGCCAGGAGCCCAGAGCTGAGAGGTTCCCCATACATGCATCCATGTACCTAGAGAAGCAGATAGGCAACCTGCTCAGAAGCTCCTTGGGCCTCTGTACCACACATCTCACTGTGAATATGGGAAATTGTGACAGCACAGGTGCCCACAAATCAAATCAATTATAATTTTAGGAACCTCCATCAGATCTTTGAATCATTTCACACTTTAGGATGTTTTTTTTTTCCTTCTCATTTGGCTTCTAAGATGCACAGATGCTGACCTTGATCAAACTGGAGATCTTAACTGCCAATTAAAACAAGGAGAAATGGGGCAACCTTTAGCCTGCATTGATTGAAAAGGATGGAGGGAAGCAAAATCTATTGTGGGTGTTATTTTTTTCCTGCCTAGCACTCAAGAACACAATTTTTGGAGCTCACCTAGTAAACATCGATATGTGCTACTGAGGAGGAAGAGCTTCAATTGCTTGCTTAAAAATGCAGTGTATTGAATTTATGTCTGACTTGGTCAATTATGGTAATTTGGGAGCACTTCTGACATTTGTTAATGCAGCACCAGAAGGCTCAGGCTGCTCACACTGGTGGCAGTGGGTAGGAAATTCCCTTTTTTATACATTTTATGTTCATCTATTATTTCGTAGTGGGAAAATGTTGGAAGTTATAGGTACAATTTATGCTACGAGAGTGACATTTCCTATTCGAATAGTTTAGCTTTTAAATGTCTGGTCTGTCTTTAATCAGGCAACTATGAAAGTTGATAGAGTTAGTGGCAAGTCAGTGGAGAATGGCCCATCATGGAGTTATTAAAGCAGACAAGCACATTATCACTACACAAAAGAACTTTACTGCAGTACCTTCCTCTCGCCACAGTATGTTTGCAACTGCAGCATCAGAAAATTGGGGAAGCCAGAAAATAACCAGGAAAAGCAAAAAAAAAACAACAACAAAAAACAAAACACAACAAAACAATGTCAAAACTTTCATTGTAGCAAGTCAGTGGATTAGCACTCGTGTTTACATGAACTAATTGGTGGAAACCTTGTAACATTCATTCAAATGAAATACTAGGAAAGGTAAGATGGTTCTAAACACATTTGCTCCTCCTAGAGACCATTCTGAAATACTGACTTAGGAAAAGTCCTCCCTAAAATAAAGCAGACTGGGAAAAGACCAAAGCCTTACTCAAGAGATTACCTCTGAATGCAATTTGAGTTATGGGACAGGCTGTGATTTTCTCTCCAGGTTCAATCAGAAGCCTGAGACTTGCAGTTTAGAGCAGCCATACATTTTGCTGCATTCCTTCTTGGAATTCCATGCCACGACATTCTCTTTTAGGGTTCCAATCCCCTTTGAAAGCACATCTATATTTGAATTTCTTTTCAAGATACATCCAATTCTTTCTCAACATTGTGCAGGTTCTCTTGCTTCAGAATTCAAGGGAAAATGACCCATATTAGCAAGAGTGCACAAATCTGGTTAATGAGGAACAGGATATATTTTCCAAAGAATCTCCATGAGAGCACAGATTTATGGCTAACTTAGTTTTCAATGCTTGCTCTACATTAACAGCCAAAAAAGCAGCAAAAAGCCCTTTTACCCCTAGCCTTTCCCTATCATCATCTACCCGTGCAGTTCCTGAGGTAGTTAAGACAGCAGATTTAGGAAGGATCAGGCTTCTGAGAGCTTTTCCACTTGGGCAACTAGTCAACCTCCATCATTAATTGTGTTTTGGGGACACTGTGGTCAAGGTAATACTGCTGCACCCTGTGGGAGACATGCAGCCAAAAGTGGCTGGGAGAATATTTGTCTTGGAAGTGGAAGCTAATTTCACACTGAGGGAAACCCATGTTGCTGGCTAACGATGTAAATACAGGTAAAACAATTAACTCAGGCACCATTTTTCAAGCATCTAAATCTGAGAACTTCAACTAGTAACAGGCTTTAAAAGTAGTAGTCTTGGATAGAAATCAAGGAAATTTGTTTCCTAAACCCACATAGAATTCAATAAAACATTAGATTGTAGATTATTTGGTATCTGAAACTGTCACAAAGTTGTAACTTTAACATGAATATTACTTGTGCCATATCCAGAACACTTCTGGCACAACGAATCATTCTGGCTGGAAAAAGACCTTCAAGATCATTGAGTCCAACCATTGGCTAACCCCACCAAGTCTGCTGCCAAACCTTGTCCCTCAGCACCACATCTCTGTCTCTCTTAAAGGCCTCCAGGGATGGGGATTCAACCACCTCCCTGGGGAGAACCCTTTCAGTGATTAAGTTTTTTCTAGTGTCCAACTGAGGAGATTTTTACCATCCTCACGTGATTCCTTCCAAAAATAGTCAATAATCCTCTGATCAAAGTGCAGACCACATTGTCATTACCTTATGAGTAAGAGCCCAACACAGGTCCACACGCAGTGGACTGAACTACAGAATTCCATGTGTACCATCCAATTTCAACCCTCTCCAAAGAAACCAAGAGCTGGAAAATTAAACTTACGGGTCTTTCTGGCTGAATCTTCTATGAAAAGTGAAGATATGTCCTCATCCACTCCCACTTCATTTTTAGCTATGCAGGTGTAGGCACCGGTGTCTTCGTACCGCACGCTACTGATATGAAGCTCACTTCCATTTGCTGTAAGAAAGGCACCCACAAACAGTGTTCCTCACTGCTGCTAATTGCTTTTTCCTGCCCTTAATGACCTTCCATGGCCACAGCAGGCTGGCTTCATCAGGCTGCTCTTTCCCCAAACATAACTAGAGGCATTTGGGGGATTCTCAAGAGAGCTGATGTTTTGCTTCTTGCCATTAGCACAGACATGCTCCGTGCCACAAACAAAGAAAGAGCAATCCCAAGTGCAAGCAATAAATTACATTCCATTTAGTTCTTCCTGTTAAATAAATTGCTTTGGCTTTAGTGGAGAAAAAAATAATTTTGATTTTGCAAACTGTTTCTCATCAGATCACCAAGACCTTTGGGTTAGGAGGAGTCTCTCTACAGTTCCTCTTGTAATTTTGCTTTTTTCAACTTTGCTGCCTAAGGCCTTAGGAAGCTTTGAAGGTATCACACCCAACCATGCAGTGCACACCCAACCTCTGTGGTCAACACTGGTTGAGGGATGCAATGCACCACAGCCAAATTTTGGGGCACGTGGGGAAGTTTTGAATGTTTTCATGTAGAAAATTGCCAAGAAATATTTTTGCCTTTCATTGTGGCTGGTGCACCATTGTTGGAACAAGGACCAAAAGGACTCAAGAGCTTTACTGCCTCTGCAAAGTTGAGTGTGAGGAAGTGAAGCACAGCCTCATTTTACACTTAAGCACCCTGCTTAGACCTGAAGAAAAAAAAATTGTAGAATCATAGAGTTGTTTCAGGTGGAAAAGACCTCTAAGATCACCAAGTTCAGCCATCAACCCAACACCACCATGCCCATTAAGCCATGTCCCACAGTGCCTTGGCCACATGTTTCTTGAATACCTCCAGGGATGGTGACTCCATCACCTCCCTGGACAGCCTGTTCCAATGCCTGACCACTCTTTCAGGAAAGAATTTGTTCCTTATTTCAAACCTAACCCTCCTCTTGTGCAACGTGAAGCCATTTCCTCTCATTTTATCATCAGATACTAGGGACAAGAGACAACCCCCACCTCACTTCTTCATCCTGGCCATACCCAAGAGGCAGTGGAGAAGCAGCCATGCTCTCTTTTAAGAGAATCAAAGAATAGAATCATAGAATGGTCTAGGTTGGAAAAGACCTCAAAGATCATCCAGTTCCAACCCCCCTGTGCCATAGGCAGGGACACCTCCCACTAGATCAGGTCGCTCAAGACCTCATCCAGCCTGGCCTTGAACACCTCCAGGGAGGGAGCAGCCACAACCTCCCTCAGCAACCTGTGCCAGTGCCTCGCCACCCCAACTGTGAAGAACTTCCTCCTAACATCCCACCTAAATCTCCCCTCCACTAATTTGAACCCATTCCCCCTCATCCTGTCATTACAAGACCTTGTGAGTAGTCCCTCCACAGCCTTCCTGTAGCCCCCTTCAGATACTGGTAGGCTACTATAAGGTCTCCTCGAAGCCTTCTCTTCTCCAGGCTGAAAAGCCCCAACTCCTTCAGCCTGTCCTCATAGCAGAGGTACTCCAGCCCTCTGATCATCCTCATGGCCCTCCTCTGAACACCACTGCCATGATATCAATCAATACTTGATTTCCCTATACACTCACAGAGGACAAAAGGATCAGAAGACAGATCAGAGGGGTTTGTAACAGCATTTCCAACAACCGCAGCTCAGTGTGAGTAGAAGAACTTCTGGTTTAAAGTGCAAAATAATCCCCCTTAATCCCCGGCTACAATACTTTAATTAATCAGAATTCTGCTCTTACCTAGCAGTGAGAGTTGTTTGGAGAGTTTTGGCATGATATCAATGCCGTTCTTCAGCCAGCTAATCCGGGGATTAGGGATGCCTTCAGCGTGACATTTCAGGCTGGCCGATACGCCCGGCTCCTGCGCCTGTGTTTCGGGGTAGACGCGGATCACCGGCGGCACTGCAGAAACAAGGAATTGGTGACTTCAAACTCCCCTGGGAAGCCAGGAACTGGTGACTTAAAGTTCCCTGGGAAACAAGGAATCGGTGACTCTAAACTCCCCTGCAAAGCTAGGAACTGATGACTTAAAGTTCCCTGGGAAACAAGGAATTGGTGACTCCAAACTCCCCTGCAAACTAGGAACTGATGACTTAAAGTTCCCTGGGAAACAAGGAATTGGTGACTCCAAACTCCCCTGCAAACTAGGAACTGGTGACTTAAAGTTCCCTGGGAAACAAGGAATTGTTGACTTAAAGTTCCCTGAGAAATAAGGAATTGGTGACTTCAAACTCCTCTGGGAAGCCAGGAAATAGCGACTTAAAGTTCCCTGGGAAACAAGGAATTGGTGACTCCAAACTCCCCTGGGAAGCTAGGAACTGGTGACTTAAAGTCCCATGGGAAACAAGGAATTGGTGACTTCAAACTTCCCTGAGAAACAAGGAACTTTCAGTGAGTCCAAACCTCCCCCGGCAAGTGCCAGCTGGTGGTGGTGGCTCAAGAGTCCACCAGGATACAGCCTGAACATCCACTGCCTGGTGTTCTGAACAAGGAATTCTTTATGTACTTGTCAATAGCTAAAGAGTGAGGAGCATGAGGATGGGGCCAGATTCTTCTCAGGACAAGGGGCAATGGGCACAAAGTGGAAGTTTCAATTCAACTTACAGAAAGACTTCTTTCATGTGAGAGTGCTGGAGCCCTGGAGCAGGCTGCCCAGAGAGGTTGTGGAGTCTCCTTCTCTGGAGAGATTCCAAACCCACCTGGACACTGATCCTGGAGGGCAAGTTGCTGCAGGTGACGCTGCTTTGGCAGGGGATTGGGCTAGATCATGGGATCACAGGATGACAGAATGTCAAGGGTTGGAAGGGACCCAAAGAGCTCATCAAGTCCAACCCCCCAGCCAGAGCAGGACCAGACAATCTAGCTCAGGTCACACAGGAACACATCCAGAGAAGCCTGGAAGGGCTCCAGAGAAGGAGACTCCACAACCTCTTTGGGGAGCCTCTGCCAGTGCTCTGGGACCCTTACAGTAAAGAAGTTCTCCCTTGTGTCGAGGTCGAGATGATCTCCAGAGGCCCTTTCCAACCCCTATCATGCTGGGGTTGTGTTCTGCCAGTAATGAAAATTCCACCATGTTGGGATTCTGTTTACAAATTCCTTCTCTGTGGTTTTCAAAACATGACTTAGCTTGTTTCAGGAAAGCCCCTCTGAACTACTTAATACACTCAATTGGCAGAACTACTAATTATAGCACAATTACAGACAAGTTAATTGATTTTCAATCACGTTGCCTTCATTACTCAACCCAACAAGGCTTAGTATCACCTGTTAGCTATTGCCTATGAATTTTACTCACACAGCTTACAGAAAATTGGCAATATTGCAACATCAGGAAAAACTACCAGTGGCACCCTCCCTCCTTGCACCTCAAGGTGAAGGGAATAGAAGATGTCCTCACATGGAAGGGACTTACTTTCACCTTAAGGTGAAGGGAATAGAAGATGTCCTCTCACAGAAGGGACTTTGTTTCACCTCAAGGTGAAGGGAATAGAAGATGTCCTCTCACAGAAGGGACTTTGTTTCACCTCAAGGTGAAGGGAATAGAAGATGTCCTCTCACGGAAGGGACTTCCTTTCACCTCAAGGTGAAGGAAATAGAAGATGTCCCTTCAAGAAAGTCTGAAGGAATTAAGAACAAACTTCTACTGAGAATCTCTTGCTTAAGGTACCTAATCCACTGCTGTGGTTTTATCTAGCTTGCCATTAGGTTGTTGCAGTGAGGTGGGGGCTGGGTCTCTTCTCCCTAGTATCAGGTGATAGAATGAGAGGAAATGGCCTGAAATTGTGCCAGGGGAGGCTAAAGTTGCGGATCAGGAAAAATTTCTTCCCTGCAAGAATATTCAGGCACTGGCACAGGGAGGTGGTGGAGTCCCCATCCCTGGAGGTGTTCAAAAAACATGTGCCCATGACATCTGGGGATATGGTTTATGGCCATGGTAGTGTTAGGTTGAGAGCTGGACTGGAAGATCTTAGAGGTCTTTTCCAACTGAAACAATTCTACTACTCTGTGACAAGACTGCTGAGATTAAATCGCATTAACAGTTGCTTTAGAACAAAATGAAATCTGTGTTTGCAGCTTGCTCTGTGTCTATAAATCCACATGGGGACAGATTAAATAATTCCATTCACTAGCACACACTTTCCACCCTTCTGTTTCTATTTTTGTTGTCATGGGCCTTACCAGAGAGAGATGGATTTTACTTCTGCCTTACCTACCTACCACCTGCCAAGCATTAACCAGAGCTGAGTCATCAGCTTGGAAGGAAATCAGCCAGGACAGAAAGCCCTCAAGACTTCTTGCTTTTACAGCTTTAAAAGCAAGAGATTGTTCAAGTGTAATCAGAGAGGAAATGCCAGGGGCAATTGGAGAGACAAAGAAATGGGAACTTCTAGCAAAGGAATAGGTACAAACTACACTTCTGCACTGGACACGTGGATTTATATCCTCATCTTCTATTCCTTTTACTTGAGAAGAAAAGAAAATGTCTTGTAAGGGGTTGGAGGAAGTTCTTTATGCTGAGGGTGGTGGAACACTAGAACAGGCTGCCAGTGAGCTGAGGGAGGCTCCATCCCATAAGAAATTCAAGGTCAGGCTTCACAGAATCACAGAACCTTAGAGGTTGGAAGGGACCTTTAGAGATCATTGAGTCCAACTCCCCTGCTAAAGCAGGATCAAGCTTGATGGGATTCTGAGTAACCTGTTCCAGCTGGGGATGTCCCTGATTACTGCAGAGAGGGTGGGCTAGATGAGCTTGTAAGGGTCCCTTCCAACTCAGGGTATTTCATAATTCTTTTTATGCAGGACATCAAGTAAAAAAACATCCAACAGTTTTCTAACCAGGAGGCTACCAAAAAAGACAAGGTTTGCTTTATTAAATTGAGATTTCAAATTCTCCATAAAAGCATTTACCAGCTTTTTATCTTCTCTTCCTCCCATTAGTGTCAGGCTGGAGGCTCTTCCTGACTTCAGGAGGTGTCAGATCAAGCAGGAGGCAAGGAAAGGAAGCGATCTGCTATGGGAAAGGGCTGGCAGCTGACAGAGCCATCCCTGGGTTTATTTAAGAGACAGTGCCCAAGCAATTCAGAGGAATACAGCAGAGAGTCAGGAGCTTCTCATTCCATCTGCACCTCAGAAAATGCATTTAAATTTCTCTGAGTCAGTGTTTCCAGCCGTGATAGGATAAAGATAGTAATTTCTGTCCACTTTGACAGAATGTTATGAAGGTCCTGCACTCAGTGCTTGTCTCACCTATGATTTGCTTGCTACTAGTAACATTTTGAGAATGATTTACAAACTGAGGTCCATTGACAGCCTGTGTGATTTATTCTGACTCACAGAGGAGAGGTGGTTTGTCTACCACAAATGCATAGGAAAAAAAGTACAGTACCCAAGGAGGTTGGATGCCCAAATTCTGGCAAAATCAGCTGACAAGCATAAAATAATGGAACCTTTTTGGTTGGAAGAGACCCCTAAGATGCCAAGTCACCACTCAACCCTGTCCCCCAGCACTACATCTTCATGGTTTTGAAATCCCTCCAGGGATGGGGACTCCACCACCTCCTTGGGCAGCCTGTTCCAGGGCTTGACAACCCTTCTGGGGAAGAAATTGTCCCTCATGCCCAACCTCAACCTTCCTCAGTGCAACTTGTCCTATTGCTTGTTCCTTGGGAGGAGAGACCAACCCTCACCTGGTTCCAGCCTCCTTTCAGGGAGATGTAGAGAGCCACAAGGCCTCCCTGCAGTCTCCTTTTCTCTAGACTGAACAACTCCAGTTCCCTCAGCTCCTTCTCAGCAGACCTGTGTTCTAGACCCCTCACTGGTCTTGTTGCTCTTCTTTGGACCTATGCTAGCATCTCAAAGTACTCAGACACAACCTCCCATTCCTCACTGGATGTGAGGAGGAAGTTGTTGAGCATGAGAGTGGTGAGAGCCTGGAATGGGTTGCCCAGGGAGGTGTTTGGGGCCACATCCCTGGAGATGTTTACAGCCAGGCTGGCTGAGGCTGTGGGCAGCTTGATCTAGGGTAGGGTGTCCCTGGGCATGGCAGGGGGGTTGGAACTGGCTGATCCTTGTGGTGCCTTCCAACCCTGACTGATTCTATGATTCCCTTGCTGGACTCAAGCCCTTCTCCAATATGTCCTAAACAGACAAAGGCATCAGAGAAATTTTACTCCAAGCTTTAGTGGGTTTTTCTCACCCACCAGCTCTTACAGGAGATAAAGCCCATCCCAGACATCTACAGCCTGATGCTCTCAAAACCAGTGTGAGTTGGTATTTTCTTGCAATGATTTGCTTCAGGCTTTTCTCTTCCTGTGGGCACTCAAGTCAGCACTCCCAGCGAGTGCCACCACAACCATGCTTCCTGGAACCAGGGCACTCCTCCAGAGAGCAGAGTCTACTTGTATCTCTCAGCTTTTTGCCTCACCCCATGTTAAGCTGCGTGTAAGCAATCCCCATATTTCACCTGCAGGGCTGGAAGCACAACAGATTTATTCTGCAGGAGGTAGCTCAGGGGTCCCAGACACTGAATCAACGTTCTGCATGAAAATTAGCTTAACGTGGAATTATAGCAAGGTGTCTTTTCAAGAGTGATTAATAAGGAAGCCCTGTTTTTACACACAAATATATGTGTTGCACCTCCATTCCCGCTCTCTTACCATTTTCCTGCTCCTTCCATTCTTAAACTTTTTATTTCTCCCCCCTTGCCTTACATAATTCATCGCACAGGTAAATTATTGCCTGCGACTGCCTTGTGATCACAGCAAACTGCAGAATGCATTTTTATTGTCCTCCCTACAAATTAATACATTCCAAGTAAGCACATTTTACTTCGCACTTGCAAAGGTTTCAGCTCCCAGACTTTGGAATATATGGATTATCCTTTGCCATTGCCCTTGGTGAATATATATCATTGCTAACCATTAATGTGCCTGCAGCCAAGGGCAACATAAAAATGCTATTATCTTAAGCAAAGGAGGGGAAAAAAAAAAGAGGCATTCAAACAAGTATGAGATGGGGTAGATTGCCTTCTGCTGCATACTGAGCAGCACTTTGTGAGCAGACCAATTCATTCCAATGAAGCAGCTCAGGTGATAAAGGACAGATGGTGGAATCAAGCTCCAAAGATATACATTGCTGTTCTAGGACCTACATCCTCCCGGGCTTAGCCATGATTAATAGATTAATCACATCCTTCAGATGTTTTAATCTTTCCATTTATGAGTTGAAAGCAGCTTGGAGTGCTACACCTTTTCTCCTGAAAAGCCACACCAACATAACAGCTGTGCTGAAACCCTCTCTCTGTTACTGGGAAATGTCTCCTATTGGACCCTTCTAATTGGGCTGAGGATTGCACAGCTTTTAACCACCCTTTCCAAGGAATACAATATTCTGATTTATGCTGATGTTTTCCAGAGTGCGAGGACCAAGGAAAATGATGGCCTGCACTCAGCAGTCTCTTGATTTCCAACTATCAATTTTCATAGTTGATTACGATTTTATGAGATTCTTTATCCTCAGCAACTCTTTTTTTCCTCCTGAAGGTGACAAATTGCTTTTCCTCCCTACGGTTAGCACATGCTGTACACATTTCCCAGGCAATATCCATCGGCAGGCGAGAACATAATTTTCCTGCTGTTCCTGATCAAAGATACCAGAAAGATGAATTTTGCATTCTTCAACTTCCTGCTACCTTTCAGCATGTTCTTCTTCTCCAAAGACATTAAGGGCCAAATACCTTGACTTAAATTTTATCACAACTGTGAATGCTAAGACTGACAAGCTCAACCCAAACCTACCACGTCAAGGGGCTGGAGGACAGGTCTTGTGAGGAGCAGCTGAGGGAACTGGGGTTGTTCACTCTTTCCCTCTTGTTCTGTCACTTGTTCCTTGGGAAAAGAGATTAACCACCTGGCTCCAGCTTTTTTTCAGGGAGTTGTAGAGAGCCAGAAGCCTCCTTTCCTCCAGGCTGAACAATCCCAGTTGCCTCAGCTGCTCCTCCAGACCCTTCACCAGCTTTGTTGCTCTCCTTTGGACTATCACCTAATTGATGAGCTGTGAGAAGCAGGTGTTCTGAAAAGAGACATAGGAGAATGCAAGATAAAGAGAATATATGCTAAAAGTATATAAAGAGAGTTCATATAACTAAGGTCAGATTCTTTTAAGGAGAAAAAGGCAAGAAAAGGAAAATATTTTACAAGCTGGACTGATGGGCTCCACTGGGAACTGTAAACCATGGCCCAGGATCAGAGGACACTGGAAGAGTTACTGCAGCTTTGAAAAATGCTGAATTAACTGAAATGCAGTCTAAAATTTTGGACCTGCCTGTATGAAAACAGTGAGCCTGGGAAGGGTTGAGGATAAACCTTTTTACTTCCAGTTGGTTCTTTTCTCCCTCATCTTTCCCAGAAATGTGGAGGTTTGTCTGTTCAAAAAAAACCCAGCAAACCATTTTGATTGCTGTCCTAGGGTGAAGCTCTGTGTTTTTGATGACAGAAGTGTATCAGCGTCTCTCTGGAGGAGACAGGAGAGCAGATACACGAGTTCTGGCTGACTTGGTTCTGTCACATTCTCTTACCATTTTAGTCCAACACAGAAAAGCAACAGAAACCCTCCCATTCCAAAGATGGAGTTTTCAGTTTGATATAGATAGACAGAGACAATCTCCAGCACTGAACAGAGCCCATCAACTACACGTGGATTCTCAGCATGCTCACTCAATTCAGCTTTCTTCTCTCTACTCCTGTCAGGAGAAATTCCTCAATTTGTCCTTTAAGTTTCTAGAAAAGAAAAAGGATTTCCTGAGCAGGTGGAACCTCACCATGCAGGTGAAGGTAAGCAACACAGTCCTGTCATCACTGCTGTAGCCCCAGCATCTGCAGCTGCAGGAAATCATGACACAGGCAGAAAAGGAGAAAATTCTGTGCTGTATGCAGCCAGCCAGCCAGCCACTGCAAATACCCAGCTTTGCAATGCACAATGGCTCATGGGGGAATATCAGATGCTGTAAGATGAAGATTTTGAAACCCTGCAGTGTTTTCTAGCTGTTTGGGTTTGATACCAGAAGACAGAGAAAGAGAGGGAACTACTAGAAAGGGTCCAGTGGAGGTTGCAGAGATGCTGAGGGGCCTGGAGCATCTCTGTGAGGAGCCAAGGGTGAGAGCCTGGAGAAGAGCAGCCCCAGAGGGGATCTGATCAGTACTCAGCAAGAGATAAAGGATGGGGAGCAAGAGGATGGGGCCAGACTCTTGTCAGCGGTGCCCAGCAGACAGGACAAGAGGCAATGGACACAAACTGGAACGCAGGAGGTTCCATATGAAGAGGAGAAAGAAGTTCTTTTGTGTGAGGGTACTGGGGCCCTGGAGCAGGCTGCCCAGAGAGGTTGTGGAGTCTCCTTCTCTGGAGAGATTCCAAACCCACCTGGACACTGTGATCCCAGGCAAGCTGCTGTGGATGACCTTGCTTAAGTAGGGGAAGTTGGTCTGGATGATTTCCAGAGGTCCCTTCCAACCTCTGCTGTGCTGGGATTTTGGGATTCTGTGACATGGCATTTTTTACAGCATTACATGATTATATAGCAACATGAAAAAGCCAACACTGATAGTGAGGTTTTTTACTATGTTCTTCTATTACTAAGAAAAACCACATAGAGCTGTGGTGTGAAACTCCCATTTAAAAAGAAAATGGGATCTCTCAACAACAAGTTAAATCTAAGTGGCAGGCACGAGCACAAAACAAATCACCCCCCCACTCCCCACACTCCATCTTCCCTTCCTTTCATTCTGGCTTTAGTTTCAAAGCCTTTGGGCCTTCTATTCTCCACGATGATCAAGCCTACATCACTGTCTGCCAGCTTAACTCCATTCAGACCTCATAATATATCACATAATATACACAGGATTAAGTTGTTAGCTCGCTTTTCTTTCAACTGCCATTCATCAAACAAATAGCACTTTGAGGAAGGAAACCTATTTTCCCAGCTGCAGCACACACAATCTGGTTATCCACATTGCTGGGAGTTTGCAGTTTGCTGTCTCAAAAGATGACAAATTATCATGTAGAAACATTAAGTCACTTCTCCCTCAAATCAAGCTGCATGCTCCGTGCTCTCCTCCAGGTACCTGCTGCGGGTGGGGAGCAGTTAGGCATATCCAAAAGACCTCTGCTGCACTCAAACCTAAACCCCACATTCACCACAGCACTTCTTAAAGTGCATAAATCTCCCTTCTCATTCTTTCTCTTTGTGTCAGCCTCAATCTGTACAGCTGCATGTAGTGATCTGCTCTTGCCAGCTGAAAGCTGTAGTTTGTAGAGGTCAGTGTGCATCTAGAGAGAGAACTAAATGTGAGTTTTCCTTGTAACACTTTGGAACATGAGCCAGTGTGTGCTCAAGTGGCCAAGAAGGCATCCTGGCCTGTATCAGCAATAGTCTGACCAGCAGGACCAGAGAAGTGATTGTTCCTCTGTATGCAGCACTGGTGAGACTGCATCCTGAGTACTGGGTTCAGTTTTGGGCTCCTCACTTTGAGAAGGACATTGAGGTGCTGGAGCATGTCCAGAGAAGGGCAATGAAGCTGGTGAAAGGTCAGGAGAACAGGACTGGTGAGAAGCAGCTGAGGAAACTGGGGTTGCCCAGCCTGGAGACAAGAAGACTGAGACTTCATTGCTGTCTACAATTCCCTGAAAGGAGGTTGGAGCCAGGTTGGGGGTTGGTCTCTTCTCCCAAATAACAAGGGATAGGACAGGAGAAAATGGCCTCAAGTTGCATCAGAGGAAGATTAGGTCAGCTGTTAGAAGAAACTTCTTCACTGGAAGAGGTTTCAACCATTGCCAAAGGCTCTCTGGGAAAAGGATCTCTGGGGAGGTGGTTCAGGGATTGAAAAGCTGTGTACATGTGGTGCTGAGGAACATGGCTTAGCACCAGACTTGGCAGCTGAATAATGGTTGGCTTTGATGACCTTGAAAGTAGTTTTCAATCAAAACAATTCTATGATTCCATGATAAGGGATCCCCCGTAACAAATTTTAAGGAATTTGCCTGTAAACATAAATACTTTCAGAGCAGAGTACAGCAAAATCTACCTCTAGCAAGCAATGTGTTACCCTGTTTTCCAGTCCGGAGACACTGCAGGTCAGATTAGCATGTGTACATATAGGTTTAAAGCTGGACAATTTGCTGCTGAAGAGGTGGATGCTCTATGGGCTCATCCCTCCATGAAATGCCACTTTAAGCTAATGCAATTTTCAACTAAATCCAGCTGACCGAGTCTGAGGTCAGAAGAAAGACAGCAAATGTCCAAATATAAGTTCCACCAGGTGCAAATGTGGTCCAGGGGACAGAGGTGAACGAGAAGGCTGGAGTGTGGCCCATCTGATTCTCTCACCTGTAAAATGCTTTGCCCTCATTTTGCAAGCCAGTGGGTCATATCTTCAGCCAGCATAAAGAGCCCTCAGCAAACAGAGTGGACTACAACTGGGTAGTAACCTGGTATGTAGCTGGGAGTGGAGTGGGGGAGCTGGCTTTGGAAACACTCTGTTCTATTTGTTTAAGTACCTGTGGCTATTTCATGCAACAGAAGTGATTTTCTGGAGGAAGAAATTATTGAAGCGAGATTTCTGTTGGCAAAAAATAGTAATTAGTCTAAGAAATGCTTTGAAACACTGCTTTTACCTGCATGGAAATGATGCTGACAGCTTGTTCTCCACTTAGGATACTTGTTGAAGCCTAGGGAACTATACACATTCCCCCTTGGTCCCTTCCTTTTTGTCTGCCTCTGTGATGGAATGAGGGAGCAAACCCTGAGCTTCAGTCACACTCAGTATGGTCTAGTGGAATATCTGAAAAGGGCCTACAGGAAGGCTGGGGAGGGACTATTGACAAGGGCTTGTAATGACAGGACAAGGAGCAATGGGTTTAAACTGGAGAGGGGAGATTGAAACTGGATGTGAGGAGGAAGTTGTTTCCAGTGAGTGCAGTGAGACACTGGCACAGGTTGCCCAGGGAGGTTGTGGTTGCTTCCTGGCTGGAGGTGTTCAAGTCCAGGTTGGATGAGGTCTTGAGCGACCTGATCTAGTGGGAGGTGTCCCTGCCTATGGCACAGGGGGGTTGGAACTGGCTGAGTTTGAGGTCCCTTTCAACCTAAGCCATTCTATGATTCTGTGATTCTATGTCCCTGCCCATGGCAGGAGGGTTGGAACTAGATGATCTTTAAAGTCCCTTCCAACTCAAACCATTCTACCAGTGTTTGGGTTCTATGCACCTATGAATTATATTCTATGATTCTGTGAATCATAGAATGGTAGAGGTTGGAGGCTGGAGATCACCCAGTCCCACCCCTTGCTAACTCAGGTTTGCTTAGATCAGATTGCACAGGAACATGTCCAGGTGAGTTTGGAATCTCTCCAGAGAAGGAGACTCCACAACCTCTCTGGGCATCCTGCTGCAGTGCTCTGGCACCCTCACAGCAATTCAGTTCCAATGAAGCCTGCTGTGCTCTAGTTTGTACTCCTTGTCCCTCCACCACCACCAAGAGGAGTCCAGCCCTGTCCTAACAGCCTCCACCCTTTAGATATTTATATGCACTCAGGCAGAGACGCTTTGGTGCATGGCTTTTCACATCTCTGTGCAAAAGAGATGAAGACACAGCTTTGCTTACAGGAAGGTTCACGTGGATTGTCACACATGTCATTTACTAACCATTCACCTGAAGGATGTGGGTCTGATACAGCTCTTCATAGCCATAGGCATGACAGGTGTAATTGCCCATGTGAATAGTTGTTACCTTGGTGATGTAGAGGGAATCATCTTCTCCAAAATCCTGTATGCAACAAAAAAAAAAGACAGGAAAGGTGCCTCATTAGTTAGCAAAAAAAAAAAAGAAAAAAAAAATCCTTTGAAACACCAAGCACATGAAGGGAGGCAACCTGCCCAGTGGTTCTGCTAGCAGAGCAGCTTGGGAACGCAGCTGGAATTGTGAACAGTCAGTTTTTAAAGTGCATAAATCAGCATGCAGGGAGAAAATGAGCAGCAATTGGAGAGTAAAGCAAAGCAACTCATCTGAGAACACGAACTTTTATGCTGGTTGCTAACAAGGTGCTCTCTGCACACAAGGAAAAAGAAAAAAAAGAAAGATGGCAATCTCCAGCTGTTTAATTTATGGGGGGAATTTAATACCTACGCCTTAAAACTCAGATGAACAAAATGCTAACTTCTGGGTGGGTGGTGGCTTCCTTTATCTAACCCAGCTCTTAGAAAATGCACTCTAACCTTCAGACCTGATGGGAAAGAACTGAAACTGTTTGTCAGCTATCTCAGACAATATCCTAAGCAGGAGACAAGGAAGAAGACACAAAAGCTTTTTCTCTTTAGATCTGTAACTGCTTGACAAGTATCTTCCTTTATCCCCTTCATCTTCCCACATCTGCTCTTGCATTACTTTAATTTTTGATTATAGATGGGGAGAGCAGGAGCTAGAGGAGAGGTTTTGGTACTCAAATGCACCAGTGGCCTGCTTAGGAACTGACTTACAGAATCATTGAATCATAGAATCAGTCAGGGTTGGAAGGGACCACAAACTCCCCCTGCCATGGGCAGGGGCACCCTACCCTAGATTAGGCTGCCCACAGCCTCAGCCAGCCTGGCTGCAAACACCCCCAGGGAAGTGGCCCAAACCACCAATCTGGGCAACCCATTCCAGGGCCTCACCACTCTCATGGTGAAGAACTTCCTCCTCATATCCAGTCTGAATCTCCCCACCTCCAGCTTTGCTCCATTCCCCCTAGTCCTGTCACTACCTGATAGACTAAGAAGTCCCTCCCCACCTTTTCAGTAGTTAACAGGCCCATAGCAGTGATGGGTGCACCAAGCAGCTATTCTGTTAACATTCAAGTTTCTGCAGCTCCAGAATGTTTATACTTCTATGCAAAGCCAGAAAGATACATATAAAAAAACCAACCAAACAAAAAAAGAAAACCAGCTCATGAGCTCAAAGATTGTGGGGTTTTTTTTTAATTAGCTCCATGCATGAAGCAAGCTAAACTCAACTCTTTGCAGAACTCTGGTAAAATTCAATGTAGACTGAGGGCAGCACATATCCAGTGCAGCAAGGTGAGTTGTCTTGCTCATGAAAGCCACAGGATTTTGTTCCAGATTTCCAATGTGGTGGTAGAAAGGCAGCCTGCAGTCCAGGAGTGTAGGAGAAAACCCCTCCATAAAGCCATGCCTCCTGCCAGCCTTGCCCAGCAAGGACACCAGCAGTCAAACTGGACACGCAGCACTGTAGTGTGCTCAGGAGGTGAAAGCTCACAGCCCAGGTTGTCCAGCATAACTTGGTTGAACCTAACAAGGGTGGATGGCATAAAATAGGAACAGACATTTCCTCTTTTGGTTGGGAACTGAGACCTTGGGTTCAGTTTCTTTGTGATGGAGGAAGGGAATCCACCCACAGAGGTGCTGATGCTGCTCCCTTCCCCTGCTGCATCCCATTACAGACAACTCCCCTGCCAGGTGCTCAGAAAGTACAAGCAGAAGCTGTTTGATCATAGGATGGGCTGCTTTCTAAAACAGAACCATTTGGGGCTCCTTATAGCTCACATTTCCTGCCTCTTCAGGGTGCATCTGCTCTACAGTTTGAAGCTTCCTTTCCAGCCATGACACTTTGAAGGCTGTTTGAAGGAAACTGCGATGCTGAAGCAGACTGGCAACGCCAGCTGGCACCCTTCAAGAAGAGCACAAAGTAGCCCAACTCTTGCAGGATGGAATTGATCTGGCACTACTTTTGCTGGCTCTTAAAAATCCTCCAGTAGCTTCTGTCTGGCGCCAGAGAAATGTTATCATGCCTCTCCTCTCAGTGGCAGACCAGCACTGTCTGGGGTAAAGGGAAGCTGAAGATCTCACCTAGTTTTAAGAGACATTAAAAGGCAGATTGAGATGAGCTCTGAGAAATATGGAGTTTACAGTCACACAACAACCCTCCCCACAGCACAGACCCTGATCTCAGAAGGCACAAACGATAACCACCCTGGTTCTGTCTGCTACCCTAGGGCACATACTGCCCCAGCGTGCAAATCATAAAATCACAGAATGATTTAGGTTGGGAAGGACCTTAAGGATCACCTAGTTCCTACCTCCCTGACATGGGCAGGGCCACCTCCTACTAGACCAGGTCACTCAAGGCCCCATCCAATCTGACTTTGAACACTTTCAGGGTTCAAATGCACAAATGATTATAAAGAAAAAGGGTAAATCCATAGAGTATCCTGAAATACATTAGCTATAATCAACAGCCCCCCCCGATAGGAGCTATTAGTACAAGAGGGATGTGGACATGCTGGAGGTGTGCAGAGAAGGGCCACAAGGATGCTGAGAGGGCTGCAGCACCTCTGCTGTGAGCACAGACTGAAAGAGTTGGGGCTGTGCAGGCTGGAGAAGAGAAAACTCCCAGGTGACTTTCTTGTGGCCTTCCAGGATCTGAAGGAGACCTACAAAAAAAGCTGGGGAGGGACTTTTGAGGCTATCAGGGAGTGATAGGACCAGGGGGGATGGAGCAAAGCTGGAGTTGGGGAGATTCAGGGTGGATGTGAGGAGGAAGTTGTTGAGCATGAGAGTGGTGAGAGCCTGGAATGGGTTGCCCAGGGAGGTGTTTGGGGCCAGATCCCTGGAGGGGTTTTTGGCCAGGCTGGCAGAGGCTGTGGGCGCCTGCTCTAGGGTAGGGTGTCCCTGGGCATGGCAGGGGGGTTGGAACTGGCTGATCCTTGTGGTCCCTTCCAACCCTGACTGATTCTTTGATTCTGTTATTCCATAATACTGTCACCTCAGGCATCAGGCAGATTCAGCATCTACATGGGATAGGTTGGTTAAGCTACCCAAGACATGACAAATATCTGCTCAGAAATTCCCATTTCAGGCATTAGCCTGTTTTCTGGCCAGCTAGATCTTTCCTGCCTGAAAGCAGAGAGGCATGAGTAACTGCAAATAAAAAAGATAGCAACCCTGCTCAAATGATATTTGCATGAGATCCAGAGAGTGCTCACAGTGGAGGGGACTTCATAACAGTTTTTAAAGTTAATCCCAAAGCAACTTGAACTGAGTTTAGATCAATAAAAGCAGGATGGTTACTTTTATGGAATGATTTACAAGGAGCTGTGGAAAAACAGGACAATAAAATCTTCTCTCTTTCAAGTATGTTGCTCTCTTTAAGATACCTCAGGAAAAAAAAAAAGAGTTATGAATGCTTGGTTTGTGCTCTGTAATTGTCTTTTTATGGGCAATCTGATTTTTTTTTTCTCTTTTCCAATGCCTACAAATGTATTAATATAAGTAAAGCCCCTTGCAAAACCCAAACTGAGGCAAGGTTTTAGGATTATTCTCCTCCCCAACAGCATTTTTCTTGCAAAGAAAAGCTTATATTGGTAAAAGCAGGGTTTATGACTCCTAAAAACTATTTGCTGGCTTCTAGCACTTAAAGAAGAGTACCCAAGATAATTTAGGCTAACATTGTGTCATTTGTGTCAGGCATAGAAGGAAATTATCCACCTTGCATTGAGACTTGTGCACACACAGTACATTCACATCAACCTACAATGTTATAAGCAAAGAGCAGTACTGGATGTGGGAAGGAAAAGGGGATGATGAGATTTAGAGTCAATATTGATCCTTCTGCTGCTAGAGACAGGATACTGAATTCTCTAACAAATTAATGACTCTTGCTGTGTGTTTATGGCAGCTCATGGCTTCTCCCTGTGCTTGGGGTACTTAGTACCATGGTCTAGTTGATTGGATAGGGCTGGGTGATAGGTTGGACTGGATGATCTTGGAGGTCTCTTCCAGCCTGGCTGATTCTGTGATTCCCTGTGGATATAATTAGTACTTTAGGATTTCACAGTTGCACTTTATGCATACATTGCTATGCACAAGCAGTTTCCCTCTGTATTTTATGGGAAGTTTGGAAGTGCTATAAAAACCCAAGCCCTAGAGCACTTTGATTTCTTAATAGCTTCTAACTCTACATCTCACACTGACACAATCCCTGTACAGTGGCAATTGGAAGGGACTTCTGCAGACCATCCAGTCTGACCCAGGTTGGATGAAGCCTTAAGCAACCTGTTCTAGTGGGAGGTGTCCCTGCCTGTGGTAGGGGGTTGGAACTGGATGAGCTTTGAGGTCACTTCCAACCTAAACCATTCAATGATTCTAATCCCCCTCTGCTAAAGCAGGGTCAATGACATCAGGTTACCCAGGATCACAATGTGCAGCTGGGTTTGAAGTCTGTCCAGGGAAGGAGAATCCACAGCCTCTCTGGGCAGCCTGCTCCAGGGCTCCAGCACCCTCAAGCCAAGAAGGTTCTCATCCAAGGCAGGTGTCCTACAGCACAGCAGGAATCTGTCCCAGGCCGGCAATGGGCAGCCTGGGATATCTGAGCTGTTTCCCTTCATTTGGTAGTTCTTAGGATCTGCTTCAGTGCATCTCATGCCAAAAGCATGTATTAGGCAAGCGAGAGCCCTTGGAACAAAAGTTCCCAGAAACTGCTCAGTGCAAAACACTTTTAGAGACTCAAGTCCTAAGCTCCATCCCTTCATCCAAACAGGCACACATAAGCTTGCTGGAAGAACTGGTAGTGGAGAGGCTGGGCTAGGCAGAAGGAACAGGTCTAATTCCCACTGGAAAAAGCTTTCTGCAGATGGCTTTTGCTTGCAAAGCCAGGTTTGCCTGAAAACAGAGGGAACCACAAACATCAATAAACCTGATGCAAGGAGAAACTTCTTTGTCATGAGAGTGTTGAAGCCTTGAAGCAGGTTGCCCAGAGAGGTTATGGAGTTTCCTTCTCTGGACCCTGTGACCCTGGGCAAGCTACTTTGGGTGATCCTGCTTTAGCAGGAGGGTTGGACTGGATTAAGGCCCCTGCCAACTCCTACCATGCTAGGATTCAGTGATTCTGCTACGTAATTCTTCTCACCCCAGAATTATCCCACCTTTAAAGCAGAGATCTCAGGACTGTCCAGGATTCCCACTGAGTGCCGCATTCTACCAAGAATCATAGAATCAGTCAGGATTGGAAGGGACCACAAGGATTATCTAGTTCCAACTCTCCTGCCATGCCCAGGAACACCCTACCCTAGATCAGGCTGCCCACAGCCTCAGCCAGCCTGGCTGCAAACACCTCCAGGGAAGTGGCCCCAACCACCCCTCCTGGGTAACCTGTTCCAGGGCCTCACCACTCTAATGGTGAAGCCATGATCCAGGACTGCCCTACTCCTGCCTCATCAGTGGCCAGCCATGACCTGGAAAAGGCATTTTCATTTGTCATCCCACTAAAAAGGACAGCAAACCAGAAGAGAGGAAAAAACCAAAAAAAGCTAACTTTTGAGACATGGTTTTCTTCATTTACCACTGAAGGTGAATTTTCTTGTGAAGAGGAAGCAGGAGAAGTGATGAGAAGTGAGGCAGAAACTTCTCACTCTCCAAACTGATGAGATTTGCATCAAAGCTGCCAGATGAGGACAAGGTGTTTATCACCTCTACTTCATGTCATTAAAAAATAATGTTACACGTTTAGGTAAAAAAAAAAACCAACCCAATAAATCAGCCAGCTATGCTTATAGTTTCCTGTAATTGATAAGGTTGACCAGCGGCAGATGATGAATTGATTTCTCCAATGCTTTGCCTCCCATCTTCTCTCCCATTTTCAAATCAGAAGTTCTCTGCCCTTCATGAGCTTCTTTTATCCCTTGCAATTGCCCTTCAAATAAAGGACTGTTTAAGTGACCTCGGAATAAGTTTTAACCTTTCGAGATTAAAATATGCCCCACGCTGCATTTGAACTGGAGAGCAGCTCAATAATCCAGCAAATAATAATAAAGAAAAGTTGCTACTGCACCCTGCCAGTTCCAAAACATAGCAAAGCAGATCCTGGGAAATGGGCATGTACCTTTTATTTTGGTGTGTGCTGTGTTTCCTTTCCATCACTACTGATTACTGAAGGCATTGCTCTCTCCAAAGAGCAGATTTTTCATGTTTATTTATCCCATTCCTCCCTTTAATGCGCTCCCTGGTCAGGCAGTCTGGAGACACGGTGCTCACAGACGTGTAAAACATTGCAGATTGCCTGTAAATCTCTCCCGTGTTCTGTCTCAAGTGAAATCCAAGATGTGATGCCAGCACCACACATCTCCTGCTCTGACACCCACGGATGCAGCTGGTGTGGAGGGAGCCCGCATTAACCTGGGGTGGTGCTGGAGGATGTGAGGCACCACCTGTTCCCCCCTTTTTTTTGCCCATTAATTAGATGACTGGGGACTAGAACATCTGCCTTACGAAGAAAGGCTGAGGGACTTGGGGCTTTTTAGCTTAAGAAGAGAAGACTAAGAGGGGATCTTCTCAATGCTTATAAATAATTAAAAGGTGGGTGTCAAGAGGGCAGGGCAGGACTCTTCAGCAGTGCTGAGTGGCAGGAGAAGGAGAAAGAGAAGGAGAAGAAGGGGAAATAGAATGAGAAGGGATGGAGATGGAGATGGGGAAGTAGAAGGAGGAGAAGGATAAAGGAGAAGGAGAAGAAGGGGAAGTACAATGAGAAGAAGAAGAAGCATAAAGGAGAAGGAGAAGAAGGGGAAATAGAATGAGAAAAGAGAAGGAGAAGGAGAAGGAGAAGGAGAAGAAGAAGGAGAAGGAGAAGGAGAAGGAGAAGGAGAAGGAGAAGGAGAAGGAGAAGGAGGAGGAGAAGGAGAAGGAGAAGGAGAAGGAGAAGGAGGAGAAGAAGGAAAAGAAGGAGGAGGAGAAGAAGAAGGAGGAGGAGACAAAGGAGAAGGAGGAGGACAAGAAGGAGAAGAAGGAGAAGAAGGAGAAGGAAGAGCAGAAGGAGAAGGAAGAGCAGAAGGAAAAGGAAGAGAAGAAGGAAAAGGAGGAGGACAAGAAGGAGAAGGAGGAGAAGAAGGGAAAGGAGAAGAAGGGAAAGGAGAAGAAGGAAAAGGAGAAGGAGGAGGAGACAAAGGAGGAGGAGGACAAGAAGGAGGAGGAGGAGGAGGAGAAGACAAAGAAGGAGGAGGACAAGAAGGAGAAGAAGGAAAAGGAGAAGGACAAGAAGGAGAAGGAGAAGGAGAAGGAGAAGGAGAAGGAGAAGGAGAAGGAGAAGGAGAAGGAGGAGAAAGGACAATGAGACTCAGAAAGGAGGACAGAGCTACAAACTGGAGCAGAGAATGTTTCATCTAAACACGAGAAGGAACATCTTTGAGGGCAGCAGAGCACTGGCACAGGCTGGCCAGAGAGGTGGTAGAGTCTCTATTCATGGAGTCATTCCAAACCCACCTGGATATTGCAGTCCTGTGCAGCCTGCTCTGGGTGAACCTGATCTGACAGGTGGGTTGGACTAGATGATCTCGAGGTCTCTTCCAACACCTATTATGTTGGGATTCTGTGATTTCAGATACTTTCCCTTGAAGCTTTCCAGCACGTCTTGCAGTTTTTCCAGCACAGACTGGAAACATATTTAAAAATCCTTTAAATATTTGGCAAAGTTTCTTGTTTTTCAGGAAGTCTGAAGAGCAATTAACGTGCAGTAGATCCAGGCTTGTTATTTTTCAGGACCACATGAGAAATAAAAAGACTCGACTTAGAGCTATAAATAGGAAGGAGCAACAGAAAAGTCCCACAAGTACCACAAAAGCAGCCAAGCTCCCTGTCACCTCCAGCCACCATCAAACATTGGCACATGTCACGTTGCAGTGTGGCATATTGGGGTCTGCTCTCCTCAGGCAGAAGTTAGTGCCCAGCCCATGGGATTTTAAACCTACACAGTGATTTCAAACCTCCAGTTAGGTACTGGAAGCTCCTCAAATATACTTCAAGGGTGAGTCACAAATGTGGCTGAACCATCCTGCTGATGTGAAAGTGTCCATAGCTGAAAAAAATGACAGAGGGAGTGCTGAGGAACAAAAGCTCCTCATGAGCCAACAATGTGCTCCTGTGGCTGGAAAAGTAAATGGTCTCTTGGGGTGCATCAAGAAGAGCATCAGGTTAAGGGAGGTTCTCCTCCCCCTTCTACTTTGCTCTAGAGAAGCCACAGCTGGACTATTTGGGGCCAATTTTGGGCACCCCAATTCAAAACAGACAGGAAACTACTGGAGAGAGGACAGCAGGGGCTACAAAGATGCTGATAGCGCTGGAGCATCTCTGTGAGGAGGAAGGACTGAGAGTCCTGAGGCTGCTAATCAATGCTCAGCAAGAGCTAAAAGGTGGGGAACAAGAAGATCAGGACAGACTTTTTTTCAGTGGTGCCCAGTGACAGGACAAGGGGCAATAGGCACAAACTGGAACCCAGGAAGTTCCACCTGAAGATAAGAAATCAAAAATTCTTTGTTGTGAGGGTGCTGGAGCCCTGGAGCAGGCTGCCTGGAGAGGCTGTGGCACCTCCTTCTCTGAAGTCTTTCAAAACTCATCCTGGATGCATTCCTGTGTGACCTGCCCCTAGGTGATCCTGTTTTAGCAGGAGGGTTGGACTGGATGGTGTCCAGAAATCCCTTTCTAGCCCCACTCTACAGGGACTCTAGGATTCTGTGAATGGAGAAGAAACCATTCTGGAAGAAGAAATAATAGTAATAATAATAATAATAATAACAACAACAACAACAACAATAACAATATATATATATAATAATATTATATATAGCAATAATAACTGTATTACATATTATTCTAATTATATTATACATTATTACATAATATCAAATATCCTACATAATAATGCTGTTATGCAAGAACATTATTATGATTATTGTTGTTGTTGCTAGTTGTTGTTATTATTATTATTACTATTAGCTGTTTCCATTAATATAATTGAACTTATAATGAAATGACAACAATTATAATAATCAAAGTAGTAGTTATTGTTGCTATTATTAGTATTTCAGGTAGTGACAGGACTAGGGGAATGGAGCAAAGCACCTCTGCATGACGAGAGACTGAAAGAGCTGGGGCTGTTCAGGCTGGAGAAGAGGAGGCTCCAAGGTGACCTTCTTGTGGCTTTCCAGTATCTGAAAGTGGCTACAAAAAAGCTGGGGAGGGACTTTTTAGCATATCAAGCAGTGACAGAACTAGGGGGAATGGAACAAAGCTGGAGGTGGGGAGATTCAGAATGGATGTGAGGAGGAAGTTGTTGAGCATGAGAGTGGTGAGAGGCTGGAATGGGTTGCCCCTGCAGGGAGGTGTTTGGGGCCAGATCCCTGGAGGTGTTTTTGGCCAGGCTGGCAGAGGCTGTGGGCAGCCTGATCTAGGGTAGGGTGTCCCTGGGCATTGCAGGGGGGTTGGAACTGGCTGATCCTTGTGGTCCCTTCTAACCCTGACTGATTCTATGATTCACTTTACTTTAGGACCCTTTCAGCCCTTTCCACCAAGGGCATCTGGGAGCCTTCCTCATGTAGTTTCAACGCCTGCTGCCTAAACCATTCTCATCATTTGGGCTAGCTGGTGGCAGAACAAAAACCACCATCACGATTTCAGAGTTCCCAGCACACAAAAACGTATGAAGCAGCCCAGGTTAACAAAGCCTGCCTGGTCCTCAGAGTGGTAGAAATCTTTCGCTGATGATATTTACAGGATTTTAAGACAAAATGTACCCGAGTGTTAATGAGATCATTATTATGCAGAATCTCCAACAAAGGCTATCTCTTTGGAAATGATTTCTCCCCACTAATCAAATGTCTCTGCTCTTTTTTATTTAATTTTTTTTTTTGGTTGTTTTACAATAGATTCATGAGTGGTTCATATAAAAATAATAAAATAAAGCTAAATTAGTCATGGGCTCTTAAATCACTTTCTTTGGAGCTTTTAATAATTCATTCCCAGAGACAAGCTGAGACCTTATGCTTCATTAATATTATTTGCTCTCAGTTTTGCACATGCTATCACTTTAGTGATTTACATGGAGCAAAACTCAGCCTTAAGCAAACACAACCTGATGGGGTTTTCATTTATCTTTTCTTTTTTATTTTTTCTGCTCAAAGAATTTATCACAACATGAAAACTTTGCTGGTGAGAAAAAAAAAAAAAAAAGACGAAAAAAAGAAAAAAAAACCCAACAATGTCTGGGGCTTGGAAATGTGGAAACTAAGTTTTTTAGATGGTCATGCCACTATAATGTAGATAAAAATGAGTGGCTTTTGTACCCTGAGCACCTCAAGAGAAAACACAGCAAGGAAAATCAATGGGAGGTCTTTTGCTGGAGCTGTTGGAAGGGAGGAATTGGAATCACAGAATGTATCAGGATGGAAGGGACCCTCCTGAAAGGTCATCTTGTCCATCCCACCCTGCAGTCAGCAGGAATGTTCCCACCTGCAACAGGTTGCTCAGAGCCCCACCAAGTCTGATCTTGAACGTCTCCAGGGATGGGAACTCCAACACTTCTCTGGGCAACCTGGTCCAGTAATTCACTACTCTCATTATAACTTCCTCTTAACGTCCAAACTTCCTTTTAATGTCCAAGTCAGGTTATCAGAATGGACTGAGTAAAATATTTCCATTCTTTGGGTCTAAAGGGCAATTCAGAGGAGCCATGACTAAACAGGTAAGTACCTATCTTGGGAGGAAATTACATTCATAAACTCCAACTTTCTTCCTACAGCACAGAGGGAGGTAACTGGGATTGGTGTCCAATTCAATTATCAGTTCCAGCAGTCAGAGCAGGTACAGGAGAGCACAACTGATTTCAGAGCCCTAATTCACCTCCTTCTCAAGTTCTTTTCTAAAGCATTTTCAAGAGTGCCAGTGTACATGAACACTCCACAGCAGGTGGGCTCACTCCTTTCCTCTTGCCCATTTCAGAAGATCCAGGCTGCATTCAGAGATCTGCTTTTCTGCTCTAACACCCAGCCTGAGCACTTGCAAGTCGTCTGCATCTAAGATAGAATCATAGAATGCTTGGGACTTGGAAGGGACATGGATATGAGGCTGCAGTGTGAGTACAGCCCAGATAGCAACTGTGTGCTGGGCTGCAGCAAGAGCAGCTGTGGGCAGCAGGGCAAGGGAGGGGATTCTGCCCCTTTGCTCTGCTCTCCTCACACCCCACCTGCAGCACTGAGTGCAGCTCTGCAGCCCCAAACACAAGCAGGACATGGAACTGTTGGAGCCAGTCCAAATGAGGCCACCAAGATGACCAGAAGGCTGCAGCAGCTCTGCTGTGAGGATAGGCTGAGTGAGTTGGGGCTCTGCAGCCTGGGGAAGAGAAGGCTTCCAGGAGACCTTAGGGTAGCCTTGCAGTATCTGAAGGGGGCTACAGGAAGGCTGGAAAAGGACTATTGACAAGGTCTGGCAATGACAGGATGAGGAGTAATGGGTTTATATTGGCAGAGGGGAGATTGAAAGTGGATGTTCGAAGGGAATTGGAGTGAGGGTGGTGAGATCCTGGCACAGGTTGCCCACGGAGGTTGTGGAGCACAGAAGCAATCTTTGATCACATTGGGTGCTTCTGTGCTCCACAACCTCTCTGGAGGTGTTCAAGGCCAGGCTGGATGAGGCCCTGAGTGACCTGTTCTAGTGGGAGGTGTCCCTGCCTATGGGGAAGGTTGGAACTGGCTGAGCTTTGAGCTCTCTTCCAACCTATACAATTCTATGACCATCTCTTTCCACACAAACAGGCTACTTAGGAAGATGAAGCCTTAAACCCTGGCAGCTATTTAGGACGAGGTCAACAGAAAGAAGATCTTACCAATATTTATCGACAGCTAAAGAGTGGGGAGCAAGACTTTTTTCAGTGGTGGACAGTAAGAGGACAAGGGGCACACACTGGAACACACAAGGTTCCATATGGACATGAGGAGAAACTTTTTTGCTGAAGCCCTGGAGCAGGCTGCCCAGAGAGGTTGTGGAGTCTTCTCTGGAGAGATTCCAAACTCACCTGACCATTGTGATGCTGGACAAGCTGCTGCGGATGACCCTGCTTTAGCTGGGGAGCTGCACCAAACGATCCCCAGAGGTCCCTTCAAGCCACCTGTACACTGTGATCCTGGGCAAGCTGCTGTGGGCGCCCCTGCTTTAGCAGGGGGGGTTGGACTGGATGGTGTTCAGATGTCCTGTCCAACCTCCACCATGCAGGGATTCTGGGACTCCACAATCTTTGTTTGCTTATGTTAATATTCCCTGTTGTCTGCCTAGGCTTTCGCCACGCTTCTGAAGGAATCACAGCTGTTTATAAATTTTCCTTATAAGTTTATGTACATTTCTCAGGAGATAAAGCCAAATCATGGGAAACAACATCTCATAAATATTGTACAAAAACCACTTGGCTCCACAAGGGGTTTATTCTGTCTTCAAACTGAGGAATGTTTTCATAATCACATCTTTGGGAAAGCAACCTGCTTGTTCCTAAGGGGCAAAAAGTGTATTATTTGGAACAGGTGACACATTTTAACCACTTAGAATCATAGAATCAGTCAGAGTTGGAAAGGACCACAAGGATCACCTAGTTCCAAACCCCTGTCATGCCCAGGGACACCCTACCCTAGAGCAGGCTGCCCACAGCCTCAGCCAGCCTGGCCAAAAACACCTCCAGGGATGTGGTCTCAAACACTTACCTGGGCAACACATTCCAGGCTCTCACCACTCTCATGATGAACTCACATCCAATCTGAATCTCCCCACCTCCAGCTTTGCTCCATTGCCCCTAGTCCTAGCACTACCTGATATGCTAAAAAGTCCCTTCCCAGCTTTTTTGTAGCCCACTTCAGATCCTGGAAGGCCACAAGAAGGTCCCCTGGGAGCCTCCTCTTCTCCAGCCTGCACAGCCCCAACTCTTTCAATCTGTCCTTGCAGCAGAGGTGCTGCAGCCCTCTGAGCATCCTCGGGGCCCTTCTCTGGACACCTCCAGCATGTCCACATCCCTCTTGTCCCAGGGGCTCCAGAACTGGATGCACTACTCCAGAACTGGATGCAGTACTCCAGGTGGGATTCTCACCAGGGCAGAGTAGAGGGGGAAAATTACCTCCCTGGCCCTGCTGGCCACACTGCTCCTGATGCAGCCCAGCCTCTGCTTGGCTTTCTGGGCTGCAAGTGCACACTGATGCCTCATCTTGAGCTTCTCCTCCACCAGCACCCCCAAGTCCCTCTCCTCAGGGCTGCTCTCCAGCCACTCACTGCCCAATCTGGATCTGTGCTTGGGATTGCCTCGAGCCAGCTGCAGGACCTTGCCCTTGGCCTTGTTGAACCTCCTGAAGTTGGCTTGTACCCACCTCTGCAGCCTGTCCAGGTCCCTCTGGATGCCATCCCTGCCCTCCAACCTGGTTGCTGCACCACACAGCTTGGAGTCATCAGCAAACTTGCCGAGGCTGCACTCAATGCCTCTGCCCGTGGCACTCACAAAGATGCCAAGATGAACAAGACTGCTCTCAGGACTGATCCCTGAGGCTTGTCACTGGCCTCCACTTGGGCACGGAGCCACTGACAGCCACTTTTTGTAGTCAGGGATCAATTTAGAGCTATCACAATTGTACCACTTTCAGCTGCATTATAGTCATTTTCTGCCCCAGGAAAGTTGAGGTGACTTCTGCAACGTATAGCTGCCAAGGGACTCGTGATGGAGGAATAACATGGATGGGTAATTTGTGGATAAATAATATTTTTTTTTTTTATGCTAAAAGCCATCTTCAATGTTTGAAAGAAAAATTGTTTAATTACATGTACCATTAAGATGGCTCTTTTGCAATGGCTATGTGACAACTCATTAACGGAGCTCTTCCCAGACAGGACAAGACAAATCATCACTGCGCCGCTTCTGAAGGCGTCTGATTAAGTGAGCAAGGAAAAAATATTAATATTTTGCTGCCAATCAAGGTACACATCAAAATGATTTAAATAATGCACTCAAACAAGCAGGCTCTGTGGTAACCTTCAGCCTTTGGGCTCTGTGCACATTTAGGATTATCCAGCTTTTTGTTGGCCATCATTGTCACTTCCAGCATCAACCTGGGACACAGTTGACCTTCTCATTGCATGCTTGGAGAGAATAAAGGCACTGCAGCACAGGAGGTTCCACCTCAACACAAGGGGGAAATTCTTAACTGTAAGGGTCACAGATCAGTGGCACAGGCTGTCCAGAGAGGCTGTGGAGTTTCCTTCTCTGGAGACTTTCAAGGTCTGTCTGGATGTGTTCCTGTGTGCCCTGAGCTAGACTGTATGCTCCTGCTCTGGCAAGGGGATTGGACTGGATCAGCTCTTTGGATATCTTCCAACCCCTGACATCCTGTGAACACCTGTGAGTGGCTGAGGGAGCTGAGATAGTTTAGTCTAGAGAACAGAATGCTGTAAGGAGACCTCACTGCTCTCTACAACTAACTCTGTGAAAGGAAGTTGGAGCCAGGTGGGGGTTGGTCTATTCCCTCAAGTAGCAAGTGACTGGACAAGAGGAAATAGCCTCAAGTTGCCCCAGAGGAGGTTTGGGTTGGATATTAGGATTTTTTTTTTTTTTTTTGACTGGAAGAGTGGTCAGGCATTGGAACAGGCTGCCCTGGGAGCTACTGGAGTCACCATCCCTGCAGGTGGTCAAGAAATGTGTAGATGTGGGACTTTAGGACATGGTTAAGTGGCTACGGTAGTGTTGGACTTGATAATCTGAGAAGTCTTTTCCAAGCTTAATGATTCTATGAATAACTTTTCATAGGTACCTCCCCTATACCTAGTTGGAAGGATTCTGTTTGCTCTTTTTATTTATTCCCCTCCCCCCAGAGCTGGGCTTCTATTTTCATCTGATTCCCTGAATTAGCATTTAGAAGAGACCGAGTTTAATTGAAATATAATACGAGGATTTTTCCAATCCTGTAGTTTTGTAGGTGATTACCATAGTGCCAGGAGCAGGGAGGATTTTCTTGAAGTTAAAAAGGTACAATTAATCTCCTGTTGCACTTCCAATTAGCCAAATTGCTAACCTTATTGTGAAAAGCAGAAATGCAATCGAGTTCCTGCTCGAGGCGTACAAAAAGAAAACTGAAGTAATTTAATTAACTGACTTCAAGTATATTAAGAATCACACTGCCTCTACTTTCCTGCTGTCAATGTCTCTAAATAGATTATTGGTTAAAGGGAGTTTCTGCACACATGGAAAAGCTGAAGCTTCCAACTGCCTGCTGCCACCAACCCCACCCCAGGCTGCTGAGATCCGTGGCAGGCTGCACCTTCACACTGCACACCTCAAAGGCAACGTTGGAGCTGTTTCCGTGCTACATTCAAGCACCAATCCCAAACACCTCTGTGTTTGTGTATCAGGTGGACAAGGCTCACACCCCACAAGGACAAGACTTTAAAAATTTTTAATTGATCTGGATAGACCAGCTGAAGGACCACCAGAGGGACCTGGACAGGATGGAGAGGTGTGCTCAGGCCAACCTCATGAAATTCAACAAGGCCAAGTGTAAGGTCCTGCACTTGGGTGGGTGCAATCCCAAGCACAACTCCAGGCTGGGTGGGGAATGGCTGAGAGCAGCCCTGAGGAACAGGACCTGGGGGTCTGGGCTGATGCAAAGCTCAAGATGAGGCTGCAGTGTGAGTGCAGCCCAGACAGCAACTGTGTGCTGGGCTGCAGCAAGAGCAGCTGTGGGCAGCAGGGCAAGGGAGGGGATTGTGCCCCTTGGCTCTGCTCTCCTCACACCCCACCTGCAGCACTGTCTGCAGCTCTGGAATTACCAACACAAGCAGGATATGGAACTGTTTAAGCCAGGCCAGACAAGGCCACCAAGATGCCCAGAAGGCTGCAGCAGCTCTGCTGTGAGGACAGGCTGAGAGAGTTGGGGCTCTGCAGCCTGGAGAAGAGAAGGCTTCCAGGAGACCTTGGAGTGGCCTTCCAGTATCTGAAAGGAGCCTAAAGGAAGGCTGAGGAGGGACTATTGACAAAGTCTTGTAATGACAGGGTTTAAACTGGCAGAGGGAAGAGTGAAACTGGATGTTAGGAAGAAGTTGTTTGCAGTGAGGGTGGTGAGACACTGGCACAGGTTGCCCAGGGAGGTTGTGGCTGCTCCCTCCCTGGAGGTGTTCAAGGCTAGGTTGGATGAGGCCTTGAGTGACCTGTTCTAGTGGGAGATGTCCCTGCCTATGGCACAGGGGCGTTGGAACTGGCTGAGCTTTGAGCTCCCTTCCAACCTAAACCATTCTATGACTCTTTTCATCCCTGCTATGAACAATTGCTTCAGACATCACAGAGTCATAGAATCACAGAATGGTTTGGGGTAAAAGGGACCTTTAAAGGTGATCTGACACCCTGCAGTCACATCTGCAACCAGAGCAGGTTGCTCAGAGCCCCAAACAACCTATCCTGGAATGGTTCTAGGGATGGGGAATTTCCAACTTCTTTGAACAACCTGGGCCAGCATCTCACCACCCTTATTGTGGACAGTTTCTTCCTTCTCTTGAGTCTAAATCTCCCTCTTTATTTTCACTTATCACCCCTTGTCATGTCACAACAAACCCTGCTAAAAGGCCTGTCCCCACCTTCCTGATAGGACCCTTTAAGCACTGAAAAGCCACCAGAAGGTCTCTCTGGGACATGCAGATGTCTGTCCTCAGTAGCCCTAGAGGGGACACTCCTGAGCTCAAGAGTCCTACAGATTGCCTGTAGTGAAAGAAGGAAAATGAAAAGATGGTAACCCCCAAACTGTGTCACCTCAAGTAACCAGACCAGGATACAGATGGCAGTGATACATCTAGAACATAAACATTTTAGTGTTTAATTAAGGATGGAAAAGGTGTGGAGGTGTTTATTAGATTAAAAAAAGAAAACAGCTGATGAGTGCCAGTAGCATACGACAAGGTGACAGAACTCATAAAGTGACATGTGAAACACTGAAATTGAGGCAGAAATCCTGTTTTCTCTCTTTGCAAGAATCTCCTTTGATACAGTTTCTCAGTGGTATATTAGTTCAAACAGATCAAAAAGGAAAAAGGACATTTTTTTTTTTCCCCTACTGTATTGCATGGTCCTGTCTTAAGGGGTGTTGAATCATTCAGGAACCAGCCAGTTTATGTGCAGGGACATAACTCTTCCTCTTAACATCTGATAACCAATGAGAAAAGATAACTCCTAAGCAAACCAGAAATCCACTTAGGCCAGCAATAATTTAGGGAGGAATTGGCATTTTCAACCTGAAAATGTACTCCTCCACCTAGAGTACTGCGTCCAGTTCCGGAGCCCCTATTAAAGGAGGGATGTGGACATGCTGGAGGTGTCCAGAGAAGGGCCATGAGGATGCTCAGGGGGCTGCAGAACCTCTGCTGTGAGCACAGACTGAAAGAGTTGGGTTGTGCAGGCTGGAGAAGAGGAGGCTCCCAGGGGACCTTTTTGTGGCCTTCCAGGATCTGAAGTGGGCTACAAAAAATCTGGGGAGGGACATTTTAGGCCATCAGAGAGCGACAGGACTTGGGTGAATGGAGCAAAGCTGGAGGTGGGGAGATTCAGATTGGATGTGAGGAGGAAGTTGTTGAGCATGAGAGTGGTGAGAGGCTGGAACGTGTTGCCCAGGGAGGTGTTTGGGGCCACTTCCCTAAAGGTGTTTGCAGCCAGGCTGGCAGAGGCTGTGGGTAGGGTGTCCCTGGGCATGGCAGGGGGGTTGGAACTGGCTGATCCTTGTGGCCCCTTCCAATTCTGACTAATTCTATGATTCTGTGATTCCTCCAAAGATTCTGTTTCATATAGTAGGAGTTGCAAATGAAGCCTCAGAGCCATGTGCTGCCTGTCCTGCAGGGGTGTGTTTCTACTCCGGAATCACAGAATGATTGGAAGGGACCTCAGGAAATCAGAGAATCATAGAATGGTTTGGGTTTGAAGGGACCTTAAAGATCAACTAGTTCCACCCGCCCTACCACAGGCAAAGGTACCTTCCACTAGACCAGGTTTCTCACAGCCTTGTCCAACTTCGCCTGGAACACCTCCAGGGAAGGGGCATCCACAACTTCCCTGGGCAACTTGTTCCAGGTCACATCCCCAAAGCCCAGGGAAAACACAGGTGTTCCCCACCCTGGCTCTACCTCAGAATAAGCTAAGGTATTTTACTCACATTTTTGGATAAAATTATTTTTAGCTGGGGTAGAAGAGGGCTTTTTTTTCAGATCATCTAGCCTGACCCCCTTGCAGTTCCTGGACTTTTTTTTTGTGTGTCCAATTTACACATGAACATTAATCTTTTGAGATGAAGGTGACCCTAACAAAATTTCATAAAGGCATGAGAAATATATCTGGAATTAGCACTATCTTTGGCCAAAAAATTTCTATGACCATTCTTGAGCCTCCAGAGTGCGTGGAAATAAGAATGCAGAAATTCAGTTCTAACCCCACCTTAAAAACATGGCCCAGAAAAGGTGAACCTAAAATCAGCATCTCAGATGTACTCAAGGAGTACAACTGCCAATAGAAAAGGCTCCTTCTAGACTCTGTCCACACAAAACTGTTGAGTTTGCCCACTACAAAGAAAGAAAGAAAGTATAATTTTTACTAAGATTAATCTGAGTCAAGGAATAGAATCCTAGAATCACAGACTCATGGAATTGTCTCAGTTGGAAAAGACCTCTAAGATCATTGTGTCCAATCAGCAACAAAACATCATCTGCTTGACAAACCAGGTCACAAAGTGCCATGTCTACACTTTCTTTGAACACCTCCAGGGATGGTGACTCCACCACCTCCCTGGGCAGCCTGTGCCAACCCCCGACCACTCTTGCAGCTAAGAAAATTTTCCTAATCTCCAACCCAGCTCTTCGCTGACACAATTTCAGGAAATTTCCTCTTTTTCTATCACCTGATAGTAGGGAGAAGAGACCAACTCCTATCTCACTGCAACCTCCTTTCAGGAAGTTGTAGAGAGCAATGAGGTCTCCCCTCAGCCTCCTCTCCAGACTGAAATAGATGGAAGAATACAGAAGAAACTTTGCACAAGGTGGTACAGGCAGCAAGCTGCCAGGTCAACTACCTGCATGGCTCATCTGCCACATGCCCACTCCAGCAGGGAATGTCTGACTTTGTGCATTGCAGCTTGGCAGGTTTCCCTGGATTTGCAGCGCCAGTGAACTGAAGGTCATTATTCCAACCCTGTCTATAAGAAATCTGGGCAAATCCAGCATCTTCAGGCTGGCTGTGTAATCCTGCGTGCCCCTGTCACGCTTCCTGTGCCAGGCCTGCAGTGGGGTGTTTGCTGGTGTATTGTGGCTTTCCAATGTCATGTTCCAAAGGGCAACCAAAAAATGCATTTTAAAAGGTTAATCCTTGCTTTGATGGGGGGAAAAAAAAAGAAAAAGGGATTGTTCTAATTATGAAGTTTGTGCACACATTCATCACCTATAAGCAATACACATGATTTTCCAGCAAAGATAAGAGCTGACAAATCCCACACTGAGCTGCAGTGTGGAGTTCTGTCCTGTGTGCTGTGATTTTCATGCTCTAATGCAGAGGAGTAAAACAAAGATAATTCACATTTCAGCAGTCCTGGATACACAACAATTTCGGGAGCACCAGTATTGACTGTAACAACCCTGAACTGGATGCTTATCAAATTAACAGGAGCCCAACAGAAAAATAAATCAACTCTTGCCGTCGTGTAATTAAAATAAAACCTGATTTACTGTGTACTTTAATGCAAAGAGAAATGAAATACAGACCATATTTTTGGTACACTACTTCCCACTCTCTCTGTAATTAAATGTTATTAAATCAATGAGTAAGTTTATACTATTATTCAGATATTGTCTTTACTACCAGCTATGAATCATGCATCAGACCCAGCGTTGCGAATTAAAAGAGATTCATCTTCCTTGCAGCAAGAGCATTGCCCCACCCTGCTGAGCAGCCACATATTTTGTCCTGCTCAGAAAGAGCAGCTGAGGAGTGAGAGATGAGAAGTGAAACAGGAGGAACTAAGGTAAAAACATGTTCTTTGATTTAGAGAGAGGAGAGGTTTCATTGCAGACCATAAGCACATTGTTCCATGCTTTCGATGAACTGGTTTCTTTGTGCTAGGCAAGAGATCCCTGAGGAGTTAATGGTCCATAGAGCAGCTTCCTCCTGGGTTTCCAGGGCTGTCAGCCATGGACCACAGGATGAACCCAACTGAATGAGCACCAAGGGATGAAGCAGCAGTGCCACTTAAGAGCTGGCATATTATATCACTGAGTGTTAACTTCATAAGGTATTCCAAGTACCCTGCTCTTGGTTGCATGGATGTTGTTTTGCTTTTCCTCCTGAGACGTACCCACACAAACCCAAAATACCAAACCAGCAGCCTCTAGCTTTCCATAATAAAAAGATAAAAGTTGCCACCTTCAAGCCATCACCTGTTAAATGGGGTCATATCTGCTGCCCTAAAAAGACAATGACATGAAAATTTGGGACTTACGTTGATGTCCTCCAAGTCAAGGAAGTTGAGGATGACTCCGTTGCGCTTCCAGATGATGGGAGGTCGCAGTGCCCCGCGGATGCTGCAGGTGAGGACAGTGCTGAGGCCAACAGTGATGGTGGTCACACTGATCTTCTGCTCCTCAGGCAGGCTCAGCCGAACCACCTCTGCAAAAGGCAACAAGATGAGGCCTTGAGCGACCTGTTCTAGTGGGAGGTGTCCCTGCCTATGGTGGGGGGTTGGAACTCACTGATCTTTGAGGTCCCTTCCAATCTAAACCATTCTATGATTCTATGAACAACACAGGAATAAACCCAAACACTATAGAGGGAAGCTGTTTCACCTCGCTCCTTTCTTCCTCATTCCAGGAATAACTCTGAAGGATCAATTCTGATCAGTCCTGATCCCATGATCAGTCTTTTTTCATTGGTGCCCTGCAACAGGACAAGAGTTAAGGCGCACAAACTTGAATGCAAGAAGTTCCCTCCAAACATGAGGAGGAATTTCTTTATGTTGAGGGCTGCAGAGCACTGGAACAGGCTGCCCAGAGAGGTTGTGGAATCTCCTTTTCTGGAGACATTCAAAACCCACCTGCACACAGTCCTGTACAACTTCCTCTGGGTGAACCTCTTCTGGCATGGGTGTTGGACCAGAAGATCTCCAGAGGTCCCTTCCAAACCTTAATGTTCTGTGATCCTGACCAGCATATGGGTTACTTGTGCTATAAAACCTCCCTAAACAAAGTAAGAGACATGGACACAGGACCTGACACATTCAAATTTGCTGCATCATTTCCCAAAGGATGTAGCAGAAGTTGTGGGTCCTCTGGCAAGCAATAGTTAAGTTTACAGAGCAGTCAGTGGCAGAAGGACAAGTAAAAGCTCTCCCTGCTTGACACCATCTGGGTTTGTTTCTCTAGAGGACCCCTGACAAGGTCCTTTGAAAAGACACAGTAATGAGTCAGGTTCTTTCCTTAAAAAAAGCAGAATTAAGCTAAGACTGTTGTTGCTGAAATATAAATAAACTCAACTTCAAGTTGTCCCAGTAGTAGAAGTCACCAATCATGAACGTTCCTTTATGAAAAGCAGCTACATATGGCATCTGGGATAGAGATGTTCTAACAAGGACTGAGAAGTCTTCTCATGTTTTATTTAAATGAAAAAAAAAACCCAAACCCACAACACAAAACAAAACAACAAAAAAAAAACAACCCCACAACCAAATGACAAACCAGCAACCTGTTATTTGTACTTCAATGTACCACACAAAAGAAACACCTGAGGCAGCAGTCCTTACTGAAAACCACACCACCATGTCCCAGAAACCACACCACCACGTCCTGACATGGCTCCAGTTGCATGAGAGGAGGCTTAGGTTGGAGATTATGAAAAACATCTTATCTGCAAGAGTGGTCAGGCATTGGCACAGGCTGCCCAGGGAGGTGGTGGAATCACCATCCCTGGAGGTGTTCAAGAAATGTGTGCCCATGGTACTTTGGGATGTGGTTTAATGGCCATGGTGGTGTTAGTTTGATGTTTGGACTTGGTGTTCTCAGAGGTCTTTCTAGCTGAAACAATCTTATGACTCTCTGTTTTCTTCTTTATGTTCCTTCTGGCCAGCAGTGACAGGATGTCTGTATCTCATCACGTGTGGCCACACAGACAGGTAGGGCATTTGATAGTAGAATTACTGTGGGTGCAGATTGTCATTATGAAGCATTTCAGCATCAGCGGCAGGGCAATCAGGGCACACTGTCAAAGCAGCTGCATTCACCCTGTCATCATTCACATGATGTTTCTTGCTCACTCTCAATCCCAGGCTCTGCAACAAGAAAGCTCTGAGAGTATGGTGCTTCTAAATGCTGCAAACTGCTCTGTCAGGGTAATGGCCCTGTGAGATGAATGTTCACAGCACTTTGGTGTTACATCGCTTCAAACAGCTCAAAACAAGGGCTGGGGAATGAAATATCCTCTCCTGGCTCCAGCCTTCCACTTTCCCCACCACCACTGGAATTAAGTGAGGTGCTGGAGCATGTCCAAAAATGGACAATGAAGCTGGTGAAGAAAACAAGACGTTGTGAAGAGCATCTGATGGACTGGGGTTATTTAGTGTGCTGGTAAGGAGGCCTAGGGGAGACTTTCTGGCTCTCTACACTCCCTGAAAGAAGGTTGGAAACAGATGTGGGTTGGTCTCTTCTCCCAAGAAAAAAGTGATAGGACAACAGGAAACAGCCTCAGGCAGCACCAGGGGAGGTTTAGGTTGGACTATGAGGAACAATTTCTCCCCCAAAAGGGTTGTCAAGGCCTGAAACAGGTTGCCCAGAGCAGTGATGGAGGGAATGAAGAGCCTTGTAGATGTGAGTGTTGAGGGACATGGCTTCGTAGTGACCTTTCAGTGCTGGGTTAATGGTTGGACTTGATGATCTTGAAGGTGTCTTCCAACAAAAACAATTCTGTGACTCTACCTGCTGGAGGAGACCAAACAGGACCGCTCAGGTCCAGGGACAGTGTTCCCTAGGAGTGCTGATGGCCCATCCCACCACCCTCACCCAGCTGCCTGAGCACACCCTACCAGTACCCGGGGGCTAACAGCAGAGTTCTTTTCTGCATAATAGAGAGCTCCTTTTAATGAACACAATATTTGGAGCACACTTGACAGGAAGAAGAACCAATAATTACAATAATTTGTAGCATGGAGTAGGGCTAATGAGGACATCTTTTCTTGAGGAGAAATGAAACAGAGAGTCATCCATTTACAAGAGATTTGTTGTGGGTTTTTTTCATCTTTCTGTTGTTTTCCCTTAATTCTCTCTGCTGTTCCTCACACTGTCTTCAGTTCCCTGGCTCATGCTGGGCTCCCATTTTTTGAGGGTTTTGTTGCAGGCTCCTTATCCATCTTCCCAAGGACAACTAAAGAGGCTTCAGTTTTAACATTTAAGTAGCACACTAATGAAAAATACATTAATTTTTTGATTAAGAAGACACTTTGCATAACTGCCAGTCTTGGATGTACAGCATCAGGCCATGAGATGAGTTTTTATACTAAAGAATGCAATTAGTGCAGACCACCTTAACAGATGCTCAATCTCTGCCCCAGTGAGGTCTTACTGAAGTACTGGGTCCAGTTCTGGGTTCCCCAGTTTAAGAGAGACACAGAAATACTGGAGAGAGTCTGAGAGAGGTTATGAAGGTGCTGAGGGGCCTGAAGCAGCTCTGTGAGGAGGAAAAATTGAGAGCTCTAGGGCTGTTGTGCCTGGAGAAGAGCAGTCTGAGAGAGGATCTGAGTGATGCTCAGCAAGAAATAAAGGCTGGGAAGCAGCAGAAGGATGAGGCCAGACTCTTGTTAGTGGTGCCAGTGACAGGACAAGGGCCAATGGGCACAAACTGGAACCCAGGAGATTCCACCTGAAAATAAGTAAGAAAAACCTCTGGTGTGAGCATGCTGGAGCCCTGGTGCAGGCTGTCCAGAGAGGCTGTGGAGTCTCCCTCCTGGAAGGATTCCAAATCCACCTATACATTGTGATCCTGGGCAGCTGTGGGTGCCTCTGCTTTAGCAGGGGGGTTGGATTGGATGGTCACCAGAGGTCCCTTCCAAACCTTACCATGCTGGGATTCTGTGAACACACTCCTGAGTGTTTCTGTGAAATATATTTGGGGGCATCTTATTAACATCTAAAAATCTTTTTGCTAGTACAGGATTATTTTGTGTGGCTTTAGAAATTGCTTTACTGCTACCAGTAGATTTCCTCACACAACCAGATGTATTGAGGAGGAGACAGAAACTCTCTAAGAGGATGCAGGGTCTGGGCTTAAAAAAAAAAATAAATCTTATAAATCCCTCAAAATCTTGTAGCTAAGTTGTAGAGCTTAGACACAGTGATGCTACTTGAATTATAGGTCCAAATTATCAAAGTGACCGGAATGGTTTTGCGTACAGCCTCTACTTTCAGTACTGAACCCTTCTCACCCACGCTTTAAAAAACCTTGAGGAATATAAAAGGGGCTTTACCACCCCTGTAAAAGTGAACAGAACAAATGGGTACTATTCAAAGCATGCTCACTCACAGAACACAGCCTGCAAGAGGATTCTGGTCCTAAAATGGAGCAATTTGATGTTCATTTGCAAATTCTGTGGATGATGCATGCAAAACAGCTTTCTATATTCAGTAGATTCAAGCAGTCTCGGTCCTGGCTGATTGTATTTATCAAGTCATGTCGAATCTGGGACTCTTCTTGGGGTTTTAGTGGAAGTGACAACTCAGTCTGTTCCAGCTGGAAAGTAAAATGGGTTCCTGTCAATTGCTCTATCTTCAGAGAGGTGCTGCCATCAGAGGATGGGGTTGGACTAAACTTCTAAAGGTTGTTCTAACCCAGTGTATTTGGGCTGGTTTGAGGCTAATTGGAATATTATGAGCCTGTGATCCTATATTTCCATGAATAGGATGTTGTTGACCCAACTTGTAACTGTCCAGCATGGGGGTAAAGCTCCCATCAAGTGTAACCATCATTTTTAAGGAAGAATGGGGAGAGCTGTGTCTCTTTTATCAGAGGTCCAGGAGCAGAATCATAGAATGCACTGGGTTGGAAGGGACTTCCAGGATCATTCAGTCCAATCCTCCTGCAGTATACGTAGAGACATCTGCAACTATCTCAGGTTGCTCAGCGCCCCATCAACCCTGATCTTGAATGTGTCCAGGGATGGGGCTTCCACCACTTCCTAGGCAACACGTTCCAGTGTTCCGCCACTCTCACCCTAATGTCCACAGTAATCTTCCATCAGGTCCTGCACCAAATACACAGCAAGGTCAAGGCCAGCACTGACTCTGGAAACCCTGCTGTGGTGATGGTAGCTCCAGGAAGCTATCTGGCTTTAGCAAACAGGGCTCTTTGAGCCCATCTCCTTGACTCAGAAGAGTGAGGGATCCCTCCCTGTATGCAATGGTTGGTGCCAAGAGGTTCTTGAGGGAAAGGCTCTTTCAGCCCTGTCTCTCACATCTTTTCTCTCTGCTGTTATATTCAGTCCGAGAGAGATCTGTGGACCTTTGGTGACCCTGGTGTAGCCATTCTGATGTTCTTACATTACATTTCTTGCAATCCCAGGTCCCTCGGTGGCACATGTGAGAATGGGAAGTCTGACTAATTCCTTCTCTTGTTAAAAATGTCAAGATCTTGTTGAACACTTTCCTCAGCCCCTCTGCTCCCATTTCCTCTTCTGAAGGCGCTGAGCCGGCGTTGCTCTGCACCTTTGCAGGCTGTGCATACTAATGCCAGCAGGTATTACTTGTTGTGCTGGTTTATCATGGAAATCTTCTCCTCTGCTGTCATTTAAAGCCCGCCAAAGGCAATCATAATTTCCCAATGAAGACATGTATAATTGAGGTCATTACAGGGAGCAACCTGGAATGAGCATCTATGGAGAAAACCTCATTGATGTAGCACTGCGTGGAGATAATTTACATAGTAAATGTCGGTTGCCTGCCTGCCTATGCTCATGCTACACTACCTACAGAAACAGATTTCACACTTAAAAAAGTGCTTAATATCATTAATTAGATCTTTTCCCTTCAATCTAAAGAAGACACAGTCTGCAGTACGTCATTGTTGCCACTCTTCATAACTGTTACATTTCTTCTTGGGTATCTTGCCTTGCTAAGATAGAGTATGGACCAACTGGTTGTATTGCTTAGGTTCTCCTTAGGGGATGAGGCAATACTTTTTTAATCATAAAATCACAGGTTTTGGTTGGAAGAGAGCCTTAAGAACACACTGTCCAACTACTAACACTGCCAGGCCACCACTAAACCATGTCCCACAGTTCTACATATACACAGCTTTGAAACCCCTCCAGGGATGAGGACTCCACCACTGCACTGGGCAGTCTCTTCTAGGGTTTAGCAACCTTGTAGGGGAAGAGATTTTCCTTCGTGTCCAACCTAAACCTGTCCTGAGGGCATTTCTTTATTACTTGGTCTCTATGGAGAGACAATGAACCCAAATTAAGCCCTTTTTGAAGCAACAGGAGGATGACCTTCAAAGAAAGTCTGAAGTACAAATTCTTGCCCTCAAATTAATGCTCCAAAGACTGTCCAACACCTAGCCCCAAAAATTGTTCCTCATTTGGTTCCAAGGACTGTCCATCTCCCGCCCCCAAAGACTGTTCCTCATTCAGCCCCAAGGACTGTCCATCTCCCACCCCCAAAGACTGTTCCTCATTCAGTCCCAAGGACTGTCCATCTCCCATCCCCAAAGACTGTTCCCCATTCAGCCCCAAGGGCTACCTCCCACTCCCAAAGACTGTTCCTCATTCAGTCCCAAGGACTGTCCATCTCCCACTCCCAAAGACTGTTCCTCATTTAGCCCCAAGGGTTGTCCATCTCCCACCCCCAAAGGCTGTTCCTCATTTAGCCCCAAGGGTTGTCCATCTCCCACTCCCAAAGACTATTCCTCATTCAGTCCCAAGGACTGTCCATCTCCCACTCCCAAAGACTGTTCCTCATTCAGCCCCAAGGAGTATTCATCTCCCACCCCCAAAGACTCTTCCTCATTCAGCCCCAAGGGCTGTCTATCTCCCACTCCCAAAGACTGTTCCTCATTCAGCCCCAAGGACTGTCCATCTCCCACTCCCAAAGACTGTTCCTCATTCAGCCCCAAGGGCTGTCCATCTCCCACCCCCAAAGGCTGTTCCTCACTCAGCCCCAAAACTCCATTATCTGAACAGCAACCCAGAATTATAGGAGAGTCAGTCATGCTATTAAAAATGTTTATGTTATTAATTAACATCATTAGAGCTGTTAATGAGTATGATTTAAACTGTTCACAATTAATTAACCCAGAGAATTCCTACAGCTCATACATCAACTCAGAGCAGGTTATTGGGATGAGGCTTCTGCCTTCCTAACCTATGAAAAAGATCACCAAGAGTTGGCTCTGCCTCAGTCCACCTTTGGTGTCACCCAGCTGGCCCCCATGGGACAACTTAGGAGTTTGGTGTCCCTCAGAAAGAGGCACCACAACGCAGCATCCCTCTGAGGCTTGTAAGCTTAATTAATGTGAATAATAAAATGATTTTAAAAGCTAGGTAGAAGTGCTCATCTCTCAGCTTTATTTTGTGACTGCAATAATTCAAGTTCTGAATGTAATTTATAAATCCTCGGGACCTTGGGCATGATACTGCAGGAAGTATTTTACTGTAAATTCCCTCCTAAATTAATAATGCTGTTTTCTAAGTCATAAAAAGGCATAATGATATTTCTAGCAGTATGAAAGAATTTAGCACCTCAAGCCCTCTCCTCTCATTACTCTTGAAGGCCACAGGCTATGACTCCCTGAGGTAGGTCCCAACCTTGTAGTGAAAGCAGCTATTAAAACAACTAAAAATTGCAATGTCTTCTCCTCAGCAACTGAGATATTTTCTGTGTTTATAAGACACATTACCACTGCTCATGTCAGAGCCTGGTCCAGCATCCAAGAGGGATTAGGACTTAACATGCAGCCCAAACTGCCCTTGCTCCTCTAAACACCTCAATATTCTCCTGAGTTCAGGGCAGGCTATTTCATGACAAGTGCCATTCCCAGCTGTTGGGTTTGAGAGCAGCCAAGGGCATTTCTTTCCCACATCTTCGAGGATGGAATGAGATCTCACCTTCAGAGATCTGAAGGCTGGTACCACCTCACAAAGTTGCTGCCTCAGTCCCCTCCAGAGCCCACACAGGTTCCTGGATCACCATGCCTGGCTTGGCCACGGTGTGGGATGGGGTAATTTAATCCCAGAGAAGACTCCTCACACTGACTACAGAGAAACTGCAGGTGAGTAGATCCAGCAGAGCCATCTGCAGGGGGAAGCTCTACAGCTGGCAAAACAAATCCTGCTCAAACAGCTACTTAGACTTTTAGCTAAATTATACAGAAATCACTTGCAAAAATAATGCAAGAAAAGGAGCCCAGCTTTCCCGTATGAATTTGTCTCCAGAACATTCACATAGCTAATAAAGTTGATTAAAAAAAAAAAAAAATCACATTTATTGACTTTTAACCAAAGGCAGCTTCTTTATGTACTGGTGTGTAAAGATCAATCTCTCCTCTTGTTTTGTTTGGTTTGTTTTTAAAGAAAGCAAGCAACATTTTTTCCCATCACAAAATCCCATCACTGCCCTCCTGTTACTAATCAGGAGAACATTTAGTTTGTGCAGAAAGGGATAATTCATTCATTCTTGGAAGTACATGAATAAATATAAGTTGTTCGGGGCTTAATTATCCAATCTCCTGAGGGTGGTAAGTGATGGATTCATTATGTAAATAGGCATAAGTAGTCTATTTGAGAGAACAGTTTACAGAAATGCATTTGTTTTTATTTTGAATTCCCCTTTCCCACAGATTGAGACCCATGTCGATATGATTAATTGTTGATAAAATATTCCCACGTTGTGTCAACAGTGTCCTGCCAGGATGGTGACAGCCATAGATCTTCCCACTCAACTTACTCACTTGAAAAGTAAAATTGCTGATGGTCTAAGTGGCTCTTCTAATTACCACTGGCAGTCACGCCAGTTGAACAAGGGACTCAGAAGATTTGTCTTTTTCTCTTAAGAAGAGTCAAAACTGTGCTTGTGTATCGCAGAATCCCCCCAAATCCCAGCATGGTGGGGTTGGAAGGGAGCTCTGGAGATAATCCAACCTCGCTGCTAAAGCAGGGGCAACCACAGGATCACAGTGTCCAAGCACCCACCAGAGAAGGAGACTCCACAATGTCTCTGGGAAGCCTACTCCAGGGCTCTAGAACCCTCACACCAAAGAAGTTTCTCCTCATCCTCAACTGGATTCCAGTTTCTATCTGTTGCCCCTTGTCCCATCACTGCCACCTCTGAGAAGAGTCTGGCACCATCCTCTTGTTCACCCTTTAGCCTTTGCTGAGCATTGATCACATCCCCTCTGGGGCTGCTCCTCTCCTGGCTCAAAAGCCCCAGGGCTCTCAGCCTCTCATCCTCACAGAGATGGTCCAGGGCCCTCAGCATCTTTGCAACCTCTCTTGAACTCTCTCCAGTAGCTCCTTGTATCTCTTCAAATGGGGAGCCCAGAACTGGACCCAGTACTCCAGATGTGGCCTCACTAGTGCAGAGTAGAGGGGAAGGAGAACTATCTTTGACATGTTGGCCAGACTGTCCTTCATGCATCCCAGGAGACAACTGGTCTTCCTGGCACCAGACCACATTGCTGACTCGTAGTGAACTTATCCATCAGCACTCCCTGCTCCTTCTCCACAGAGTTGCTTTCCAGCAGGTCCTCCCTCCCTCACCTGGTACAGGGGGTTATTCCTCCCCAGGTGCAGGACTCTACACTTGCCCTGATTGAACTTCATGAGGTGCCTCTCCACCCAACTCTCCAGGCTGTGCACATCTACACTTGCCCTGATTGAACTTCATGAGGTTCCTCGCCACCCAGCTCTCCAGGCTGTGCAGATCAATGCACACTATACTATATAGATACTATATATATGGTGCAGGACTCTACACTTGCCCTGATTGAACTTCATGAGGTTCCTCTGCACCCAACTCTCCAGGCTGCGCACATCTACACTTGCCCTGATTAAACTTCACGAGGTTCCCCTCCACCCAACTTTCCAGGCTGTGCAGGTCAATACACACTATACTATATAGATACACACATTATACTATAGTGTACATACTTTTCAAATAACTATGGGAGTATTAAAATCTCTTATTGAATGCACAACAAATAATATATTTTTTTTAAATGATGGGATTTTGGGACAGTTGTGAGGTGTTACAGCAGCCCCCTGACTTTCTCCTTCCCCTCTATCCTATTGGAATGCAAAGAATTAGTTGTTCCATTTTCACAAAAGCAACAGTTGTCTGTACTAAAAGGTCTCTTTCAGCATTTCTAGGGCTTTAAAAATTTTTGTGGCTATTTTTTTCTGAAGGAAAATTCCTTAGCTTTGAAATGGAGAACTCTTCAGCATAGTTCTTTCAAAGCAATGAAACTTTTAAGAACTGTATTTCAAGTGCCATATTTCAGAGCTTCTGAGGCCCCCAAATCCATAGGAAACCTCTTTTTTTTTTTTTTTTTTTTTTTGTTAACTCCCTTAATTTAAAGGGGCTAA
>VWZI01012593.1:103156-123114 GCA_013396835.1 Psilopogon haemacephalus
CCACTTCTTAATTGTTCCCTTCTCAATTTCCACCACCTCTTTGTGCACGACATCAAATGTTTCCGTGCCAGCCACCACCTCCCCCCTCCGCTGGTGATTACAGACCCCATCCCAGAGATTTCTCAGAACACAATCTCAGATATCACCATTTTGCTGATGGCTGTTAAGTATTGACTTTTGGGGGGCTGATTGCAGCAGGTACTTGCCTTGTTTACGTCTAATGATCACAAATTAAAACCAGCTCAATAAACGGCATGTCTGAGGCATGCACGGAGAACGAATTATTGCTGGCCCAGCCTATAACTTAAACACAATCTTTAAGCATATATTTAATTTAAAACAGCTCAGAAATTGAGGGGGCCAAATGAAAGCTTGTTTAAGGCTAAATTATTTGCCAGCATGGCCACCACATGCCAATATTCGTTGCAACCAGAGTCTGGGGACAGTTTGTTTTTAAGCTCTTCAGCAGGCTGCTCATCACAAATGTTACCAACCAGATGCTGTTTGGTTTTCCAGCTCACAGGTCACTCTGAACGTGAAGAAAAACAGCAGAAATTCTCTCAGACTGCAAGTGCATGTGCACATCACAACCACCTCATCAGAGAGACAGTTAAAAGTCATCTCCCTCCTCAGTAGCTGGTTCCTCCCTCAACAAAAGCCTTCATCGACTGCTGCAGGCAGACCTTCCTCCCCCTCAATTTTATGCAGCGGACACAGAAACAACATCCACAATGTATTCATTCACCCACTGAAGGTCAGGTACAAATTAGCACATCATAAAAAGCCACTGTCTTGAGCAGAGCATCAGCACTGATGGCTCAATTGCTGCTGCTAATATCTTCCATAATAATGTCTCTGTGAGAGGAAACCTGCAGAAAACAGGATGAAAGTGCAGCTATGGGAGCACCTCTGTAAGGAGGGGCTGAGAGCCCTGGGGCTGTTATGCCTGCAGAAGAGTAGCCTGAGAGAGGATTTTCTCAATGCTTAGCAAGAGCTAAGGGGTGTGGGGAGGGAAGAGGATGATGTCAGACTATTTCCAGTGGTGCCAAGTGACAGGATAAGGGGCAATGGGCACAAACTGGAAGCCAGGAGGTTCCATCTGAAGTGGAGGAGAAACTCTTCTCTGGAGAGATTCCAAACCCACCTGGCCATTGTGATCCCAGACAAGCTGCTGTAGGTGACTCTGCTTAGCAGTGGATTTGGACTGGATGATCTGCTGAATACAAGACAGCAGTGTGCCCAGGCAGCCAAGAAGGCCAATGGCATCCTCCCTTGTATTAAAAATGCTGTGGCCAGCAGGAGTAGGGAGGTGATTGTCCCCTTGGACTGGGCTTTGGTGAGGCCACAACTTGAGTACTGTGTTCAGTTTTGGGCACTGCAATAAAAGAGATATGGAGGTGCTGAAGTGAGTGCAGAGGAGGGCAACAAAGCTGGGGAAGGGCCTGGGCAATAAATCTTACAAGGAGCAACTGAGGGAGCTGGGGATGGTTAGCGCGAAAAAGAGGAGGCTGAGGGGAGACCTCATTCCTGTCTACAGCTACCTGAAGGGGCATTATGTAGAGGTGGATCTGGGCTCTTATCACAGGTAAGTGGAGACAGAACAAAGAGGAATGGCCTCAAGCTGAGACTGGGTAGGTTTAGATTGGATATTGGGAAAAAATTTTTCATAGAGAGAGTGGTCAGGCACTGGAATGAGCTGCCCAGGGAGGTGGTGGAGTCACTCACCCTGGATGTGTTTAACGGTCGTTTGGATGTGGTTCTTAGGGATATGGTTTAAGGTGAATCTTGTAGAGTAGGGTTCTAGGTTGGACTTGGTGATCCTGCATGCTTCTGTGATTCTGGGACGTCCAGAGCTGCCTTCACCATTCTGTGATTTCATGATATTGCACACGATGGTAACATATGGTGCTGGTCAGCCTGGAGAAGAGGAGGCTTGGGGGGACATTATCATTATCTACAGCTACCCGAAAGAAGGTTGCAGCCAGGTGGGGTTGGTCTCTTCTCTCAGGCAACCAGTGAAAGAGTGCAGGGACACAGTCTCAAGCTGCACCAGGGCAAGTTTAGGCTGGATGTTAGGAAGAAGTTCTTCACAGAAAGAGCAACTGGCAATGGAATGGCATTTAAACAGTGCCCCTGGCAGTGTTGAAAAGGAGACTGGGCAGTGCCATGATTTAGTTGATTTGATAATGGTGGGTGATAGGTTGGACTTGATAATCTCAAAGGTCTTTTCCAACCTGATTGATTCTGTGATTAAAATGAAAAGTTTTCAACTTAAAACCTCCAACCAGTATAAGTAAGACCAGCTGCTGGCTTGTCCGGGTCAGCGTCCATTATCCAGCATGCAGATCACAGCTTTGCTAAAGAAATGATTCTCCCAAACCTAACATGACAGTCACTCCCCAAGACAGAGCAGACACCTGCAGGGCATTCACTGCAAAGCTTCTGCAGCACTTTAATTAATGCACAGTCCTTTGTGGCCTTCATCCCTTCAAAGGAATCTCAACTCCTACACTTCTAATTGCCTCAATTGTGTTATTACTAATTTGGGTAAACAATTAATTATTAATCATCATTTAGTTGGTCCCAGCACTGTGGCAGCACAAGACATGATGTCTGACAAGGTTTGGTTTGGATTTTAGTGAGACAGAAGCCACCAAAAGATGGGGCCAGACTCTTCCCAGTGATGCTCAATGACAGAACAAGAGGTAATGGGCATGAACTTGTGCATAGGAAGTCCTGTCTAAACATGAGAAGGAACTTCTCTACTTTGAGGGTGGCAGAGCACCAGAACAGGTTGCACAGGATCATAGAATCATAGAATCAGTCAGGGTTGGAAGGGACTACAAGGATCAGCCAGCTCCAACCCCCCTGCCATGCCCAGGGACACCCTACCCTAGATCAGGCTGCCCACAGCCTCTGCCAGCCTGGCCAAAAACACCTCCAGGGATGTGGCCCCAAACACCTCCCTGGGCAACCCATTCCAGGCTCTCACCACTCTCATGCTCAACAACTTCCTCCTCAGATCCAATCTGAATCTCCCCATCTCCGGCTTTGCTCCATTCCCCCTAGTCCTGTCACTCCCTGATAGCCTAAAAAGTTCCTCCCCAGCTTTTTTGTAACCCACTTCAGATGCTGGAAGGCCACAAGAAGGTCACCTGGGAGCCTCCTCTTCTCCAGCCTGCACAGCCCTGACTCTTTCAGGCTGTCCTCATAGCAGAAGTGCTGCAGCCCCCTGAGCATTCTCGTGGCCCTTCTCTGGACACCCTCCAGCATGTCCACATCCCTCTTGTCCCAGGGGCTCCAGAACTGGATGCAGTACTGCAGGTGGGGTCTCACCAGGGCAGAATAGAGGGGAGAATCACCTCCCTTGCCCTCCTGGCCACACTGCTCCTGCTGCAGCCCAGGATCTGGTTGGCTTTCTGCGCTGCAAGTGTACACTGCTGCCTCATGTTGAGCTTCTAGTCCACCAGCATCCCCAAGTCCCTCTTCGCAGGGTTGCTCTCCACCCAGTCATCAGGATGGTGGTGGAGTCTCCATCTCTGGAGATTTTCAAGGCCCATTTGGATGTGTTCCCACGGGATCTGCTTTCGGTGATACTGCTCTGCCAGGGGGGTTGGACTTGATGATTTTCAGAGGTCCTTTCCAACCCCTAATATTCTGGGATTCTGTGAACAGGGCCGGATCATAATCAGGGATATATAGTGCAAAGCTTTATTCAAACGTACACTAAAAACCCTGCTCAAGAAAGCTGTGATGGAAACTATTGTGCCAGAAGGTGGCATGGGAAGCCAAAGCAGAGTTAGGTAACATGACTTGTGTGAAGCAGAGCAAACCTTGTCTCCCTGCTCCTGAGTGGTAGCGCCAAACTCCCTCAAAGTGTCAAAAATGATTGTGGGAAGAGTTCTTTATATCCTATCCCTGAATTCTGCTGGCAGATGTTTTCACTGAGGTGACCAGCTCAGCTACAAGTATTTGGGACTCCTCTGTCTCTGGCAAGCCCCCAGGTGCACAAGTGAGTGTTTCTGGCAGCAGTTAATCCTAGGTGGAAGGGATTTAATAAGCATTAGCCAAATAATGCCATCTGACCCAGGTGACATGGAGACTCTTTCATTTGTTTTACAGTTACACTTTGTCTTTTGCCAACCCTCTCCAGCTTTTCTCCTATTTTCTCCCTTCCCTTTCCTCAGGCAACATTGAGCAGCTCAGCAAAATGCCAATTTATAGAATTGAGATTGCGTCTGCTCCTATAAAAAGAGCATCCCACAAATGAAAATGCCTCCGAGCAGTGCCAAAAGCCAGGAGACACCTTTTGGTCCAGGTCAGATCAAGGAGGATGGTAATTTTCCACCTCTGTTGCATTAAGAGCAGAAGACAGCAGTGCTCAGCACTGCCATGAGAAAGGCAAACTTCACCTCCAACCATAAGCAACATGAACTCTGCAGGAAAGGTCCATCAGACCTGCAAAGTGGCTTCTTGCATGGGCTTACAGCACAAGGGTCATGGGCCATGAGTGAGGAACCTCACCAAACAGGCTGGATTAGAAATATGGGATCAGGTCCTGTAACTCTCTGAACTGAATCCAACTCATTCCTGCTTTGGTTGTCCTGCACCTGAGAATAAAGAACTTCAGTGGTGTTTCAAGGTGGGCACCAAGGACTGACTTGCACAGGCATCTCCATTCTTTGCCCCAGTTTAAAGCTATGACTGTAATTTTAACCTCCCCCTGCTCCTTGAAGACAGGTCTATCTCATTATACTTCACGCACTGCAAATCATTAACTCTCTGTTGAAATCAAGAGTGATGCTTATATAGAAATGTCAAGGATGAAGTACTGAAGTCAGGGCCACACGGTGAAAAAAAGCTCTTAATGACTCACAGTAATGTATTTCAGATGTTTGAGCAAACAAAGCATTCATAAAGCACTGCAGAACAGCTCCCTTCAGACTGAATGGAGCCTTTATTCCCAAGCTACAGAAGGAAGGAGAAAAGTCAAGGACACAAAGCTAGGAAAAGCAGAGCTCTGACACCTGCTGCATCCCCAGAGCGTGGGCAGCAGAGACAGGGAGGGGATTCTGCCCCTCTGCTGTGACCCCACCTGCAGGGCTGGAGTCTTCCACACAGCACAGACAGGCACCTGTTGAAGCAGGGCCAGAGGAAGCCACAGCAATGCAAGCAGGGCTGGAAGTCCTCTGTTGTGAGGCCAGGCGGGAAGAGTTGGGGTTGTTCAGCTTGGAGAAGAGAAGGCTCCAGGGAGGCCTTCTGGTGGCCTTGCAGTGCTTCAAGGGGCTGACTGGAAAGCTCCCCAAAAGGGGGATTCAGACTGGAGAGAAGGAAGAAATTTTTTTTCGACTGATTGCAATGAGACACTGGTCCAAGGTGCCCAGAGAGGTGAGCCATGCCCCATCACTAGAACCATTTCAGATGAGGTTATTTGGACTCTGAGCATCCTGCTCCAGTTGCAGACGTGCCTGCTGACTGCAGGGGGTTTGGACTGAGTGACCTTTAAAGGTTTCAAACCAAACCATTCAATGATTTTATGATTCTATGATCTTTTCAAGCAAGGAAGCACAGAAATATTTCACACTGTTGTGCCTACTGCAGTGTGGAAGCTTGCTTAAACTCTTTTTTTCCCCTAGCTTCTTCATTTAGTAATACCTGAGGGCATTGGACTGCTCCTCAAAATTTATGCTACTTAAGGGAGAAGCATGCTACCTTCTGGAAGGTTACAGAGGCTGGAAGATAAAAGTCAGGACAGCTCTTCTCTTAAACTAGGACAGGGTAGATTTAGGTCAGACATAAAGAAGAAGGTAGTGGAACACCAGAATAAGTTGCCCAGAGAGGTGGTGGGGGCCCCATCCTTGGAGTCATTGAAAGTCAAACTTGATGGAGCCTTGAGCAACCTGATCTAGTTGGAGATGTTCCTGCTCACTGCAGAGAATTTGGAGTAGTTGACCTTCTAGGGTCCCTTCCAACCTGATGCATTCTATGATTTTATGTTACTTCCTAGGCTCCCATTCGTACATGGCACAAAGAGTCTGCACACCAGCTGTGTACATCTGTGAAGACCACCCTCAGGAAGAGCCTGCCTGTGCTGCCTGCCAAAGCACTAGAGGAAAATGTTCATGAGATGTAGACAAAGTCTTAGGAAGACTTCAGGTACAAAGTGTCCTCACTCCAGGACCATGTGGACTGCATCACTGAAACTTACAGCTACCTGCAACTTGCAGTGGCAGATGCAAACCTGCACTTGAGGCAGTAAATGCCCAAAAACTCCAAAGGGTACTTCATGCCAGAGAAGCAAGTGAGTAGTTTAAGTCAGAGTGGGAGAAGCTGGCATTTGTCCAGGATGTCAAGGTTAACAACAACCCCTCTATTACAATAAATGTTATGGGTGAATCTTAAATGACTACAGATGGTCAGGTGTTGATTTTGCATGTCCTTTGAAAGACAGTGCTGTCAGCAAAACGGTGCCTTCTAACCAAATTTTGAAGTTCAAAACGCTGTCAGCAGGAAGAGCGTTGGCTCTTTAACTGACTCATCACAATACTGCACTTTTAGTTGCCTCCAGTGACTTTCCATTCAAGCACTGCTCTGTGGCTGCTTCTCCAGGACAAGAATATCTGCACAATTCATAGTTGGTTGTTTGGGGTTTTTTTTCTCCCCCCAGTAATAGTGCTTTTATGGAAGGGATGTAAAACCCCTTGCTTTACAGATGGTGAGCTGAAGCAGAGCCAGACGTTACTTAGCTGCAGTTACACAGTGTACCTGAACCAGAACCAGATACAAGCCTGCTTTCCCAAGGTTACTCTTCCAGCCTCCTCCAGATTACTTTAGAATCCCATTATGGATGTAATAGCTCCATACACACAGCTGCCTTCTTGGAGTACTGGTCTCAAAATGTGAGCAAGGTTTGACTTCTCAGTGGTTATCATGCCTTGTTTTGACCTTGGCTTCTGCTAGGGTTTGCAGAAGGGCAGAGTGTGGATGGATTCAAAGACTGCATTGGGTTGGAAGGGACCAAACCCCTTGCAGGCAGCAGGGACACCTCCAACTAGATCAGACTGCCCAGGGTACATCAAGTCTGGTTTTAAATGTTTCCAGAGACAGAACCTCAACCACATTCTTAGGCAACCTGTTGCAGTACTTCACCACTCTCATGGTAAAGAATTTCCTCTTGATGGCCAACCTAAATCTCCCCTGCTCCCCTGCTCCTGGCTTTTGTCCTATCACTATAAGCCCTTCTAAACTGTCCCACCCCAGCCTTCCTGTGGGTCCCCTTCAGACATTGAAATCAGGCCTCCCTGGAGCCCTCTCTTCTCCAGGCTGAACAGTGCCAACTCTCTGAGCATGTCTTTGTGGGAGAAGTGCTCCAGCCCTCTATCTTTGTGGCCATCTTTGATATCACTGAACCTGAAGAAGGAGTCTGAAACTGAGGACTGGAATAAAATCTATGACCAGTGAACTACCAGCCTGAAAATGCAATAAATCAAAAGACTTCCTACACCTCCGTGCTGCTACAGTACACTATAAAACTTCTGAGCCGATAGCGCTCTTTTGATCCTTGCTTGGCTTTTGCATGTGCTCTCAAGACCTGCACCAGCCTCCCCTCCCATGAGCTACATAGGCTGTGCTGCCCCATGGCGACAGTACCTATGGGACCAGGACAAGAAATTACCTCCTTGTCTGTGCTGGCACTCTCCTTGCTTCTTTTCTGTCTCAGCTAGAATCATAGAATGGTTTGGACTGGAAGAGACCTTGAAGATCATCCAGTTCCAACTCCCCTGCCATGAGCTGGAACACCTTCCACTAAACCAGGTTGTTTAAGGCCGCATGCAACCTACTACTGAACACCTCCAGGGAGGCAGCATGCACAACCTCCCTGGGCAACCTGTTCCAGTGTCTCACCACTCTTAGTGTGAAGAAAAGTTTTCTTCATCCCCTATTTCTGACAGAGAAGATGGTTCCACGTCCAAGGCAGGGCTAGGGTGCTTGTAGTGCTGCTTCAGGGTGCCCTCCTCATCCCAAGCTCCCACCCAGTCTCATCATCCCAACATTGCTGTCACATTTATCATCAGGCAACACAGGCAAACAGAAAATACAATGGGCTAACTCATTTATTTCCACTTGTTATTGATGACCTTTCATAACTTTCATAACTCCTCCTCGCTCCACTACTCATGAGTTATGAGGTCATCCGCAACTCAGGGAAATAAATGAAGTTTCCCATCAGCCTATTGTATATCCCCATTTATTACCTTTTTATTACCAACCTTTAAAGTTTTATCCCCTAGTATCTTGTTTTACAGTGGCATAACATTCAGATGCAGGGATGTAGATGAATCAGATCAAAATCAGTCCACTCTGCTGGGTTTCACTGAAGGAAGAGCTATGCACAGATGCCATTGCCATTTTTTTCCCAAGGCATCAGACCATTTCTGAGCCTCCACAATCAAGTTATCACAGAATCACAGCGTGGTGGGGGTTGGAGAGAATCTCTGGGGAACATCCACTCCAACCCCCCTGCTAAAGCAGGGTGACCCACAGCAGCTTGCCCAAGATCACAATGGCCAGGTGGGTTTGGAATCTCTCCAAAGAAGGAGACTCCACAACCTCTCGGGGTAGCCTGCTCCAGGACTCCAGCACCCTCACAGCAAAGCAGTTTCTCCTCATGTTCAAGTGGAACCTTCTAGATTCAAGTTTGTGCCCTTTGTCCCTTGTCCTGTCCCTAAGCACCACTGAAGGGAGCACTCGGGGTCTTGGGCTTTGTAGTGGATGAGGCATTTGCTTCTAATTCATGCCAACACCATTTGCCACAGAAACAGGAAGACTTATCATAAAAATCCCAGTCTCAGAGGTCTAGAGAAGCTGTCTGAGGGCCAGGTGCTGGAGGGTATGATGGCTGTAGAGCCTTGCCTACAGCAGGCTGAATAATGATCCTTTAAAACCCTTCAGCTGCAGCATTTGTGAGCAAGTGCCGCGCTTAGCGGAATCACTTTTGTCTTTGACCTGTCAGTAAAATGCCAGAAGAGTTACATCAGACAGAACAGTGAGCCTCAAGGTAACACTTACATTCCTTGGCTGTATTTATTGCAGGAGCTCCTGAGCTCCAGATGCTTTACTCACCACTTTTGCAGGTCACAGCAGCCCCTGCATACATCTCCCCAGCCATGCTGCTGCTGCTCACAGAAGTGCTGTGGCTCCCTTGAGGGCTTCAGCTTCACTAATCATGAAATGAGCCACAACCAGCGCTGCCCTGGGGACACCTCTCTGTGGGCAGGGGAGAAATAGAGAGCTACATGCTCCATGCTGGTTTGGGGGAAACTGGGAGGCCTTCTCATGGAGTCGTAGAATTGTTTTGGTTGGAAAAGACCTGTGAGATCATCCAGTCCAACCATCCATCCAGCCCAGCATGGCCATCAAACCATGTCCCAAAGTGCCATGTCTGCATGTTTTTGAACACCTCCAGGGATGGTGACTCCACCACCAAACTGTTTCAAAGCCTGACCACCCTTTCAAGAAAGAAATTGTTCCTAATATCCATCCTAAACCTCCCCTGGCATGATGGGAGTGTCAATGTGGTCTTCTGCCACAGGCTGCGGAAAATAAATCTAGAATCTTCTGATACTTCACAGATAAATGGAGAAGTTATGAAGAAGACTCCTGTGGGGAGTTTCTATTTCACCCCATCCCTTTAAATTTGGTGTGACTCCTCTGAATTTCAGGCATTTGGGGATATTTAACTACCATTCTGGAATGACTCCCTTCTCCACACATAGATGGACACAGACTGGGTACAAGCAGTGCTAATGTAGCCCTACCAGTAAAACCTTGGTGTGTGAAGGCAGCCATGAAGATGTTGTGTGAGAAGGGTGGGACTTAGCAGTCCATGTGTTCAGATTCACTTGGGAATAACATCAGGGATGGTTTCTCCATTAATTCAGGAAAAAAAGGACCTATATGGAATAATTCCCTCCTCCTCCTCTTGTTCTTCCACTCCCTTGTTCTTGCTCCTAACTGCAACCTGGGGCCTTTTAATCTGGAAAAGAGGATTTAATCAATGCTTATAAATATCTGAGGGCTGTGGGGGCAGGGACAGGTTCTGCTCACTTGCTCCTTGGGATAGGACAAGCAGCAATGGATGGAAGCTGCAGCCCAGAGTTTCCAGCTCAACACAAGGGGCAACTTCTTGACTGTAAGGGTCCCAGAGCACTGGCACAGGCTGCCCAGAGAGGTTGTGGAGTCTCCTTCTCTGGAGAGTTTCAATGCCTGGATGCATTCTTCTCTGACCTGAGCCAGATTGTCTGGTCCTGCTCCGGTAGGGGTGTTGGACTTGATGATCTCTTTGGGTCTCTTCCAACCCCTGACATCCTGGGATACTAGGGAAAAGAGACTGATCCCCACCTCACTGCAACCTCCTTTCAGGTTAGATGCAACAGAAGACCATAAAGAGGCTTCCTGCAGCGTAGCAGCAGAGCAAACCATGAAAGAAGGCTACAATTGTCTTCCAGAAATTTTTCCATGACTCAGGAAAATGCAACAGGCAAAATCAGCTGCTGATCAGCATAGACAAACATGAAATAATTATCCCATGAGCAGAGAACTTATCGAGAGAGCAGCTGCTAACTGCTGCAGCCATGTGCAACACTCAGCAGGATGTGAGCATTAATTTATTAATCTATTTATTTTGAACAGGAACCTTTGAGACCACCATGTAGTGCACAGCAAGAAAAGCAAAGCAAAGCTATTAGGCTGTTAGAAAACAAACAAACCATCATGACTTCTTGTCTTGCTTACTACACCTAGCTGATTGTGGCAAGAAGTGTCACTACCCTGTGAAAGGGGATCCTGTAGACTCAGAACTGGCCCAAGACCAGAAAACTGGAGGGTTGGGCATACTTCTAAGAGGAAAAAATTGGGATTACTCACAGAAGCTTTCAAAGTGCAAGAGAACTGGAGATCTGATAATGGTGACCTCTTGCCACACTTAAAAGGAGTGAAAGAGTAGTATGGTAAGGAATCACAGGCAGGCTGGAGAACTCAGGGCAGCTTCATAACAGAAACCAAACAGATCTTAAAAAAATATGTTTTTCATGCAATCAGCTGAAGGCAATGTGCAGGGAGCACTGTTTCTTTCCAAAGGGAGGGCTAAAAAATAAATTCAAATGACATTAAAATTTCCTCTGAATTGAGACAGAATTCCAAATCTCATAGGACCATTTCTACTGACTCCTTACAATGTATTTTGCTCCAAAAATACCAATCTAAATATTTTTCCCTGCACCCAAATGAAGATTGCTCTACTTGGATAGCAGGGAACTCCCCAATCACAGTTCATGCTGAAGGGTTAATTCCCACTCTTCAGTACATAAAGGGGAAGAAGAAGCAGGAGACTTGTGCCAACCTTGAACCACAGCTGGGACCTTCCAAAAAGAACAGTAGAGCCATGGTCCCTTTCCTGAAAGGATGCTTGAACCCACATAAAGGGAAAGAGGAAGCAGGAGACTTGTGTCAGCCTTGAAGCATAGCTGGGAGCTTACACAAAGAACAGCAGAGCCATGGTCCATGGTCCCTTTCCAGAGAGGATGCTTGAACCCACATAAATCTATTTTGGAGAGAGAGTACCATGCTTAAATACCCACTGCTCTTGGAAAATAAGGAATCACAGAATCAGTCAGGGTTGTAAGGCATCACAAGGATCAGCCAGTTCCAACTCCCCTGCCATGCCCAGGGACACCCTACCCTACATCAGGCTGCCCACAGCCTCAGCCAGCCTGGCCTTAAATGTCTCCAGGGATGTGGCCCCAAACACCTCCCTGGGCAACCCATTCCAGGGCCTCACCACTCTCACCACTCCTCACCACTCAACAACTTCCTCCTCGCATCCAGTCTGAATCTCCCCACCTCCAGCTTTGCTCCATTCTCCCTAGTTCTGGCACTACCTGATAACCTAAAAAGTCCCTTCCCAGCTTTTCTGTAGGCCCCCTTCAGATTCTGGAAGGCCACAAGAAGGTCACCTGGGAGCCTCCTCTTCTGCAGCCTGCACGGCCCCAACTCTTTCAGTCTGTGCTCACAGCAGAGGTGCTGCAGCCCTCTGAGCATCCTTGTGGCCCTTCTCTGGACTCCTCCAGCATCTCCACATCCCTCTTGTAATAGGGGCCTTAGAACTGGATGCAGTAGTCCAGGTGGGGTCTCACCAGGGCAGAGCAGAGTGGAGAATCACCTCCCCCAACCTGCTGGCCACACTTCACCTACTGCAGCCCAGGATCTGGTTGGCTCTTTGGCAATATGACTCTTCTTTTCACGGAACAGTTTCCTACTGCACATCACATTTGGTTTTATTTTTAATGGGAAAAATCTTTACTCAAGTATTCTTTCTTTCCATAACTCTTCTTTGTTTCATGAACCAACACCTTTCTCAAGTAACATCTCCCTGCAGGTCCTGGAAAGCAAGGTGTGGAGGAGCTGAGCAACAGAGTATACAGCCTGCAGAAGACTTTCTTGGCAGTAGGGTAGAAATCTTTCCCAATCCTTTACAGGTGAATGGGGAAAACTCAGGAACGTTCACAATCATTACTGAGTATAGTTATTAGCTTTGAACGTTGGCTAGAATAAGCCTGTCATTAAGACAAACGTCTTGTTAATGGGAGGAATTTCCCAACTGAAGCATTAAAAAACTGCAGTGCCTGCATCATTAGCTGCCTCAGAAAGCTCCTCAGCTCACCCCAGCTCCGTGTCACAACAGCCAGTGCCACCCTCTGCTTTGGTCAGAAAAGACCTTTAAGATCATCCAGTCCAACCATCAACCCAACACCACCACGGCCATTAAACCATGCCTCTCTGGGCAGCCTGTTCCAATGCCTCACCACTCTTGCAGCAAAGAAATTGTTCCTAATGTCCAATATAAACCTTCCCTGGTGCAACTTCAGCCTGCTTGCTCTTTTCCTATAACTTGTTCCTTGGTAGAAGAGACTAATCCCCTTCTGGCTTTGCCTTCCTCTCAGGGCATTTGCAGAGAATGAGGTCTCCCCTCAGCCTCCTTTTTTTCATAGAATCATAGAATGGTTTAGGTTGGAAGAGACCTCAAAGCTCAGCCAGTTCCAACTCCCCTGTGCCATAGGCAGGGACACCTCCCACTAGAACAGATCACTCAAGGCCTCATCCAACCTGGCCTTGAACACCTCCAGGGAGGGAGCAGCCACAGTCTCCCTGGGTAACCTGTGCCAGTCTCTCACCACCCTCATTGAAAACAACTTCCTCCTAACATCCACTTTCAATCTCCCACCTTAAAATCTCAGACAGTTTCAAGTCTGTCAGCTTAAACCACTTCCTCCTCATCCTGACATTACCAGACCTTCTCAATAGTCCCTCCCCAGACTTCCTGTAGCCCCCTTCAGATACTGGAAGGCCACTCCAAGGTCTCCTGGCAGCCTTCTCTTCTCCAGGCTGCAGAGCCCCATCTCTCTCAGCCTGTCCTCACAGCAGAGCTGCTGCAGCCCTCTGAGCATCTTGGTTGCCTCCTCTGAACTCACTCCAACAGTTCCATGTCCTTCAGAGTGAACAATTTCACTCATGAGGATTGTCTCCCCATAAGATCCATGCTCCATACCCTTCACCAGTTTCATTGTCCACCTCTGGGCATGCTCCAGCAGAGGTATGGCAGAGACTCTGCTCTGAGAACAGCACCTGGCATCATCAAAAATCACCCTGCCCTTGAAATGACCTTGGCAAAGTGACTGCTATTGAAATAACTGAGCTTCCCCAGTTCTTCTCCAAATAATAGAAATATATCTTCTGTAATGTAATTTAAGAACCAGCTCCCAGGCTGAGGGCAGTTTTGATTTTATTGATATTAGTTTAGTGAACGCTGTATATTGTAAAACTGATAGAGTGGGAAAATGACTTCACTAGATAGCAAATTTGATGGAGCTGGCTGCAAACCTAAGTATGGGAACCGTCACCTGCAGAGGCGACTCACTATTTCACCGTGGATTTTGTAATGTTTCATATTCAGGCTCACCTGAAACAGTGGCCCTGAAAACAATAAAATATGCTGGTGCAAGGCTGCCATTTATGTGCCGTTCCACTTCATTATCCCTGTAATCTAACATGGTGGCTCCAAGAGGAGAACACGGACGTTTTCTGAGTGATTTAGCAGGATGCTTTAATGATCTATTGAAAATGAACATTGACCCCATGTAATAGGTGCTAAACTGACACTCTTAAAGCACTCCATCCGTTTCACTCAGCCTGCCTATCCTGCTTAAATCATCCCCCTGTCACTTTTTACGATGCAGACCCATCTATTGAGACTACAGGACTGTGAAATGTCATTAAAGGAATAATAATAATAAAAAAATAAAAGGAGGCAATAAGAAAAAAAAAAAATCAAGTCACAGGTGGCAAGTATTAGCATTTCAAAACTGTTCCGTTGCATTACACTGCTGTTCCATCTCTGTCGAGGGGCAGCAAGATTCAGTTCTCCCCTTAAAGAGTCTGTGTTGCAGAATGCATTAGCTGCGAGTCTGAGGAGCTCCTCTGCCAACTGGAGGGCATTTCACAATGAAGGTAAAATATATTTAGACCTAAATTTGACAGGACACAAGGGACAGCCTCCCCCTCAGATGACAAAGCCACGGCTGCTTCTTTTCTCCTCCTCCGAGCTCCTTTGCTCAGATGATTTTCACAAATTAAGGCACTGGACCTTCCTGCCCACCCGAGGAGCTGACACGAAGGGCAGGGAGGTGAGAGAGTTAATTGTAACCCCAAAAGGTCAGGCTCTCTGAGCTGGTAGGGCTTCTCTGAGTGTTTATGCAATGCAGCCCCAGCACATTTTGTTATGGAAAACAGCACCAAAGTGGTTCTCTTCAGCTGGTTTCTAACTCTTTAAAAGTTTTAAAAAGGATCTTAGAATTCTGGGTATTGGAAGGGACCTCTGGGGATGATCCAGTCCAACTCCCCTGCTAAAGAAGGGTCACCCACAGCAGCTTGCCCAGGATCACCATGTCCAGCTGGATTTGGAATCTCTCCAGAGAAAGGGACTCCACAACCTCTCTGGGCAGCCTGCTCCAGGGCTTCAGAACCCTCAAAATAAAATGATTTCTCCTTAAGTTCTAGTGAAACCTCCTGGTTTCCAGTTTGCACCCACTGCCCCTTGTCTTGTCACTGGGTACCGCTAAGAAGTCTTTCCTCATCCTCCTGGCCCCCAGTGCTAAGCATGAAGGAGATCCCCTTTCAGACTGCTCTTCTGCAGGCTTAACAGCCCCAGGACTCTCAGCCTTTCCTCCTCACAGAGATGTTCCAAGCCCCTCAGCATCTTTATAGCCTCTGCTTACTCTCTCCAGTAGTTCCCTGTCTCTCTTGAACTGGGGAGGCTAAAAGTGGACCAAATACTCCATCTGTGGCCTCACCAGGGCAGAAAAGAGAGGAAGGAGATTACAAACTGAGTTAAATCCCTTGAAACAAGGCAGAGAACCAGCCAAGGATGTTTAGTACTGTTTAAGGGCATCTGCAAGGCTCTGTTTTGAGCTGTAATGAAAAAAAATGTAATTACTCATAGTGATTTCCTAGAGAAGAGCAGACTGGCACTGGAAGGGTCAGATGCCACCAGCCATCCCTGTTTGTGGTGACTGAATGATTCATTCTGGCTCTTATTGAAACCTGTCACCACCAGCAGGTTTTTATCCTTGGAGATCAAAGCCACTGACTCAAACACGTAGTGAAATAATTCAGTAAATTGGACTATTTCCATACACCAGTACCTAGTAAATTCCTTGTACTGTGATAAGATTCCTTGTACTACAAAGTTGCTAAGGGGCTTGGAACATCTCTGTGAGAAGGGAGAGAGACCTGGGGCTGTTTGGCCTCAGAGGGGATTTTTGTGATGCTCAGCAAGAGCTAAAGCTGGGGGGAGCAAGAAGATGAGGCCAGACTCCTGGTAGTGCCCAGGAAGAGGACAAGGGGAACAAACTCACCCAGGAGGTTTCATCAGAACATGAGGAGAAACAAAAAAATTGCAACCTTCATTTATGAAGAGATGCTGGAGTTTAGAGCTACAGCTTTCAAATGAGAAGGGTTAATTCTACACAACCTGCAAAGGATTTAGCATTCATTTTCTCTAGTAGCTGAGAATCAAAATCTTTTAGAGATCTTTCACCGAATCACAAAAAGGTAGGAGATGATGAGAAGCATGACCAGCAGGGCAAGGGAGGGGATTCTGTCCTTTTGCTCTGCTCTCCTCAGACACCACCTGCAGCACTGTGTGCAGTTCTGGAGCCTCCAACACAAGCAGGACATGGAACTGTTGCAGTGAGTCCAGAGGAGGCAACCAAGATGCTCAGAGGGCTGCAGCAGCTCTGCCCTGAGAACAGGCTGAGAGAGCTGGGGCTCTGCAGCCTGAAGGAGAGAAGGCTTCCAGGAGACCTTGCAGTAGCCTCTGAAGGGGACTCCAAGAGGGCTGGGGAGGGACTATTGAGAAGGTCTTGTAATGAGAGGATGAGGAGGAATGGGTTTAAAGTGGCAGAGGAGATTGAAAGTGGATGTTAGGAGGAAGTTGTTTGCAGTGAGGGTGGTGAGACACTGACACAGGTTGCCCAGGGAGGTTGTGGCTGCTCCCTCCTTGGAGGTGTTGAAGGCCAGGTTGGATGAGGCCTTGAGTGACCTGTTCTAGTGGGTGGTGTCCCTGCCTATGGCACAGGGGGGTTGGAACTGGCTGAGCTTTGAGCTCTCTTCCAACCTAAACCATTCTATGATAGGGACCTGTGAGGATCATTCAGTCCAACCCTCTGCTAAATCAGGGGCACCCACAGCAGCTTGCCCAGGATCACAATGCCCAATTGGATTTGGAATCTCCCCACAGAAGGAGACTCCACAACCTCTATCTGGGCAGCCTTTTGCAGGGCTCCAGCACCCTCACAGCAAAGAAATTTGTTTCTCAAGTTCAGATGAAACCTCCTGAGTTCCAGCTTATGCCCTTTGCACCTTCTCCTATCACCAGGCACTACTGAGCTCCTGTCTATAAGGATACACACAGAGATAAACCCCCCTAAAGCACACTCCAGTGTGCAGGCTTCCCTCCAAACCCATTTCATTCCAAAATGGAACTGCACAAAGAATACTTTTTCTCTGACAAGCCTGATATTTGTGCAGTGAGAGGATTGGGAGTGAATCACCCCTACGGTAAGGAATTTGCAAAACATATTCTAAGTGTTTGCTATATCAAACAGTTTAAGTGCAGACTGCATTTTATCTTTCTGTACACGGAAGGCTGGGGGTTTTCTTTCTTTACAGGCATCCATCTAATGGAATTCTGTCTGTGCCACTTTCCCCTGGGACTGGGAGCTGCAGTCTCCAGTCAGCAGTTTCCTTCCTGCAATAGGTTTTATTTCAGTGGGTTCTGGAGTAGGTGTTGCTCAGTAATAAACAAATGCTAACCAAGCTGGGACAATTAAAGATCAATTAAAGAGTAATAAATTTTATAGTAGGCAGTGGCAACAGAAGGTTGTTGTGCTCCTGCATCAAAAAAAAAAAAAGTGTGACCAGCAGGACAAGTGAGGCAATTCTCCCCCTCTACTCTGGGCTCCTGAGATGCCATCTGGAGCACTGTGTCCAGTTCTTGGGATCCTAGCACAAGGACATGGCACAATTGGAGAAGGTCCAGAAGAGGCCACAAAGAGGATCAGAGAGGGAGAGCTGCTTAGCCTGGACAAGAGAAAGCTCTGGGGAGACCAAGCAGCCTTCCAGTTCCTGAAGGGGGCTACAAGAAAGTTGGGGAGGGACTTTTTACAAGGGCTTGTTATGAAAGGATGAGAGGGAATGAATTGAAGCTGGAATGGGGCAGATTTAGACTGGATATTAGGAAGAAATTCTTGCCAGTGAAGGTGGTGAGGCACTGGAACAGGTTGCTCAGGGAGGTTGTAGATGCTCCCTCCTTGGAAGTAATCAAGGCCAGGCTAGATAAGGTCTTGAGCAACGTGATTATGGGGAAGGTGTCCCTGCCCATGGTATAGGGATTGGGAATAGATGATCTTTAAGGCCACTTCCAACCCAAACCACTCTATGATTTGATATCTATGATTCTCAGTCCAAAGACTGAACTTCATGGTACTGGAAAAGCTGGACTATGGACAGTTTTTCTGCTTTTCCAGGATTGCTCAGTGGAATTTGGTCTCTTTGGTTAAAGTGTGGAGGGAAAAGTGCAAGAAGGAAGGTGGAGGATGGGAAGAAGCTGAGATCCACCATGTTGTGCCACCAGCAGGGTGCTGTGCATTGTTCTTAAGTTACTTAAGGGATGGAGTTACAATTGTGCAATGGTTTGTAACTGGAGCAGGGACTGAGGAGGGCCATGAAGATAGTCAGAGGACTGGAGCACCTCTGCTATGAGGACAGGCTGAAGGAGTTGGGGCTTTTCAGCCTGGAGAAAAGAAGGCTTTGCGGAGACCTTATAGCAACCTTCCAGTATCTGAAGGGGGCCTACAGGAAGTCTCGGGAGGGATTGTTCACAAGGTCTTGCAACAACAGGATGAGGAGGAATGGGTTTAAACTGGCAGAGGGGAGATTTCAACGGGATGTTAGGAAGAAATTCTTCACAGTGAGGGTGGCGTGATACTGGCACAGGTTGCCCAGAGAGGTTGTGGCTACTCCCTCCTCGGAGGTGTTCAAGGCCAGGCCGGATGAGGCCTTGAGCATCCTGATCTAGAGGAAGGTGTCCCTGCCTATGGCACAGGGGGGTTGGAACTGGATGATCTTTGAGGTCTCTTCCAACCTAAACCATTCTATGATTCTATGATTTAGGTTGGACATCAGGAGGAAGTTCTTTACTGCGAGAGTGGTGGAATCCTGGAGCAGGTTGCTCAGAGATGTGGTGGAGGTCTCACCCCCAGACACATTCAGGCTTAGGCTTGATAAGGATCTGAGCAACCTGATCTAGTTGGAGATATCCCTGCTCACTGCAGTAGGGTTGCACAAGATGACCTTCAAAGGTCTCTTCCAGCCCAAACCATTCTATTCCTATGCAAGCCAAGGAGGAGACTTTATCTATATATATTTTCTATGTGTTTGGCTTTGCAGGCTGTTGTCCCTCTGCTACCAAGAAGCAAGCTGAGAGGTAACTAACACCAAGCAGGTGCTGTGGGCCAGTGAGGTATGGTTCTTACCTGCTGCTTTCACACTGTATGTTTTATTTGCCAGCAACTAACCTGATGGGTGATGGAATTGGAGGATCTCTAGGGAAGCATGAAAATGGATCTGTTTAAGTGATTCATCAAGTCTCCAGGCCAAAAAAAATTCATTTACACCATACTGGAGTCAACTTGCTCCCTAACCATGTATCCCATGTCATCTCCATGGGGTTTGGAAAGTCACCCAGGAAGAGTTACCAATCCTAAAGGCCTATAAACTAGCTTAATTAGTTCACCAGCACCAAAACAGAGCCTCTCACTTGCTCCAGAGGATTTTGGCTCTAATATGAAGTAGCCAATCCTCTCCCAGAGGAAATGGGGAAGGAACTAAAGCTTTTCCACACGTTCTGTTAGACATATGCAAACTTGATTCTAGCTTATGCTTGCACTTAAGGGAGCCCCCAGTACTGTTTTTGTCAAGATAAAACATTTAAAAGCGACAACAAACAGACTTCAAGCACACAAATCTGAGAGGAGATTTATGACACTGCAGAACCAAAATCCATCAAATCACCTGCCTGTCTCAATAAGACATCATGCCCAGAAAATGTGAAGGAGGACTCAAGATGTGCCATAAGAAGAAAGGTTGAGAGAGCTACTTTTGTTCAGCCTTCAGAAGAGAAGGCTTAAGGAAGACCTCATTATAGAATTACAGAATGGTTTAGGTTGGAAGAGACCTCAAAGATCATCCAGGTCCAACTCCCCTGTGCCATAGGCAGGGACACCTCCCACTAGATCAGGATGCTCAAGACCTCATCCAGCCTGGCCTTGAACACCTCCGGG
>VWZI01012593.1:123265-148323 GCA_013396835.1 Psilopogon haemacephalus
CTGCAGCCCTCTGAGCATCTTTGTGGCCCTCCTCTGGACTGTCTCCAGCAGTTCCATGTCCTTCTTGTGCTGGGGGCTCCAGAACTGCACACAGTACTCCAGGTGGGGTCTGAGGAGAGCAGAGTAAAGGGGCAGAATCCCCTCCCTTGCCCTGCTGGCAATGCTTCTCTTAATGCAGCCCAGCACACAGTTGCTGTCTGAGCCGCGTGTGCACACTGTTGGCCCATGTTGAGCTTACTGTGGACCAGAGTATAAAGGGTGGCTAACAAGAGGATGGGGACTCCCTTTTTACAAGGAGTCCCATGGGAAAGACAAGGGGTGGTGGGGACAAGTTACTGCTGGGGACATTCCAATTAGACTGCAGGAGACACTGTTTCCTCATGAGAACAGTCAGACACTGGAATTGCCTCCCAAGGTGGATTTCCCTACGCCGGCCAATTTTCATACTCAGCTTGGCAGGCTGCTGGGCCATCTCATTTCAAATATACTATGCCCCAGCAAGGTTGGACCAGATGATCTTTGAGGTCCTTTCCAACCTGCCACTCTCTGATTCTATGACAAATACATCTTGTGCCTTTTTACCCAGCACGGCACCTCAGCACTTCAGTTGGCTCAGGCTTTAAATATATTTTAATCTTCCTAATATTCTTATTATTGCAATCTATTACTGGGATATTAGATTGCAATTCAATTAAAAAATGTCAGCTGCAGAAAATTTATGCCATGCTCCTTATTAATGGAAAACTGTAGCCTTTCCATACAGTGACATAACTGGTTGTACCACTCCAGGCAGAGATGAATTATATTCCCTCTCTTAACAGCCACTGGAAAAGGGGGCTAGATCTTGCTTTGCCTTTTCTCCCCCTCACTGCTGGGGGGTATCTTTAGACAGGGTTTTGTCTGTGAAACCAGCATCACCTCTTGGCATAACTGGTGATGAATCCAGGTGGAAGCAGAGTGGTTTACCACTGGGCTCTCTGCAGTCGACTCACACCCATAATGACCCCAGGGAACAGTGTGTGTAGGCGATAATAAGAATATTAGGATGATTAAAAGGTATTTAAATATTAAATGCTTAAGAGCAGGGCTGGATAAAAGGCCTTCAGCAAGTTATTCCAAGATTTTCACAAGTCCTCTGGGTATAGAGTGGGCTGATTCCTGCTAGGAGAAGTCTGCTGACAGCTCCAGCAATGATAAGCTACAGCAGCAAATCTTCCTTGTCCACATGCCATTTATAGGGGCATAAAATGGGCTTTGCTGCTTCAGCTTACACCAACCCTCACTGAAACACCTGGCCCAGCAAAACCTCCCTGTGCTGAGTCCAATGCATTGGGGTCATTTCAGGAATAAAAATCTTACACAAAGTCTCTTGCCCTTCTCTGGGCTCAGAAGTGATCCTGTTCTGCTGCGTAGAGCTGCAATGCAGCATTCAGCAGATGTCCACCTCGTAGGGGCATGTCTGAGCCATGGTTGGTTCTGGCAGCCTTGTGTGACAGACACAAATAAGGATATGCACCAGACTCACACACTACTGCTTAGTCCTCACTGGAGCACAGCTGTGCTGTCAAAGTGCCCCTTGGTATGGCAGGTGGCTCCCAAAGAGGGGGTTAAAGTGGTGTCTGTAAGGTCTCAAGCCCTCATCAGTGTGTGTGAGGCTCTCTGTACTCATCACACACAGGGAAAAGGCCAAGCAGAGTTTAGTGTGAGAGGGATCCCACATCTTCCTCATCCCACACCACTCCCTGGGAGGGACATCCATTGGATCCATCCCTTGCCTCTCCTGAAATAGGGAGTGGTGTCAAAATGAAGTGCACACTCCTTGGTACTTTTTTTCCCTTGTAGTTATGTTGACTGAAATAAATTAACAAATCAAAGCCTGCTCCAGGAATCTCTCAGAATATTTAAAACCATACTGGCTCCTGTGCTTCCTTCCCATCTGAGCATCACTCAAGCTTGCTCTTCTTCCTCTGAATCCAAGTGGACACATGAGTGGCATTTCAGGAGCTTGGGTTTTGATCCCAGGTGAATGCTTAGCTGGGTGCTGGATACACAGGGCTTTAAGGCACACATTGTAATGCCTTCCTGAATTGAATTCAAAAGCTGTTTCCTTCCATAGTCCCTGAATAGCATCTATTTTAAACAGCTGTTCAAACTCCTGCTTTGATCTTAGGAGAGGATCTCCAGCAGCACTGCTGTTCTGAAGTGCAAGCCTCTGCTTCTCTCTACATGGAGACATCACCACTGACATGGCTTCACCCAAGGAAATGAAAGAACTGGTGGTAGCCTTGGTGGCAAGGCTCTCTTTGCACACGTGAAGCCACAGAACCCCAGAATCCAGCATGGTGAGGGTTGGAAAGGCCCTCTGGAGAACAACCAGGTCAACTCCCCTGCTAAAGCAGAGGCACCCACAGGATTACCTTGGATTGCAATGTCCAGATGGGCTTGGAATCATTAGAGAGGAGACTTCACAACCTCTCTGGGCAGCCTGCTCCAGGGCTCCAGCACCCTTATGGAAAAGAATTTCTCCTTCTGCTCAGATGGAAGCAGAGGGCACATCTGCAATGCAGGACAGCATGAAGATGCTTCCATGACAAGATGTTGCATGATGCCACAGTCACCTGCTCTAAGTATCATTCTCACTCACTGCAACGAAAATCAAACAGAACTGGTTCCTGCACCTAAATGACTGCACAGAAATTACAGGTAGGAAGAAGCAAAGTGCTGTTTCTGATCTCCATACAAGCCACTGGCATTAAGGCCAGGCTTGATAGAGCTCTGAGTAATCTGATCTAATTGGGGATGTCCCTGGTTACTGCAGGGAGGGGTTGGACTAGATGTCCTCTAGAGATCCCTTGCAACTCAGTGCATTCCATGACTCTGTTGCAGTGTGTCACTCCACATTGGATATCAGGAAAAACTTCCGTCCTGCAAGATTGGTCAAGCATTGGAACAGGCTGCCCAGAGAGGTGGTGGAGTCACCACTCCAGGAGGTGCTCAAAACAAGTGTGGAGACGGCAGGTGGGGACGCAGTTTAATGACCACAGTGGTCTTAGGTTGACAGTCAGACTCAAGGATCTTAGAAGCATTTTCTAACCAAAGCAACTCCTTGCTGGCTGCACAGAAGGGAATAGAAATGCCTTTTGCCTCTGGGAAAAAGTCAGCATTACAATCAGTCACCCAAAATGTCCATTTATGCACCAGCAAGACAAGCTGCCTCTCGTTCTTGGGTCAACCACCTCATCCAAAGACCATCTTGGTTGCATCAAAGCCTTAGGGAGGAGCAGAGAGCCTGGATTGTCCCACAGCCCTTCTGAGCACCACACTGGCTTTGGAGGATTAGGATGTTTCCAGAGTTTGAGCAGAAAGATGCCTACATTTACTGTTTTGAAGTGATGAAGAAACTTCATAGTTATTTGCAACAGAGCTCTACAAAACTGCATTTTAATGAGCATCTGCTGGGAGCTGGCAGGTGTCAGGAGAGAGTCACTCAAACTGGGCAGGGAAGTGTTATTTCTGCTGGCAGGGTTTAAAGGAGTAGGTTGTCCACATCTACCACCCCTCCTCAGCTCATGGTGGTGATTGAGGGCTGATGGATTCCTTTGCTCTTTCCTAATTAAAGGCAGATAATCACCCTGACAGTGACAAATAATATTGCACACAGTAAATTTAATATCACAACTATTACTGCGTGCTTTTTATTCCTGTGGTGTCAAAGCCCTTTGAAGCAAATTCCCAACACTTAGACTAGGAAGGAAGGTTTTAAAGGTTTGGTGATTTTTGTTGGTTTTTGGTTGATTTGTGGGTTGTTGGGTTTTTTTTTCCCTCTCCTTTGTAAAAACCCCCAGCCAAGGTTACTTCAAGGCTCAGAGATTTAATTAGCAGACAGCTGCTTGGGCAGAGCATGGCCTGAATTTTCTGGTTACAGACCTTGCATAGTGTTCATATTCCAGCAATGTGTGGAAAGCAGCATTCCAGCATTAATGCTCTGCTGGATATTACAGCTGTATTTTCATTTAGTTTGTGTGAGTATAGAGAAACCTCCAATCCAGGAAGGAACACTGCACATTGCTTGGTAGGTAAATTACAGATTTTAGATGCCTTTTTTCTGTGCCTATTTTTTTCCCCTCTTAATTGCACACTCTTGAATAAAATGATGATGACACCAAGCTGTGTGGTACAGCAGACAGGCTAGAAGGCAGGGATGGCATCCAGAGGGACCTGGACAGGCTGCAGAGGTGGGCACAAGCTAACCTCAGGAGGTTCAACAAGACCAAAACCCCTCCAGCTCCTAGGACACAAAAACACCAAACACTGAATTGTGGAATCCAAAGAAGACTGAACAAAGTGCACATCAGAGTAAAATAGAACAAATCTCCAAAGTAAAAGCAGGATATGGCACTTTGGGACATGGTTTAGTAGCAATGCTTGCGTTGGGTTTGATAGTTGGACTCAAGTGGTCCCTGGGGGTTTTTCCAACCAAAATGATTCTATAGATCTATGAAGCTATCACCAGGTGCCATGCAGTGTGGATGGAAAAGGGACATGGGAACAACAGTCACGTAAGGAAATCACCTGAAAACCCTCCCCAGCACATGGAAAACAGGATAAAAACTGGTGTTATTTCCACAGAAGCTTAAGATCTAAACTTCCACAGTAGGGATCAGCAATATTTTGTTAACTATGCAGCATTAGAACTCCAGAATTATCACTGAAGGTTGTCCTCTAAATTTGGGCAAAGTCATTCCCATTTCCCATTGGAATGGGCTGCCCAGGGAGGCGGTGGAGTCGCTGTCCCTGGAGGTGTTCAGGAAAAGCCTGGATGGAGCACTTAGTGCCATTGGCTAGGGCTGGGTTCTAGGTTGGACTGGATGATCTTTGAGATCTCTTCCAGCCTGGCTGATTGTGTGATTCTCACAGGAGTACAACACTTTGCACTGTGTGGTGTTCCCAGCTCAGATGCTCACACTTAATACTGTTAAATATCCACTTTATTAAAATCATTGGGTACTGGTGGACAAGAAGCTGATCCAACCAGGTGCACTTCAGGCCAGAAGACCAATGGCATCCTGCGCTGCAACCAAAGTAGCATGGCCAGAAGACAGAGAGAGCTGATTCTGCACTTTGTTGTGCTGAGATCTCACCTGGCGTATTGTTTCCAGCTGTGGGCCCCCTGACACAAGAAAGGAGGGCATGAAAATGATCAGAACCTGGAGCACCTCTGGTATAAAGACAGGCTGAGGGAGCTAGGGCTGTTCAGCCTGGAGAAGAGAAAGCTCCAGGGAGACATTTTAGTTGTATTTCAATGTCTGAAGGAAACCTCCAAGAATGCTGGAGAGGGACTGCTTAGAGTGGCCTGTAGTGACAGGACAAGGGACAATGGTTTGAATCTGGAGCATGGGAGATTTAGGTTGGACATTAGGAGGAAGCTCTTCACAACGAGGGTGGCTGCCCAGACATGTGGTTGAGGCTCTGTCCCTGGAGACATTCAAGATCAGACTTGGTGTGGCTCTGGGTAGCCTGCTCTAGTTGGAGATGTCCCTGCTGCCTGCAGGGGGGTTGGCCAAGATGACCTTTGAGGGTCTCTTCCAACCCAAGGCAATCTGTGAATCCCACCTGAGTATTAATTAAGGGAACAATTTACCTCTTTTTGTACCACACTGTGCCATCTAATAGACCCTGGGAAGAGCAAGGAAAGTTTGCTCAGCATGTCCTCAGACTCTGCAGATCCTAAATGCAATTTTGATTTCTGAGACCCTGAGCAGCTAATTTCCTCTGTCCAAGGCTTTCCACTAGGTTTAGCAGCAGAGCCCTGGAAAGGTCTAATGAAGGATCAATAGAAAAACCACATCAAATCTTAATGCTAATTTCCTTTCTCTCTGTAGTTACATGATTAGTGTCACACCCCTTAGAAAGGACCATAGATGCTACTTGAATGGACAAGTAATAAGGTAATGAAATTAAATTAACAGCTCTGTGTGTGTCTCTAATAGATTAGAATAGTCTCATTTTAGATTATTATAGTTTAATCTAGATATCAACCAAGCAAGCATCACATTTTATAGGCATCACTTCACCTTCAATTACTGCAAGGTAATGTGTGGAGATGTTAACCAGATGCTACATATAACAAAACATCTGGATAAAAGGAGGAATAACCCCCTGCAGTGGTACAGTTTAGGGGCCTATCTGCTGGAAAACAGCTCAGTGGAGGAGGACCTAGGTGTGCTGGTGGACAACAAATTCACCATGAGCCAGAAATGAGCACTGGTGGCCAAGAAGGCAAATGGAGTCGTTGGGTGCAATAAGAAGAGTGTGAAGGAGTAAAGGGAGGTTCCCCTCTGCCTCTACTCTGCCCTAGTGAGGCAACACCCTGGAATACCGGGCCCAGCTCTGGGCTTCCTAGTTGAAGAGAGAGGGAACTACTGGAGAGAATCCAGTGGAACCTACAAAGATGCTGAGGGGTCTGAAGCATTTCTGTATGAAGGAAAGGCTGAGAGCCCCGGGGCTCTCAAGCCTGGAAAAAAGCAGCCTGAAAGGAGATCTTCTCAATGCTCAGGCTGAGCTAAAGAGTGGGGAGCAAGAAGATAGGTCCAGACTCTTCTCAGTTGTGCCCAGTAACAGGACAAGGGGCAATAGGCACAAATTGGAATCCAGGAGGTTCCATCTGAAGAGGAGAAACTTCTTTGTTGTGAGGGTGCTGGAGTAGGCTGCTCAGAGAGGCTGTGGAGTCTTCTTCCGCAGAGAGATTCCATACCTGCCTGGACACTGTGATCCTGGGCAAGATGCTGTGGGTGATCCTGCTTTAGCCAGAGAGTTGGACAAGACGATCTCGAGAGGTCCGTTCCAACCCCTACCATGCTGGGATTAGAATTACAGTTTGCAGTTCAAGATCTAAGCAGTTTCCCAGTTCAGGATCTAAGCAATTTCCCAGTTAAGTCATACATGTAAAACACCCTGAAAAAACATTCTTAGACTTTTGGAATGGAAGATAGCAGTGCAATCAAATCATGGCATGAAAGCCAAAGTAATTAAAAGTAATGCAATAGAACTTGTTGTGGAAATTTAATATTTGAGCCATGCCTTATTTCTTACTCCACTGGAAGTATGTTGTTTTTCTTCATAGAATGGTTTAGGTTGGAAGAGACCTCAAAGATCATCCAGTTCCAACCCCCTGCCATAGGCAGGGACACCTCCCACTACTTCTTGATGTTGTTTGGGTTGTAGGGTGGTTTGGTTTTGGTTTTTTCTTTTTTTTTAATTTTTATTTTGTTTTGTTTTTTTTAATTCAGATTGAGGTGGCAGATTTGCAAATAAGCCCAAATACCCAGCACTGGTATTTTGTTAAATAGCATGATTCTGAAATGCTGCTCTGGGACCATTATTAGTGCTGAAACAATCATGTTAATGTTGGTGTTTCATTAACATTTTCCAGAATGCGTTAACAATTTCAAGGTTGTCTGGGGGTTTTATCTTCTCTTTGTGTTAACTACACTGTCATGAGGTAGACCATACACCTGCCCCTGGTCAAGCTCCTCCCCAGCACAGAAAGATGTGGCAGAGTTCATTTAAGATGGAATTTTCCTTATACTGCAAAAAAAAAGCAGAATGGCCAAGACCATCCTCAGACTGAGGTAACCTCAGGACAAGAGGCAATGGGCACAAACTTGAATACAGGAGGTTCCATCTAAACATGAGGAGGAACTTCTTTACTTTGAGGGTGGTAGAGCACTGGAACAGGCTGCCCAGAGACTTTATGGAGTCATTCAGAATCCACCTGGATGCTGTCCTGTGCAACCTGCTCTGGCAGAGTGGTTGGACTTTATGATCTCCAGAGGCCCCTTCCAATCTCTATCATTTTATGGTTCTGTGATCTGGACTAGCTCAACTCAGAGTGTCATTTTTTTTATCCCATCACTGGTTCTGACAGAAGCTCTCTCAGGTTGTACCATCTATACTGGTATAGAATCATACAATAAAATCATAGAATGGTTTAGGTGGGAAGGGACCTCAAAAATCATCAAGTTTCAATTCCCTGCTATAGGCAGGGACACCTCCCACTAGAACAGGTCTGGTGTAAACATGGTTGATGATATTCCAACTTTTCTTTCCCATTTTGCTAACTCACACCAGTATCATTCTCTTAACCCAGTGCAACTCCTCTTTTACTCATGAAACAGCAAAAGCTTCTAGCAAAGCAAGTTGCATCGCAAAGATGCATCAGAGCATGATGATATAAACAGTAGGATCAAAAAATAAAGTGTCATGATGTAATCTGAAGAAGTTTGATTACCACAAGCCAGACTTTACTCTGGTTAAAAGAGACATTATGAACTGTACAGAGGGTCCTTGACATGCTGGATAAACGGGCCAAGAGGCATTCTATGAATAAACTGAACAAAGGGAAATGCCAAAGAGGGAGAAAACCAAGTTAATTTGCTCAGGATGAAAAGATCTGATTTCCTCAAACCATGGACTCTGCTCCCTTTTGATGGCTTCAAGAAGGTACAACTCAGCTATGGACTCATGGCAGCTGCTGACCAGCTCTAAGACCTTGTGTGCCTGTTCCTACAGGCAGCTCTGCCAACACACAACCTATCACTTCACCAGGAGAGAATGATGCTTTTGTCTAGGCTTCTAGTGAGCTGATCTGGTTAAAAAAAGAGACGACCTGTACCTGAATGCCTCTGCATGTCTTTCAGATGTGCATTAAATCTCCCCTCAGCGGCTCCATCCATCTCTCACTTGTCATGGAGCACTGGGGATTGTTTACAGATAAATGAGAATGAAATGTAAACTCTTTTCAGATGAGGAAGATCTAAAGGCTGTGTCACCAGGGCTCTGCAACATGCATTTATATCAAACAAGAGCCTGCCTGCACGTGGAGGAGCAGCTTCTTCTATTTCGTGGTGACATTCATCCCAGCCTGATATGGAAGTATCATTACAGCTGGCCCCAGCTGGAGCCCTCCATAAAGTGCAGGGGTTTATTTCGAGTGCTCCAGTCTAATTTCAGAGATGTACACATGAGTACATCAATTTCTGCAGAGGTGCAATGTGAGCCTGATGATAGTGTGTTTTATTAAAGAGAGGCTCAGAAATTGCAATTTCATTATTCCCATTTCTGCGGGAATGGCCACAAATTTTATCCACATGGCTGGAATCAGTCAGCTGATCTGGAGCTGGTTGCCAACTGAAGAATCACGGAAGAAAATGAAAATGTGCATCCTTCACCTCCTCTCATAGAATCATAGAATTACAGAAGCAGTCAGGGCTGGAAGGGACCACAAGGATCACTGTGCTGGTTTGAACTAATTGGAGGATTTGAATGAGAAATGAGACTATAGGCCGAGAGGGGAAAGCACAGATGATGCTACTTCCCTCACAGCTTTACTGAGAAAGAAAAAAAAATGTTTTAAGAGTTGTAACCCAAATATAGATAAGTCAGACTGCTCCAGGTCTATCTGGGCTGTGGCTGCTCCTGCATGGCTCCTTTCTCCCTGCCTTTTGTAGCTGAATCTGAATAATTCCACTAACTTCTTTCCTGCTGCTAACCTCCCCAGCCAATCTACCTTCGCCTATCTGCTGCATTAACAGGTGGTAAGATAAAATTGGGGAAGGGGGGAAGGTGGTAGGGGTGGTTGGTTACCCCTCTTAGGGATTTTGATCTCTGGGAGGGCTGTGGTGTTTCTGTATTACCTTTTTTTACTGTATGTATCTGTACATATCTGTTATACATTGTAAATATCTTCTTGTATATTGTGCATTGCTGTAAATATAAAGCTCCATTTCTTAACTTCCATCTGACTGAGTCCTAGCCTGGGTTATTTCAAAGCATGGAGGGGCAGCTACCTGCTAAACCACCACATAGTTCCAAGCCCCCTGCCATGGGCAGGGACACCCTACCCTATATTAGGCTGTCCAGAGCCTCATCCAGCCTGGATGGGTTATTTGGTCTCATCTGCTTAGTTGGTTATTTGGTCTCATCTGCTTAGCACCCACTTAGCACTGCCAGATGAATGGGCTGGGATGTGGGCAGCTCCAGGCACTCCTGGTTTTGGGGAGATAGGGCTGGAAAAACCTACAGGATGAGAGCCAAGGTCAGGGAGATCCTCATCAGAAAGCAGAATGCTGGGAGGGTGTCCAAAAATGAAATGCTAGGATGACAGGAGGATGTTTCATGGCTGGGCTACAGAGGATGAATTAATATAAAATGAATCAGGGATGAAGACAAAACTTCCTACAGGCCCACAGCAGTTTTTTAACCTTACTGCATGCTATTGTGTGGAGTTTGCCACAGAAACAACCACTGCCAGGTGAACTTTTCTTCCTTGGATGGGGAGAGTTGGGGATGGCAATAGTGGATGATCCTTGTGGTCCCTTCCAACCTTGACTGATTCTACGATTTTCCCTTCTACACTTCTCTGATAAAATCATTCTGTTCATCAAGATAGCTATGAGGGGCACAAGGAAGTGGAGCTCTCATGGCACATTTTATCTGCCTAGGGAGAAAAAAAAAATTGTCAAATGTAATGATTCAGATTTTACGAGACCATCAAATCCCTCCAAGCTCTCTGCTCTGCCACCCAGAGCTTCTGCAAGTGCTGACTCTCCATTCAGATAAGAGGATTTTTAGGCTTTCCAGTAATGATCAACGCTCTTGAGCACAACTTAAACTCAGAATTTCAGAAGAAAGGCAGGCAGGGCGCTAAATAACCACGCTGCCATCTTCCCACCCTTAGTGTTGCAAATTGAGAGCTTTCCGAGACAGCCCCATTATTAATGCTATAAATCTGTTACAGGTTTTATTCAAACATGCAGACAGGGATCCACGACCCTTCTGACAGGCAATTTACTTTCAGGGACTTAGAGGAGAAACCTTGTAAATCAGTTTGCCGGTTTTCAAAAGGTAAAATTCTCGCCTTGAGATGAAATAACTTGAATTATTTTGCTTGCAGGGTAGACTGGGGAAGAACCACGGGTTTGAGAAGTGTGTTGAGTTTTTTACCTGCTGCTGTATCTTACTTGAATGCTTCCTCTGCTTTGTGGGGAAAGGAAAAAAAAAAACCAAACCAAGATAGCCAAAATAATTCATCATCTGCAAAGTTTGCACCGAGCATTTGTTCTCATTGATCCCTCTCTTGCACAAATGAAAAATAAAGATGTGAATGCATTTTTCTGACATGCACATTTTTTTCCCCCTCCTATCCCTGAACAAAGAACTCTAATTCCTCTTTCCAGCCTGCAGAATAAACCCTCCCTGAACACTCGGATTTTGTGTTGGAAGATGACATGGCTCTTTATCATGGAGTGGGTTCAACCTCTGCCCATCTCGGGGTTTGTTCTCCCAGGACTTGCATTTTATTTGCAAATTCAATCAGCGAACACACAGCCACACCCCTGGGCTCATCTCTGGGTGGTGACACAGCAGAGGATCTCTATATTAAACCCTAAGTGGGATTTTATCAATTTGCCACAATTCATCGAGGGCTGAAAAATGGGGAGGATTTTCTGCCTTCACTTGATGCAGAGTTGTAAATCAGGATGGTCTAATCTTTCTTTTGTTCTGCATTTGGTAGTTTATCCTCATTTGGTTATTTATTATCATTTAGTCTTTGGTTGGATTTTTTAATATTTGGACAAAAAAAACCTTCTATGAACTTCGAGGGATAGCCAAGTAAATTCTCACCTTTCTCTGAGAAGCCATCGAAAATCAGAATCATAGAATGGTTTAGGTTGGAAGGGACCTCAAAGATCATCCAGTTCCAACCTCCTGCCATAGGCAGGGACACCTCCCACTAGAACAGGTTGCTCAAGGTCTCATTCAACCTGTCCTTGAACACCTCCAAAATCTCTTCTTGTGCTTCTAAACTGTCACCACATATTGTTCACTGAGAAGTATTTCTGCCCCCCCCAAACACTTCCCACACATGTCATCAGCCAGCAGCTAAAGTCAGGATCTCTTGCAACAGGACGAGGGGTGATGGTTTAAACTAAAAGACGGAAATTTAGACTAGAAAGAAGGAAGAAACTTGGGACACTGAAGTTGGTGAGACCCTGGCCCAGGTTGCCCAGAGAAGTGGGAGATGCCCCATCCCTGGAACCATTCCAGATCAGGCTGTTTGCTGCTCTGAGCAACCTCCTCTATTTGCCCATGTCCCTGCTGACTGCAGCGGGGTTGGACTAGATAAACTTTAAAGGTCTCTTCCAACCAAAAGCATTCAATATTTCTATGATATCTTTGCTTAAGCCACTAGAGACCATTCTTTTTCCCCCTGCTACATAAAATAGAACACATCAGAATCTTAGCCAGAGCAATCCAAAGCATCTCACAGTAAATGAGAATCATTTTCATTTAATTCACCAATTTTGCAGGTTTCAATGCAAAATGAAGCAGTGAAACCTGTGCTAGCAAGGTTTTGGTGTGTGCCAAAGTTGGTGTGTGCCAGCACAGTTCTGCTACCAGCAGTGTCATTTCACATTCATGAAATAAATATAATATGCAATTAGAAAACTCAAAAACACTTTTAAGCCCATTAGCAACAGCATAACATTTACCCCAAAATAACATTTCTTGTGAGATAACACACAGGGTGCTATGGCAGCTGGACTGTCCTAGAATCAATGAGTAGCCTCTTCCCATCAGGGCTTGGATGAAGAGGAGAAAACGGCTTGCAATACACACCTACCAAAGAATTTTTACCAAAAATGCCAACAATTTCTGCTGCAAGTTCTACACCAGTTAGCTTATGGAATGACAATGCCAACAAAGTGCCAGAGAGGGCTTTGAGGAGCATGTTCTATGTGCACAGCTCTTGCTTCTACATTGCAGAGGTTTTCAGTGGGGCAGACAGAATCACAGAATTGTTTTGATTGGGAAAGATGCCAGAAAGCATCTCTCCTAAACCTCCAATCCCATGTTTGGTCTCCTGCTGAAAGCCACACGCTGAAGCTTTCCAAAAGCACTGCACAAATGGGCTCACCTTCCAACACAAAAGCCTTCTGTGCACATCCTGCGAGACATCACCTGCTTCCCCTTGCAGGTCCCAGCGACACACAGGCACTGCTTGAGTCCTTTCAGTGATGCACAGAGCATCCAGCTTCCCTCCTTCCCCTTCATCCTCATAAATCCCTTCACAGTTTGTGAAGAATATGCTCCTGCTGGGACTTCTGCTAACCACCTTTCCTTATTCTTGGGAGATTTCTCACACTGTGCAAGCTACTGCCACCGCATTTATCTTCCACAATCATTAGAGTGTAAAAAAAGGGTGGTGTCATGTTGAACGAGCCAGGATTTGAATCTTTATCTGGTTTTCAGGTCTGATATATAAATCCTTCCAAGATTCCTCCCCTGTAGCTGCACAGCCATCTTCTTTCAGGTAAAATATTTGCACAAGAACCTCCACACGCTGCTTACTAAATATTATCCTCCACTGAATCAAGGCATTAAAATAAGCCTCTGGCTGTGTGCTGCACGGTCATTGTGGTTACCCAGCTCTGAAATAGCTTCCATTGATGTCACCCACAGAAGGAACTCACAATCCCACTACACATCAACTAACTCATGTGATAAAAATATCAACACCTTTGACACAAATGAGGCTGTTAGCCTTTCCTTTTTTTCTCGGCTTTCCATATCTCTTAATCCAAACATACACTTAGTGTATCCTCTTTTCTTCAGGCATCCCACACAACCAAACTTCCCCTCAGTCTAAAAGTTCAATGCTCTTTTTAAGGGATAGAGAGAGGTCATTTCTACCTGACTTAGTAGCCACATAAAGACTCACATAAAGACTTGTCCACCTTTCACTTCTGTTAGGCAGAGCAGAGGGTTCCTCTGGTTCCAGGTGGGGATGCTGGTAATGAGGTGGCACAGGGTTTTTTGTGCCATGGTTTAGTTAATTAGAAGGATTAGGTGATAGGTTGGACTCGCTGATCCTAGAGGTCTTTTCCAGCCTGGTTAATTCTGTGATTGTGTGAATGCCTGACCACTCTTGTAGCAGACAATTTTTTTCCTAATCTCCAACCTAAACCTCCCCTGGCACAATTTGAAGTTAGTTCCTCATATCCTATCAGTAGCTACATGAGAGAAGAGAACAAACCCCACCTCACTGCAAGCTCCTTTCAGCTTCAATGTTGACAGACAAGGAGGAACACTCCTGCTCTGTGATTGCATCCAGATTCCTAACATTATTTGAGACCAGATCAGTTGTATGTTTACAGCAATCAGCTTCTTCCTGGAGGGTCAGAAGCGTTCTGCTAAACTACAGCTGACACACATAATGAACAATCTCATTTCTTGACAATTCAATAAACCATCAACTGAAGGGTGAAGCTCCTCACTGCTGACAGCTGCCAGGTGAGAAAGGAGATTTGTTTTTTACTAAAGACACAAAAAACCCCAATATCTTCTGGTTTGCTGAGATCTAAGCAAATATATGCTGACAAATTCAATGGTTTGGACTTCATTTATTTATTCATTTTGGTTAGCCTTTGATGGTTATTCCTTTCTGTGAGGTTAGCAAATGCCTCTGTTGCTGCCAGTAATGAGCTGCTGTGGATGACACATCTCATGGCATTGGCTACAGGTGTATGACTTGGATCTGTCATATTTAATATTGCCTTGAAATGGAACTGTAGCCATTTCCACACAGGTAATCCAATTACAGGTCTACATGAAGGACTACTTTTATATAACACATGCAAAGAGCAGAGTTTTCATAGAATTGTTTTGATTGGAAAAGACCTCAAAGATCAAGTCCAACCATCAACCCAATACCACCATGGCCATTAAACCATCTCCCAAGGTACCACGTCCACACACTTTTTTAACACCTCCAGAGACGATGTCTCCAGCACCTCCCTGAGCATCCTGACCACTCTTTCACTACAGAAATTGCTCATAATTTCCAACCTAAACCTCCTTTGGCACAACTAGAGGTAATTTCTTCTCCTTCCATCACTAAGCCAGGAAGAAGAGACCAACCCTCACCTCACTCCAACCTCCCTTCCAGGAGCTGTAAAGAGCCAGAAGGTGTCTCCTCAGCCTCCTCTTCTCAGGATTAAACAATCCAGGTTCCCTCAGCAGACCTGTTATCCACAGCCTTCACCATTTGTGTTGCCATTCTCTGGANTTAAACCTCCTTTGGCACAACTAGAGGTAATTTCTTCTCCTTCTATCACTAAGCCAGGAAGAAGAGACCAACCCTCACCTTACTCCAACCTCCCTTCCAGGAGCTGTAGAGAGCCAGAAGGTGTCTCCTCAGCCTCTTCTCAGGATTAAACAATCCAGGTTCCCTCAGCGGACCTGTTATCCACAGCCTTCACCATTTGTGTTGCCATTCTCTGGACACACTCCAGGAACTCAATGTCCTTCAAAGACTTCTCCTCTCTCCATGGCCATAACGGAGAAGTTCTCTTCCACCTCAAACAACTGAACAGATCTCTGCTGGGCCAGAGAACTGCCAGCTGTGTTGCTGCCAATATCCACAACAAAGAAACAAAGCACCATGGTGATAGGCAACATTGATCTCTATTACAGAATCACAGAATTAACTAGGTTGGGAAAGACCTTTGAGGTCATCAAGTGCAACCTATTACCTAACACCTTCTATTATGCTGTTATTAAGGCTGAGTCCATGACAAATCCACAAAGTTCTGTAAAGCTCCACAAATGACTTGCCACACTGGAACGTGGTGGAGTCACCATCCCTGGAGGTGTTTAAGAGGAGGCTGGATGAGGCACTTAGTGCCATGGTTTAGTTAATTGGAAGGGTTAGCTGATAGGTTGGACTCAATGATCCTAGAGGTCTTTTCCAACCTGTTTAATTCTGTGATTCTGTGACGCAGTAATAATGTCAACTTTGCCTCTAGACTGCATTTTCACTCTGGGTCACTCATGAAACATTTTTAATCATGTGAAATAGAAAACTAGTTTTTAAAGTACTGATTCCAGGTATTGGATATGGATGGAGAGCAACCCTGAGGAGAAGGACATGGGGTGCTAGTGGGTGAAAAGATGGACATGAGCTGGCACTGTGTGCTGCCAGCCCAACCCCAGCCTTGCCCTGGCCTGATTCCCAGTTGTATGGGTGGCAGGGGCAGGGAGGTGACTCTGCCCCTCTGCTGTGCTCTGCTGAGACCCCACCTGCAATTCTGGGGCCAGCTCCAGAAGCCCCAACATTGTAAGGACATGGAGCTGTTAGAGCAGGTCAAGAGAAGGCCACAAAGATGATGAGAGGGCTGGCAACTTTCCTGTGAAGAAAGGCTGAACAAGTTGAGGCTGTTCAGCCTAAAGAAGAGAAGGCTCAGGGGAGACCTTAGAGCAGCCTTCCAGGATTTGAAGTGGGCTACAGGAAAGCTGGAGAGGAACTTGTCACAAAGGCATGGAGTGACAAGACCAGGGGTAATGGCTTTAAACTGGAAGAAGCTGGATTTTGATCAGAGTTCAGGAAGAAATTCTTCCCTGCGAGGGTGGAACATGTTGCACAGAGAAGTTGTGGAAGCTTTAATCCTGAAGTGTTCAAGGCCTGTCTGGATGTGTTCCTGTGTGACCTGAGATAGATTGTCTGGTCCTGCTCTGGCACAGGGGTTGGACTCGATCATCTCTTTGGGTCCTTTTCAACCCCTGACATCCTGTGAACCTGTGTGATCTGTAAATGGGGCCTTGAGCAACTCTGTCTATAGCAAGGAGTTGGATCTAGATGATGTTTACATTCCCTTCCAATCTGAAGCAGCCTGTGATTCTGTGAGATTTCTATCTTTTGGACTTCAAGCTCCCTCTAAGCTGGGTCGATTGATTGCTCAGATGCACAAAACATTGCCATCAGCTATTTTTACCACCTCAAAAAATTAACTTGGCAGAACAAACATGGAGGTGACCGATCACAGCTACAGGAATATTTGTTAGAAGGTAAAATTTAAAGGTTGGAGTCACAAAGATGTCCAAAGTCAGGTCTATTCTCTCAATGGTGAATGAAAGGCAGGATATCATCTGCTAGATGAATGGAGAACTCAGGTAGTTCTCAATCAAGTGTAAATATTAAAATTCTCATAAATCTCTCCTCAGTCCAGGTACAAATTATGGCTACTTGGCCAAACTCCAGCTTAGTTAATTACAATCTCACATAAAATAATATCCTGTCCAATTTAATTGGAGTATGACATAATAGGGGATTCATATTAATCAGAAATTTCCTGAATAATAATTCATTTAAGGAGCAATTTTATTACAGACTTCTACCTATTAGTGTGAGTTCTCACTAGAAATGTAAGCAGCTGTAACCACCAGCTTAGTATAGTTTTGCAGTGATGTGTCTTAGGGTTGTATATGATTGGCACCGTTGTAGTATGTGAGTATCTTCTGTCTGAAATCAATAGCAATATCAAAGCCCGCAACAGGATAATGAAGTCTCTAAACTGACAATGGAGCTGAAATCCTTTTTCTCTCCCACATCTGTTCTGCTATGCTGTCATTTTAATTTCAGGGTTCTGCTTGTAAGGGGTTCCTTTTATGTTGTTTTTGTAGGCTTTTTTTTTTTTTTTTTTAACTTTACAGCCACACAAACACTTGTAAAAGATCTTGCAGAATCCAACAGCAGATCTGACACCTGGAACAAGTTGGGTGTTTTTTTTGTCACAGAGCTTTTTACAAGTGGATGACATCCTTAAACCAAGTCATTCTTGAAACCACTGAGCCCAAGAGCAGAAGGTGCTGGAGTAACAGTTCAATGGAAGGAGAACGAATACTGATGGCACAATATGGGATATTAGCTCACAGCAGCAAAAGTAATTTGTGGAAGAAGCCATCTGGCATCACTGCCTGTGACAGCCGTGGGGAGCACAGCAGCCCAGAGGTTCATTTTCGACATACACTGGCTCTACAAAGCACTTTGGGTCATGGTTTAGTGGGCATGGTGGTGTTGGGCTGGCAGTTGGACTTGATGATCTTAAGAGGTTTTTTTTTCCCAACCTTAATGACTCTCTATTTCTATGATTCTACACTACAAACACCCTGCTAACTCCAGTAGTGCCACCAGCTTCACTGATGCCAAATGCTCCCTTTGCATTTAACCCATTCAAAACAGCATCACTGCCATCAGTGGCAACTGATGCTCTTTGTGCTCCAGCTCAAAGGGATGGACACCAGCCTGGCCACAGGGCAGAGTCTGTGCAGAATATCTGACCCCCTGCCATCCATTCTGCTGCTGGGTTGCACATAAAACACCTAACACACCCAACTGGGTCTCCAAGCTAGAACTCTGATGCATGTGAGGTTATCACAATTTAATATATCTGGTTAGGAGGCACCAAGTGCTCCTGGGCAGTTTGTTTTCTGCTGTGCTCAGCACTGCCCAAGGCATCCCATCTGAATGATGCATAAGCCACAAGCTGGGTAAGAAAATCCCAGGGTTTAAAGTAGAATAGAATAGAATAGAATAGAATAGAATAGAATAGAATAGAATAGAATAGAATAGAATAGAATAGAATAGAATAGAATAGAATAGAATAGAATAATTGGTTTGGCTGGAAGAGATCTTTAAGATCATTCAGTCCAGCCAGTAATCCATCACTGCTGGGTCACCACTAAACCATGTTCCTCAGCATTACACCTACACAGCTTTTAAATACCTCCAGGGATAGTGATTCCACCACTGTCCTGAGCAGCCTGTTCCTGACAACTTTTTCCATGAAGAAATTGTTCTCATGCCTTACCTAAACATCCCCTGGTGCAACTTGAGGTCATTGCCTTTCGTTCTATTGCTTGGAAGATAGGACCAATCTCCATCTGGCTCCAAGCTCCTTCCAGGGAGTTGTAGAGATCCAGAATGTGTCCCCTCACCCTCCTTTTCTCCAGACTGAACAACCCCAGTGGTGTGGCTCATTTAAATAAATGCCACCCAGAGGAAGCTGCTGCCCCAGACAGTAATGCAAATGCTATGGGAAGGTTAGAGGTGAAAGGAGAGCCTGGTGGCAGCAGGTATCAGCAGGGAGCAGGATGGGGGTGGCAGATCCCCCACCCCAGACACCCATCCTCCTCATTTATTTAACGCTGAGAAAATACATTTTATTGTAGCAAGAAGTTTAGCTAAGTTCTTCAGTGAGGCTAGATGCTGACTGCCCCTTCCAGCAATAATGCCTTAAATCTCCCTGGGCAGGGTTTGATGGCACAGTAATAAAGACATCTGTGCCCTGTTTGTACCTCAGCTGCTTCTCCTGCAGCAGCCGTGATGAACACTGTGTTTGATTTCTCCTAGTATGGAAACACCCTCGCCTGTCAGCCCTCTTTGCTCTGGGTTTCTCTCCTCCTGTTCATTGCAAGAAAGAGCAGATTCCAAGTTTTCCTAGCATCTTTATGAGGGTTTGCTCCTCAGCCATCAGCACTTTTGGGTCACCTCTGTTTGCAGTTTTGCTCACCTAAGGGCATTCAAATCATGGCTCTCCAGCAAAGGACCCTGAACATCATTTCTCCATCTTGATTACACAGCTCAAATGCCCATCTCATTCACATCAAGTGAGACAAGGGGCTTCTTGCCCACAGGGAGCACAGAGCCCTAATTTCATTTCATTTAGCCTGCAGTCACAAGACTACTTTTTCTGATGAATTATTACTAGATAGCTTTAAGATATATGGCCTGCCAAATATGTTTAAATGACTTTTTGGTCCCCATCAGCAGCAGGAGAAAGCTAACATGATCTGTCCTATCTATCTAAATAGAGATGGGAGGCAGCTGGGAGGAGAAGGTGGTATTTAATGAAGCAGTGAAAGAACTGAGGCTTTCAAAAGAGATGACAGAACTCTAAATAGGGGAATGGGAAATGGTAACAGTGGCTTGATAGCCTGTTTTCACCATATGCCTCTTCAAAAGGGTTGTATGTATTTATTGTTTGAGGTAGACACAAGTAATCCCTAAAAGATCCAATCCTCTGATTGGAACAACAGAATAAAAGTATTAGAAGCATAAAAATCCATGACCAAAGCTGTAGGGGTCCATAGGCTGCTGGTTATCTGCCATCAGAGCAGAATGAGTCAGCCAGGACACATGATGGAAGATCTGGCAACAGAAATCCCACCTCAGCCTGAGGACAGCTCTTCACCGTGAGGGTGGGGAGACACTGGAGCAGGTTGCACACTGTTAGGTGTTCCATGGCAGGAGGGTTGGAGCTGGATGGTCTTTAAGGTCCCTTCCAACCCTGACAATTCTCTGACATTGTGCAGGTTTTCACCGTCCCACAAATCTCACCTTTATGTCCAGGCACAACCAGCAAACATAAGCTTTACTTTTGCTAAAATGTATTCCTTAGGTGATGAGTAAGGGCCAAAAACTTGTTCAGCCTGGAGAAAAGGAGGTTGGGGGGACACTTCACTCTCACCACCTGAGAGGAGGTTGGGGCAAGGTGGGAATGATCTTCTCTCCCTAGAAACAAATGATAGGTTACCTGAGGATTCCTGCAATTGGGAAACCACAAAGAGCTGGTTCACCTGAAGCCATTCCAAATAACTGGGCTTAGGGGGAAGGAGAGCTTCAAGTTGTGAGATCATCCCATCTTACTTGACTATCATATTAACAAAGAAAAACAAATAATTAAATAAGAATTGCATTGAAGTGTGGGCAGCAGGGCAAGGGAGGGGATTCTGCCCCTTTACTCTGCTCTCCTCAGACCCCACCTGGAGCACTGTGTGCAGTTCTGGAGCCCTAAACACAAGCAGCACATGGAACTGTTGGAGCCAGTCCAGAGGAGGCCACCAAGATGCTCAGAGGGCTGCAGCAGCTCTGCTGTGAGGACAGGCTGAGAGAGTTGGGGCTTTTCAGCCTGGAGAAGAGAAGGCTGCCAGGAGACCTTATCATAGCCTTCCAGTATCTGAAAGGAGCCTAAAGGAAGGCTGAGGAGGGACTATTGACAAGGTCTTGTAATGACAGGACTAGGGGTAATGGGTTTAAATTGGAAGAGAGCAGATTTAAATGGGAAGTTAGGAGTAAGATCTTTACAGTGATAGTGGTGAGACATTGGCACAGGTTGCCCAGGGAGGTTGTGGCTGCTCCCTCCCTGGAGGTGTTCAAGGCCAGGCTGGATAAGACCTTGAGTGACTTGTTCTAGTGGGAGGTGTCCCTGCCTATGGCACAGGGAGGGTTGGAACTGGCTGAGCTTTGAGGTCCCTTCCAACCTAAACCAGTCTATGATTCTAATAATTTTGATGAGTTCTTGCAGCCAGACAAAAAAAATCTACCGGAAACATTTAAGGAACCAGATTCCAACATTCAGGGTTATTTTTTAATGCAGAAATTGTAAGTTCATTGTTACAGAGTATAAACAATAAACAAATTGAGATGACTCAGAAATGCTTTCACTTCCCAGAACACAGGATAGCCTCTGACTGCAATGTAGAGTTTATCTGAACACCACAATAATCCAAAATCAGCTGGTATTCCCAGGTCCAAATATCCCATACTCTACAGGAGCAGCTCAGGGCACAGTTCTTGCCCCCAAGATCCTATGGTATGGAAGACTTTGCACCAATTTAACACAACTCTGGTTTGTTGGGGTTTTTTTGGTTTAAAAAAAAAAAAAAGAAATCCTTCTGCTGTCTTTGAGGAGAGAAAAATATAGAAAACTGCACCAGGAAAAAAAAAAAAAAAAGAGTCTGAATGGCATTTTAATGCAAATGCAGTAAAGATAAGCTCTGTGTCCTCTCTTAACATATTTCTGCTTGCCCATAGATGCAATAAAGAGCAGCCTACTGAAAGCTTTTCATCCCTCCAAGAAAAGAATAGTCTACAAGAAAAATGAGCACTGCAAACAATTCTAAGCAGTCAATTTGTTAAGCAACCATGCAAGTTACTTCTGCTTGGAGCAACGGAGCAATGCCAACGAGAGCTGCAAGCTGCCACGTGAGCTGCATCAGGATTAATTATTTGATATCACAGGGTCTGCAAGTAAGGAGAGCAGAAAAATGAAATGGAATTTTATCTGTTTTCGGCCAGCAAGGAACTTGATTAGGCTTCTTACAGGCAGATCAATCAAGCTGCTTCCCACCTTGCCAGATGCTGATTTACCCTCTTTGAGTCTGAACACTCAACAACGGACAAAGCAGAGAGGAATGATTTGAAGTTGTCGTGGTGAGAGGTGTTTAAACTGATCTGGGTGAATTGCTTCAACTGCAACTTTTGAAAATCACATGAAATAAGAGATGAGGAGGTCTAGGGATGTGATTTCCCCTTCTTCTCAGCAGTGGTGAGGGCACACCTTGAATACTGGGTTCAGTTTCGGTTCCCTCTCTACAAAAAGGATGCTGAAATGCTGGAGCATGTCCAGAGAAGAGTAATGAAGAGTGGCTTGGCTGAAGGAACTGGGGTTGTCTAGTCCCTGGAGGTATTTAAAAGATGTGTCGATGTGGTGCTGAGGGATATAGCTTAGTGACAGCAGGTTAGCAGTAGTGGTGGGATCGTGAGTTTCAGCTGAATGGTTGGGCTGATGATGTCAAAAGTCTCTTCCAAGCTCAAGAGTTCTATGATTCTATGAGCAGTAGGCATCTCATGGCTAAGTAATAGATCCTACCATGGAAAATAAAACATGGTTCACAGCAAAGTCACTCTGCAGATACTGTTGTTCCACATGAATGCAGTACAAAGGTTACAACAAACACCTGAGCACCTGAGGGTCTGGGTTGATGAAAAGCTTGACATGAGCCAGCAGGGTGCGTGTGCAGCCCAGACTGCAACTGTGTGCTGGGCTGCAGCAAGAGCAGCTGTGGGCAGCAGAGCAAGGTAGGGGATTCTGCCCCTTTACTCTGCTCTCCTCACACCCCACCTGGACACTCTGTACAGTTATGGAGCCCCCAACACAAGAAGGACATGGAACTGTTGGAGCCAGTCCGAAGGAGGCCATGAAGATGCTCAGAAGGCTGCAGCAGCTCTGCTGTGAGGACAGGCTACAAGAGATGGGGCTCTGCAGCCTGGAGAAGAGAAGGCTTCCAGGAGACCTTATAATAGCCTTCCAATATCTGAAGGGGGCTACAGGAAGGCTGGGGATGGACTACTGACAAGGGCTTGTAATGAGAGGATGAAGAGGAATAGGTTTAAACTGGCAGAGGGGAGATTTAAACGGGATTTTAGGAGGAACTTCTTTACAGTGAGGGTGGTGAGACACTGGAACAAGTTGTCCAGGGAAGTTGTGGCTGCTCCCTCCCTGGAGGTGTTCAAGGCCAGGTTAGATGAGGCCTTGAGCAACCTATTCTAGTGGGAGGTGTCCCTGCCAATGGCACAGGGGGGTTGGAACTGGCTGAGCTTTGAGGTCCCTTCCAATCTAAACCATTCTATGATTCTATTCTGAAGGAGCCTCACTATCAGCACTGTAGATGAAGCAGCTTTTATCCAGCTGATGCTTTTATCCAATACCAGCCCAAGGTAGATCAACTATGGTATCTAAGATGCTGTGAATGCCCTAGGATGCTCTCCTGCCTGGAAGAGACTTAGCAGGACCTTCTTGGTGTGTTTCCCAATGGCTTCCCAGGCATCAAGCTCATTCTCCAGCATTTCCCTCAGCTGGGACAAAAAGCTAACTTTTGTTACCTAAAAACATTTGGCACATTTAACATTCTGCCTCTCATCAAATGTCACTAAAACTAGCAGATAGACCCAACAATTTTGGGGGAGATGGGAAGAGGAGATGAAGCAAACAGATACCTGCCAAATATATGGGAAAAGATCAATATTGAAATACTACTATGAGAACCCAACCCAGAGTCAACCTTTCCAACCTGGCACACTTGAGACACAGAATACTCCTTGCTCAGAAAAATCCCTTCTCTGTTCTTGCTGCAGGTGATCTGCACTGCCCTGACAAAAGTGGTGATGAAGAGGAGCACTGCTGCTTTTGACAAAATCCCTTACAAGGGAGCTGACAAGTGGTTCGCTGCTACCACCTCAGGTTCACTGATTTAAAGACATAGCCTTGGAGCACAGACAGCACTGAATTTCTTTTCCTGCTGCTTTCTACAAGAGATGTCATTTTTCTGGGAGATATTCAGGTTGGACAGCCCCACAGTCTGCAGGGCAGAGTAACTCAAGGCAGCCTCACAGGTTTGTTTCAAGAATCCTTTCTTCATCTTCTCCTGTCACCATTACAATGGATTTAGCTGCAGAAGAGGCTAATACAGCTGTTCTCAGATAGCCACAAACACCACCCCAGCCAGAGGTAAACCAGTAAACTCTTTGGCAGCTACAGTCAGCTGCCAGAAGTGCCCAGAACAGGTCTTACCCCCAGGTCTCAATATTGTGGTTTGGCTCTGGTCCAACACACTCATGGTCAGTGGTGGAACCTAGGATCTGCTTCTTTGCCTTCCTCCACACAACCATCTTCTTCATTCTCCTATCCCTCTCCTGTGTACATCTCTTACCCTGCCCGTTCCTGAAGGTTCTTTGGCTTGGAAGGGACCTTTAAAGGTCACAGATTCACAAATTGCATGGAGTTGGAAGGGATCCTCAAAGGTCATTTTGTCCAACTCCCCAGCAGTCAACAGGGACACTTTCAACTATATCAAGGCTGCCCAGGACCACAAGTCTGATCCTGAATGTCTACAAGGATGGGGCCTCAACTACATCCTGGACAGCCTCTAATCCAACCCCCTGCAGTGAGCAAGGGCATCTTCAACTAGAGCAGGTTGCTCAGACCCCTGTCCAACCTGACCTTGATATTTCCAGGCAGCAGCTTCCTTGTCCCCCTCAGTTTTCCCAAAGACAGAGACATGCTCTAACTGTTGGAGTCCACCTGCCAGCACCAACCACACCTTAATTTTCCTGCATGCTCAGGAAAATGGTAAAAAATTTCATCTGTCTCCCTGCAGTATCAGAGCTGCTCAAACAATGTTGAGCAGTTTATTCTTAACTATAAAAATCAAACAGTATTTTATTTTAGGAAAGCTTTATTTCCTGGGCCAGGGTCCTCTTTTAAGACCACAGTTCAGTTATATTTCTATAGTACAGTGAACTGCCTGCATTGAAACCAGGGGGAAATGGGAGATCTCTGTCCTCTGGTTTCTTTACTTTTTTTTTTTTTTTTTTT
>VWZI01012593.1:148354-232941 GCA_013396835.1 Psilopogon haemacephalus
GGGGGGGGTGCAGGAGGACTTTGAATGAAACCACCAACAGCAAGCACATCGCTTTCAAAATCCAGAGCATGATCCTTTATGAGCTTTGTCAATCACTCAGCATTGCACTCAGCTTTCAAGTGACTCCAGTCCTTGAGTGTGATACACAAGGGTGGCTGTCTCAGACTGCTACACTTCAGAGAAAGATAAATAGTGGCTGGTGGCAGTGATTCCCTTGGACCTCCAGCTCACACAGCAAGAGCATCGGGTGCTGATAAGCCAGCCGTGATGGCAAGGTCACATTCTGGGGAAAAGTCACCCTGAGGCACATTGAAATCAAAGCAAAGGCAAAGTTTTCTTCAAAAGTTTCCACTTCAACCAGAAGGCAGTTGGATTTTTCTAAGAGGGGAAAAAAATAATGTGGTTTCCGGTATGAAAAACCTTTGCAGCAGCTAGCAGAAATGTTGTGTGTGCAAGGGACATGCAAAGCGCTGGCACAAACTTGTCAAGATCTTTAGGCACTAGTCTTGCTGCAGCTCTTATGGGAGAGTCCTAACAGCCATCCATCTGATGCTGGCTGTAGGGAAAGGGTCATAAAAGACATAAAATGTCTAGATAAGCACATCTCTGGAGGGTAGAAAAAGCAAAAAGGTGATCACTATTGAAAAGCTCTACCCATGAAATTAAATCTTAATACCAGAAAGAAACTTCAAGGAAGTCACCCAGGTGGCTCTTGCTTTTTGCAGTTCTTCCAACTCATTTTGACGTGTTTGCTCAACAAACTCAGCCCCTGACCAACTTTTTCAGATGCTGGGTGAAGTCTGAGGAAATTTCCTGTCATTCTGATTTAACTAAAACTCAGGGATCTGAGGAGATTATGATGTTGACATTGTAATATTGTTCAGGCATATGAAATCGTGAGTGCTTTTGCTAATCCATGGATGGTTCTCTCCTTCCCCTTGCAAAGGACACACACTGCTGGGGAACACCACTCCTACAGCTACAGCTCAATTAAGACCGTGATGAGAGAGACCTCATCACTTGCCCAGGTTAGACCCATTTCCACACGGGTACCACCCGTCCCCCAGACAGCACTGGACACACTACCAAAGTCAGGAGCAGTTAAAAATGAAATGACAATGTGAAATCTGTCTCTAGTTCTTGATTTACTGCTCACCAATTGCAGACAAAAGAAATTCCTGGAGCACTACCACAGCAGGAGCATGTTGTTCACCATGGATATTTCCCATCAGCATCCCTTCTTTGGTGTCTAGAGCACAAGTCCTGTGAGGAATAGCTGAGGCGACTGGGGTTGTTCAGCCTGGAGGACAGGAGGCTGAGGAGACACCTTCTCTCCAACTCCCTGAAAGGAGACTGGAGACGGATGAGGGAAAGGAGGCTGGAAACAGATGAGGGAAAGGAGGCTGTAGAGAGATGAGGGTTGGTTTCTTCCCTCAAGTGACATGCAACGGGACGAGAGAAATGTAAGCAGGACACAAGGAATAATTTGTTCCCCACAAGGGTTGTCAAGCCCTGGAACAGGCTGCCCAGGGTAGTGCTGTTCTCATCCCTGGTTTCAAAACTGTGTACATGTGGTGCTGAGGGACATGATCTAGTGGTGAACTGGAAGTGCTGGGTTAAGAGTTGGACTTCGTCATCTTAAATGTCTCTTCCAACCAAAATTATTCTATGTTCTAAACCAGCAGAGCTTGCAGTATCTAATTCACTCAGAGTCACACCATTACTTCCACATCTCCATCTGCTACAAGAGAAAAAACTAATGGACATGCCTAAGAAGTTTGTAGCACAGGAATGAGGAACTCTGCAACCTTTTCCATGTGTACTACCAATGCAGGGACACTGGTTTGGTGAGAGGTGCAGGAGGAGGAGATGGCAAGTCCTGCAACATACAGGGTTTAGAAGGGTTTCAATGGTGAACAAATGGTTTCTGTCTTACTCTGACTAGCAACAGATCTGGGAGAAAAAGACAACACACACTATTTTTCCAAATTTTCAGTGAAAAGAGATGCTATAGCCCATGACAGCTGAGACCCATCTGTTATTGACCCAGAATCATTTCTAAGCATAAAAAAAAAAAAAAATAAAAGTCTTTGAAACATCTCTTGGATGCTGGTAGTCAAATTTGTCAAGCATTATGGAAAGAGGAGGCTTAGAAATCCCTTAACTTGCCAATGGGGGAATTGTTCATGCTCCTGTGGTGCCTTCATTTGAAAAGCTTTCCTTTTATTCCTAACAGTGTAGAAAGAGGTAGGTACAAAAAAAAAAAAACAAAAAAATAAAACCCATAATTGAGAAGAGGAAAGCAGCCAAGTGAGGCATCAATGTGGACAGGCAGGTCACAGGTGGGGGCAGCCAGAGCCCCACGCCCCCGGGGCTGCTGCAAACTGGGGAGGCAGTGGCAGAGCTGCGGTACACAACGGAACGACTCCTTGTTGTACTTTATCAGGATGCTGAAAGCAGGGAGGGATTAAAAATAAATAAATTAGCAGCTTCTGTTGCTCCTCACGCTGCTTTCCCTCCCGGGCTGTCGCTGGTTTATTTATTTACTTATTAATTTCTAAGGTGGGCTGCCCAGATGAGAGGTGTCAGGTGATTTTATGGAGCGGGCAGGAGAAATGGATCGAAAAGAGACTTGGTAGCACCTGAGGCTGCAAATATTTATGGCTAGGTGTGTTGTGACACATGGGCAATTCCACTTAAAGTAAATGAGCTTTTTAAAAAATGATTTAAATTTACAGGCGCGTGCTAAGGGGAATTGGGTAGCCAGAGGCTGTACCAGCTTAAAGCTGGAGCAGGCAAAGACTGCTGGGGTAGGCGGAATTTGCATTTCATACACAAACTTGATACAAGAGACAGTAGATTTACAAGAAATTACACATTTTGAAGTTGGACACCACTGGGTTTGCTGGAGTCTGGGTGCTGGGGATGCCACAGAATGGTGAGGGCTGGAAGGGAGCTCCAGAAATCATTGAGTCCAACAGCCCTGATAGAGCAGGGTTCACCTACATCAGGTTGCACATGTCACAGCTGGGTGCACAGTGCAGTGCACCTGGGTAAGGTGGGGCTCACCCAGGCTCCAGACAGCCAAACAACCCCAACAGTACTTCAGCACAGCAAAATCTTGGTTATGTTGACTGATTAGCAGGCAATTCTCCCCAAGGTGATTCTAAGAGAAGCAGCAGTGCTCCTGTAACGCACACAGGGCTGCAGCAACAGTCACCTCCACCACATCAAAACTATTCTGTTATTTCAGGTGACTTTAAATGGTTCTCATCTGACAACTTTTGAAGGTGGAATTAGAAATTAGTTGGGCCTCTCCAACCAGCTCCTATGGGACATTGTCCACAAAAACTAATAACAACAACAGGAGCAGCAATAATAACTAAAGGAAACCAAACATCCCCATCAGTGGTGTAAGTGCTTCATCTGATATTTCAGCCTCTCCTATGAGTGACTCCAGTCTAATCCTCAGAGCAAATTATCCAGGGCACCGACAAGAAACACCTAATGAAATTGCTTTGCCACTGGGCTCGTTGATCTCTTCAAAGTTTCTTTTATTATAGGAAATTAGAGAGATCAATTAACACTTATTGAAGTAGGGTTGGTTTTTTTTTCTTTTGTTTCCTGGGCATAAGAACGCATGCAAAGCCTGATGAAAGATCTGCAGCTTGGAGAGTTCAGTTACCATTTGGTGCCAAGTCACAGAATCACAGCATAGTGTGAGTTGGAAGTGATTTCTGGCAATCATTCAGTCCGACTCCCCCTGCTAAAGGAGATTGTCCTGGAGCAGGTCACAGATGTCCAGGTGGGTTTTAAAAGTCTCAAGAGAAGGACACTCCACAACCTCTCTGGGCAGCCTGTTCCACTGCTCTGTCACCTTTAGAGCTTTTTCCTCAGGTTTTACCCCAGGTAGAACTTCCTGGGTTCCAGTTTATAAACCTTGCTGCTCGTCTTATTACAGGGCACCACTGAGAAGATTCTGGCCCCATCCTCTTGCCCCACGCCCTTTAGCTTTTGCTGAGCATGAAGGAGATCCCCTCTCAGGCTGCTCTTGTCCAGGCAAAGCAGCCCCAAGGCTCTCAGCCTTTCCTCCTCACAGAGATGTTCAATTCCCTTAATCATCCTTGCAGCCCTCTGCCAGACTCTCTCCAATAGTTCCCTGTCTCGAACTGGAGGCCCCAGAACTGGACTCAATACTCCAGATGAGTGCCCCAGATTTCCTTTCCCCTTCCCTCTTCCTTTCTCCTTAAAGGAAATGACAGCTCCCAAGTCTTCCCTTGCCTAACGTTTGACAAAAGGAAAGCTGATCAGCGACCACTCGCTGCTGCAGGGCTTCTCCCTGGAGCCAGGAGGATGAAGCTAACCTGCCACTCTTTTTTTTTTTTTACATGATGCCTATTGCAAGGGGAACAATCTTTTATTCCCCAATGCCCTCTTTAACAAAGAGCTCTTACAGAGAAGGGATCCAACAGTTCATTACTTCTATCTGCTCCACACACTTTGGACATAATTGCATTAGTGCCTCATCGTGGGGCTTGAACGGTGAAGAGCTGCAGAGCAGCTTTTTGCCATCCCTTTATTTATTTGCTGAAGCCCTGGCTCTGTGCTGGAATACAAACCACATTATTTGCACTTCATATAATTTGTTTAATGCTTTATGTTCAAGAGGCCACCTGTGTTAATGCATCACAGGAGTAAGTGGGTTACTCTCACTCCATTTAAGAAAGGAGAAAGCTCTTTCCTGAGCCAAATCCCCATCGATGCACTTGGCTTGCACCGAATTAAAAGCACTGAGGGTGTGGGGTAAGGGAAAGGTGGGAGGGAAGAGCAGGAGGAGACACCAGCAGTGCTCACCTGAATGGTCCTATGCAGGTCAAGGGATTTTTCTCTTCCCCTCTACTCTGCCCTAGTGAGGTCATTGTTGGAGTACCGAGTCCAGTTCTGGGCTCCCAGTTCAAAAGAGACAAGGAACTGTGTTCAATAGTTCAACAGAGTCCAGCAGAGGCTACAGGGAGGAGAGGCTGAGATATCTGGGGCTGTTGAGCCTGGAGAAGAGCAGCCTGAGCAGGGATCTGATCCACGCTCACAGAGATCTAAAGGGTGGAGATCATGAGGATGGGGCTGGAGTCTTTTCAGTTGTGGACAGTGAAGGACAAGGAGCAACAATAGCAAGCGAGAACACAGAGGTGTCACTTGAACTTAAGGAGAAAATTCTTTGGTGTGAGGGTGCTGCAGCCCTGAAGCAGGCTGCCCAGAGAGGTTGTGGAGTCTCTGTCTCTGGAAAGATTCCAAACCCACCTGGACATTGTGATCCTGAGCAACTTGCTGTGGGCTACCCTGCTTTAGCAAGCAACTGGACCAGATGATCTCCAGAGGTCCCTTCTAGTCCCTGTCATGCTATGATTCCATGACCCCTGTCCTTTCCTGGAGCTAGACAATGCTGGAAAGATGTGCTGCTTTCTGGAGCAGTCACAGCATTGGCAGCTCCTCCAGCAGCCACACGTTTGTATTTCTGAGGTGTTCAAACTCCTGCCTGGCAAAGAAAGTGCATTTCCATTATCTCTCAAAGCCGTTTGACTTGGTGGGTGTCCATGCAGCATTGCGAGATGAATGCCTGCTATGTCCATTACAAATTGCTTTCATCTTCCATTCAGCTGCAGTCGCTGGATGTCAATGTATTAATTGCAACCCCCGCTGCCTGTTCATCACATTACACTGAAGTATTCAATAAATTCCAATTAACAGATTGGAGCCTTTCCATGAATGCATCTTGCCCGCCTCGGAGTGAAAGGGTTCATAAAAATACATCTTAAAACAAAATAAAGGCAGATAATAGCAATTCCGCATCAAATTTAGACTCGTGCACAGCTCATATTTTAGCAGAGGATTGGTTAGTAAATGGCATTAAAAGCAAAACAACTCAATTAGCCCTGCCAGGAGATGCAATGCACCTCACAACAGACTCCAAGCCAGTCTACCTAGCAGAGAAATGTGTATTCTTAATGATTTCATCACACTGAACAACAGCAGAAAAACCAAGACAAAACAAGTAGCAGATAGTGGTCAAATAAGTGGAGATGTGCTCTCTAAAAGTCAGAACACAGAGGTCTGTTGTGCACCTTCTTAAGCCCATAAATTACCACATGGGCTTGTTCCAGGAGTGGGAAATGATTCTGGAGGCTACCACAGTGTTACGTAAATTAAGGATGGACAATGCAGTCTTTTCCCCTGCTTACTGCAGAAGAAGCAGACACAGAGCGACTGTTGTTGCAGTCCCCTGAAGAGAAGAGACTGAAGGCAACAGTCTATGGTATCAGCAATGACCAAACACAACCATGTATTATCCTTATTTCTGAAACAACTTGGCCTCCAGGTCCTACAGGAAAATAAACCCTGTCTAGTGATGCTTGAATGTCAGCTACAGATGCCAGGACTTCCATACTCCTGTTCTGTTTTTTAGGGCAGAAAAAGGAGTTCTGAGTCACAGAAGAGAATCACAGAAGGTTGGAGGTCTCTTCCGACTGGAACAGTTTCTATCACCTTTAAGATCATCCAGTCCAACTGTCAACCCAACACCACCATGCCTATTAAACCATGTCCCAAAGTGCCATGTCTCCATGTTTTTTTTAACACCTCCAGGGATGATGACTCCACCACCTCCCTGGGCAGCCTATTCCAATGCCTGACCATTCCTTCAGCATAGAATTTTTCCTAGTATTCCATCTAAACTTCCTCTGGTGCAATTTGATGTCATCTTTTGGTTTCATCTGGTTTGGTCTGATCATGAACCTGAGTTGCCCTGCTGCAGGAAGCCGTGTAGGATGGGAGAGTCTATGTCTCCCAGCCCAGCCAAAATCTCTTCAAGAGGCAACCACAGACCTTCATCACAGGACTAGAACGTCCATGGAAAAGATTTTACTATTCATAGAATCACAGAATCACAGAGGTTGGAGGGAACTTCCAGAGATCAAGTCCAATCCTGCCAAGGCAGGATCCCCTAAGGTAGTTCACACAGGAATGCATCCAAGTGGGTTTTGAAAGTCTCCAGAGAAGGAGACTCCACAACCTCTCTGGGCAGCCTGCTCCAGAGCTCTGTCACTCCGATCATAAAGAAGTTTCTCCTCATGTTGAGGTGAAATCTTCCCTGTTCCAGTTTGTAGCTGTTGCTCCTTGTCTTATTCATAGAATCATAGAATGCTTAAGGTTGGAAGAGACCTCAAAGATCATTCAGTTCCTACCCCCCTGTGCTATAGGCAGGGACACCTCTCACTAGATCAGGTCACTCAAGGCCTCATCCAGCCTGGCCTTGAACACCTCCAGAGAGGGAGCAGCCACAACTTATTGTTGCTGACCACCAAAAAGAGCTTGGCCCCAGCCACCCCTCAAATATTTGTGCACATTGATCAGATCTTTTCTCAGCCTTCTCTTCTCCAGGCTAAACAGCCCCAGGGTTCTCAGTCTCTCTTTGTAGGGGAGATGCTCAAGTCCCCCACTTGTGGCTTTCCATTGGACTCTCTCCAGCAAGTCCCCATCTCTCTAGAACTGGGGAGCCCAAAACTGGACACAGTATTCCAGGTGTGGTCTCACCAGGGCAGAGCAGAGTGGGAGAAGAACCTCCCTAGAATTCCTTAGGGATGAGATGACAGAACCCACCAAGCTCTGGCAGATGACTCATTTCTAACCTTCTCTCTGCAAACTGCAGGGAACTGTAACTTTACACATAGACTTGTATCCACAAATGGCACAGAAACCAGCAGCTTTTGTGGAAGATGCTGGGCAGTAGGCAACACACCATGTCCAGTTTCCTCATCCAAGCATTAGATTAGCAAATGCTTGTCCTCCATCCCCCAGTTTTATTAAGAGCATTCACGAGGGCCATGCTAATAAAGATAGGTGAGATCCTCAGGACAATATTAAGCCTGAAACAGCACTATTAGTGCTGTATTTCCTCTCCTCGGATTGCCAAGGGCTCTGTATGCAACTGTTGAATTTTCATGGCAGAATTTTTTTTTTTTTTTTATTTTAGCCCTCCCAGCAATGGGTTCCTTAGATCAATAACCTCTTGGAGGTGAGAAGAATATAAAAAGGAGACATCCGAGCAGCAAAATTTTCATGAGTCTGAGTGTAAGAGCTCTGAGATCATGTATGAAAATGTGCACATAGAGACTGTGCTGCAAAAGCAAACAGTGCCCTGGCCCTGTCTGAACTTGCTGATACGGCAACGTGCCTGGCAAAGGGCTCTTGTATCTTCACAGACCATGGGCATAAAATCATAGATACACTAAGGTTGGAAAAGTCCTCCAAGATCATGGGAGTCTGACCATTAACACAATACTTCCAGGTCACCACTAAACCATGTCTCTCAGCACCACATCCACATCTCTTCTGAATACTTCCAGGGATGGTGATTCCACCACTGAGCAGCCTGCTCTGAGACTTAAACACTCTTGCAGTGAAGAAGTTGTTCTTAATGTCCAACCCAAATGTCTCCTGCCACCCATCATATGGTTTGTTCCTTGGGTGAAGAGCCCACCCCAACCTGGTTCCCACCTTCTTTCAGGGAGTTGTAGAGAGCCAGAAGGTCTCCCTTCAGCCTCCCTTTCTCCAGATGGAACATTTTCAGGTCACTCAGTCACTCCTCACAAAACTTGTGCTCTAGACCCTTCACCAGCTTCATTGCCTTTCTCTGACCTGCTTCAGCCACTCAATGTCCTTCTGGGCATGAGCAGCTTGAAACCAAACCCCGTATTTGAAGTGTGTGGCCCCAGCAGTGCTGTGTACAGGGGGTCAATCTCTGCCCCAATCCTGCTAGCCATAGTATTGCTGATGCAAGTCAGGATGCAGTTGGTCTTCTTGCCTACCTCAGCTGTTGAGCAACAGCCCCCAAATCTTTGTCCGATGGGCATCTTTCCACCCATTCTTCCCAAAGCCTGCAGTGTTCATGGGGTTGTCGTGACCCAAGACTTGGCTTTGTTAAACCTCATGCAGCTGACCCTAGCTGATGGATCCAGCCTATCTGGGTCCTGCTGCAGCACCTTCCTATCTGCAGGCACATCAACACTTCCACCCAGCATGGGATCATCTGCAAATTTACTGAGGATCAAATTAATTTAGATTTCTTTTTCCTCCATGTGCAAACATAGGACAGGAATCCAGGCTGCAGGTATAGCTTCAGCCAAGGGGCAGTGATGGACAACTCTGCTTGGTGCCAGCACTGGGGGGAAGCTCAATTTCCTCCACTATTAAAATACAGCCTGAATGGCATGGAGACAGATGAAAGAACACAACCACTCCGGGCAGTGTCTTACAGGAAAAAACTTCCAAAAAGTGCTTTCAGCAACAGCTCCATCAGGCCTTGCACTGAAACTACACAAAAGCAGCTGGTGGGAAAAACCTGGGAAACACAGTTCATGCCAAAACACAGCCTGGAAGTGCATTTTGAATGTTAGTCTTGTCTTTGAAGCTCATGGTTCTCCCATTTAACTTCCTATTTAAAAGCTGCACGTATATTAAAACATTTTAAGTTGAGGATATTTTTCTCCTCTCTTTCCATCCTTCTCCTCTTTGTTTTTGCACTTGGCTATGAAATTTCTGTCATTCCCACTCCTTTTCCTGTCCCCGCATCACAACTCTAGCAGTTGTTGGGGCTGTGATGCACAGCAAACTGATGCTGGGTTTCAGCTGGACGTGAGAGCAATACAATGCTCCAAGTGTTTCAGTGCCCAGCAGGGTACCCATCACCTTTTCTAGCACATTACTGAGAGCTGCACAACAACAGATATAGAATTATAGACTGGTTTAGGTTGGAAGAGACCTCAAAAACCATCTAGTTCTGACCCCCTGCCATAGGCAGGGACACCTCCCACTAGAACAGGTTGCTCAAGGTCTCATCCAGCCTGGCCTTGAACATATCCAGGAAGGGAGCAGCCACAATCTCCCTGGGCAACCTGTGCCAGTGTCTCAACACCCTCACTGCAAACAACTTCCTCCTAACATCTACTTTAAATTTCCTCTCTTTCAGTTTAAACCAATTCCTCCTCATCCCTTGTCAATAGTCCCTCCCCAGCCTTCTTGCTGGCCCCTTTCAGGTACTCAAAGGCTACTATAAATTGTCCTTGAAGCCTTCTCTCCTCCAGGCTGCAGAGCTCCAACTCTCTCAGCCTGTCCTCATAGCAGAGCTGCTGCAGCCCTCTGAGCATCTTTGCCACTCTCCTCTGGACTGGCTCCAACACTTCCATGCCCTGCTTGTGTTGGGGGCTCCAGAGCTGCACACAATAGTCCAGAGGTGAGGTCTGGTGAGAGCAGAGTAAAGCTGCATATAATCAGTGTATTTTGGTAAACTGTGGTCACAAATCACTTCTCTAAGCAGCAAATTTCTACTAACACTGCTGGGATGCCAGTGCCCAGACTGTGGGGGAAGTCAAAGGATCTAAGCATAGTTTAATGGCAGAGTTCAGCAGGACCTGTGCTGCTTTGCAGAGAGAGAACCACACATTCTGCAGATGTATTTCATACACTGCAGAGGGAAAATCTGGTGGCAGAAGTGGTGCTTTGGAGGCATGGCAGGACTGAGCTAAGAGTTATTTATTTCTACTGATGGCTCTTGATTTTCCTGAAGTTTTGATCATCAAGAAACTTGAGAAGGAGCTTTTTACGATGGTGCTAAAGACAGGATTTGAGGTGAAACTCAAATGCTGATGCTACTGAAGCATCCCCAAAGCTTTTTTACTTTTCTTTATAGACTAGCACCTCTTTTTATTATTTTTGGAAGTATTAAAGCAGAACCAGCCTTTTTTTAGCTTATTTAATTTCCTACTGATCTCACTCTCTCTTTTTTTTTTTTTTTTTTTTTTTTTTTTTTTTTTTTCCTTCAGCGTCTATCTGGACAGTCCTGGATTTGTCAAGGAGATTTTCTCTCATGAAGAACATGAAATAAAAACATCTCAGCTGTGGCTGTACGTAAATGGTATCATTGCACAGGGAGATGTACTGTACTTGGTAATTTTCTGTTGGCTGCTCCGGTATTTTGATTAAAAAATTATCACTGCTGCTCTCTAGTGCTGTAAAATGTCAATAAAGTACATGCTAAATGACCTAAGACCTGGCTGATAGACAGATCTAGAAGAGCATTTCTCAGAGGGGACCACTCAAACTGGGCTGTTTCTAGTGGTGCTCCGTGAAGAGTCATCCAGAGGCCAAATCTGTTCAACATCTCCACTGAGACCTGGAATGGATACAGAAATCCCAGCTGACACAAGGAGCAGCAGAGAGTGATGGTGTGGAAGGCAGGCCTGATGTGCTGAGCTTTTGGGGTTGGTTAGCAAGCTGCATCTGTGCACAATAAAGCATTTTGATATGACCACATATAGAGTTCTATATAAACACATTGCCCACATGTCCAGGGGTGAGGAATGCAGCACAGAGCTATAAAATGAAAATCAGATGAAGTAACTAATTCTGCTTCCACAATTAACAGGGAAAAGTGACAGAACAGTGGCCCAAAAACCTGTGGGAGATCCCAGCCTGGATGGTGTGGAAGGGTAATATTGGAGAAGGGAAATGTTACTTTCTGCACCAGTGCTGGTGGTACTGAACCTAAAAGGTCCCCTACAAGTTACACAAGACAAAAGCAACATGAATCAGGAGCAGTAGCTAAAGTAGACATATCTGAGACAGATATTAGATAAAGATTATCTGAGACATTAAAGGATTATTTCTGGCCTTAAGAGCTATAAATCTGTTCAGCGAAGGGAAGATGAAGAGCACATAGACGAAGAAGCAAGTCAAAGTGTCCATGAGATGCCTGGAAGGGGAAAGAGAGAACATCCACAGCAGGTTTCCTTAGATGAAGGTAGGTTTCAAAAGAAAACCCCAGCAACTACCCACTAGGAAAAACAAGCAGAGTAAACAAGGAATAAGAGGAAAGCAGTAGCTAAGATGTTCTAGTCTGTATGTAATAAAACAAGACCTAGGGAAGCCTGCCCAGGATGCTACCATCTGACACCTCTGACTTCACATAGAACTCATTTTAACTATGCTCCCTCCATTTTTTTAGCAAAGAGACAGAACCATGCTGCATTTGCTTCACAAAATTCTCAGAGAAAACAGATTTTGACTGAAAAATGAAAGGAAATTTAGAAACATTGGGTCCTATTTCCAGAACTGGCTTCTGCTTTTTCAAGACCAGAAGTGAGGCTTAGGAAGGGTTGTGAGTCTTTCCTTCCAGCTCACTGAAAGTGCAAATTATGCTTTGTTTAGATCATAGGAATCATAGAATTGTGTAGACTGGAAAAAACAACCCTTAAGATAATTGAATGCAACCATTAACCAACACCACCAAGTCTGCTGCTAAACCATACGTACAAATCTTATACATCCCTCCAGGGATAGAGACTCCATCAGTACCCTGAGCAGCCTGTTTCAGGGCTTAACAAGCCCTTCACTGAACAGATTTTTCCTAAAGTCCAACCTAAACCTTCCCTGGTGCAACCTGAGGCCATTCCCTCTCATTCTGTCACTAGTTACTTGCAAGAAGACATCACCCACGACCTGCCTCCAACCTCCTTTCCTCCATGATCTGAAGAAAAGGAGATCTGTGCACATTAAATCTAGACCCACCAGCCACTTTATGATCTCACCAACATTTGTGTTTATTGTTCACTGACATAATTTTGTGTCTCCAAGCAGCTGACAATACTATGATTTGTGCACGTGAAGTTGCTTCAGTGCACGTTGTTGGCATGGATCAAATAATTCCTTGAGAATTGGCATTTGCCTGGTTTAATGCACCAGTGACTCACTCCTAAGTGCTTATAAATATTTAAATATCCTACTCCTGCAAGAGTCTGCGTAGACAGGTGATAGGGGTTGTACTACACCACCTCTGAAGCACTACTCCACCTTGCCAATTCTTACATTTAAAACCAGGGTTAACAAATCAATGCCCCCAGAGAAGCAGTTCTAAAATCCCCAGCACACTGCAGTCCAGTGAGTTTCCTCTGTAATTTGTAGACAATAGATTTCCAATAACAACCTGTAATTAGTTCATTTTCTCTTATGCACTCCTTAGGCGAGAAGCCTGTTGACATTTTGCAGATGGTATCTTTGGAAATTAGAAATCCCAGAATCCCAGCATGGTGGGGGGTGTGAAAGGAACCTCTGGAGATCATCCAGTCCAACACCTCCTGCCAAGGCAGGTTCACCCAGGGAAGGTCACACAGGAACACGTCCAAGCAGATGTTGAATGCCTCCAGAGATGGAGGTTTCATCACTTCTCTGAGCAGCCTGCTCCAGGGCTCCATTGCACTGAAATTAAAGAAGATCCTCCTCATGTTTAGACAGCACTTCTTATGCTCAAGTTTGTGCTCATTACCCCTTGCCCTGTCACTGGGCACCACTGAAAAAAAAAGACTTGTCCCATCCTCTTGCTCCATACCCTTTAAGTATTTGTGAGCATCTATGAAATCTCACCTAAGCCTTCTCTTTTGCAGACAAAAAACCTCCAGTTCCACCTCAACGTGAGGAGGAGCTTCTTTACTGTAAGGGTCATGGGCAACTGGCAGAGGCTGCCCAGAGAGCTTGTGGAGTCTCCTTCTCTGGAGCCTTTCAAAACCCATCTGGATGTGTTCCTGTGTGACCTGCACTAGATTCTGGTCCTGCTTTAGCAAGGGGCTTGAACTTGATGATCTCTGGAGGTCCTCACCAACCCCTAGCATCCTGTGAGCCTGTGATATCAGTCTCTTCTCACAAGTAAGAAGTGACAGACAAGGGAGAACAGCCTCAAGTTGCACTTGGGGAGGTTTAGGATGGATCTGAGGAAAAATTTCTTCAGAGAAAAGATTATCAAGCAGTAGAATGGGGTGTCCAGGGAAGTGATGGGGTCACCACTGTTGGAGATATTTGAAAGATACATGGATTTGGTGCTTAGGAATGTGATTTAGTGATAATAGCTTAGCAGTAGTGGTGGGCTTGTGAACTCCAATTAAGCAGTTGGACTTGATGGTCTCAAAGTTCTCATCCAACCTCAAGAGTTCTGTGATTCTGTGAGTCCAATTCTCTCAGTCTTTCTTTGTAAGAGAGATGTTCCACTCCCCTCAGCATCTTTGCAGGCATTTGAAAAAATACTAAAACAGCACAATCCATACTCGAGTGCAGGGGTTCTGGTGTGCAAGGAAAGTATGTCAGAAAGAAACAGCAAAATCAGTCAGAGCCTGTGTATCCTTGGACAGCAGCTCCTGATCAAAAAGCAGGAAATCACACTTATTTCAACCATGTCTACCCTTGCCACTTAAATTTTATTTCAGAAGACTTTCCTCATTCAAGAGGATAAGACCAAAATATAGAAACTCAGCAGACTACAAAATTGAACAGCAAATCTGATTAGATGAACTAATCATAAAATCTCAGGATGGCTTAGGTTGGAAGGGCCTTTAAAGGTCAGCTAATCCAAACTCCCTCTTTGGTCAGGAGGGACATCTGCAACTGGAGCAGGCTGCTCAGAGCCACAAACAACCTGAGCTGGAGTGGTTCCAGGGATGGGCATCTCCCAGCTCCCTGGGCAGCCTGGGTCAGTGTCTCACCACTGTCTCAGTGAAGAACTTCCTCCTCTCTAGTCGGAATCTCCCTTTTTTAGTTTGAACCATCATTCTTTGTCCCATCACAACAGGCCCTGCTAAAATCTGTTCCCAGCTTTCTTACAGGCCCCCTTAGACTTGAAGTTCAGATGATTTTCACAATGAGAAGAAAACAATCAAAGCAGGAAAATCTTCCATATTCAAAACCCACCTGGCCACTACAATGGAATAGGGATTAACTCATGTAGATATCCCCAGCTTAGGCATCCTACCAGTCAAAAACTGCATTTCCAGATAGAACAGAACCATTCCTAGTGCTCAAGACAAGCACCCTATACTCCATTTATGACCAGGGCAAGGAGTTAGATGCCTCTAAACAGTCAAGAGATATTGGACAGGGAGATCCCAAGAGCTGATCAGTGGCACCTCCAATTTAGAGCACATGCCTGGAGCTCAGCCCTGTGCTGTCTCATGGAATTCAGTCCACACAGGAAGAGCTCCTGAGCCCTGGTTTCTACGTCTCCAGTTTGCCAAGCTGCTGTGTCTACTTACAACACACGACTGCTGGCTTGTCTGAATAAAGCCTGAAAACCCAGTCCAGGACCATGGCTAGTGTGGAAAAGCTGCTTATTAAATGCTGCTTCAGTCACCTAGATGCTTTTCCTGTCATCCCTGCTCAGTCAGCCTGTACCTACTCCAGAAATCAAGCTGAAGAGTTTTAAATCTCTGTTTTTTGGGGTTTCTTTTCCCCCCGACTTCTAACTTTTAGTTTACTTTTTGCTATAAGATCACACCCTTTAATGAATCATTGCAGAAAATGCCCAATACCTTGATTTCATCCTCAGTAACAGGGCTGCACATCACTCCTGAAGGCAAGCAGGAATGAGTTGCTTCGGCCAGCTGAAGGCAACCTCATTTCTTTCCCCAGCAGTTCACATCACCTCTAACACTGCCTGGAACCAAAAGCAGAGGCTGGTGCTCCCCTGCTTGCTAAGGCGTGTTTGAAGTTTAGATATCGCATCGCTCACAGGAGGGGCAAATCAATGTTGGTAAGCTAATGAATTATTTCCAAGTTTGTACCAATATCTGCAGCAACATGAAAGAAAAATCACATCCCAGTGAGATTAGAGCTGAAGAGGCAGAACACGGTGCACCAACTGTCAATATTTTAGGGCTATGATTTGATCCTGCAGATAACTGTTGCTACAACATTGCTTAAGAGAACACCTCGAGCAAAAGCATTTTATCTCACAATGTAGTTGTCCAATATAATTAACTGGGCTTGACCAATCTAGCTGGAAGGCAGCAGTAACAAACACCCAATCCTACGTGCCATGCCATCAAGGAGAACAAAGAGCTTTGTGGAGATGTGAGTAAACACATCTTCTGAACATGGAATTTACAGCTGCAGTTCCTGCTGGAACAGCTGGCTCAGGAGGTTTCTGAGGAGCATGAATATTATAGGCTTATCTTTCCAAACACAAATATTCATTTACCTCTCAGAATTTATTTATCCCTTTCCTTAAGATGAGAGATCTACTCCCAAAAATTTTCTTGCTCAACAGGTCCCTCTCCCACTTGACCCAACAAGCCTTTTTTAGGTCTCACTGCATTTTCCTCAAGATGTTTTTTCCGTGGCAAACAAAAATCTCTGTGCTTTTGGGACGAAGTTCTGCCCTAGAGAAGTCTGCAGTGAATCACAGGCTGGAAGGACATCAGGAGTTGCAAGGACCCAGCTCCCCTGTCACAGCAGGATCAGACAATCTAGCACAGATCATGCAGGAACACATCCAGACAGGCCTTGAAAGGCTCCAGAGAAGGAGACTCCACAACCTCTCTGAGCAGCCTATGCCAGTGCTCTGGGAACTTTCCAGTCAAGAAGTTCCTCCTTGTCTTGGGGTGGAACCTCCTGTGCTGCAGCTTCCACCCATTGCTCCTTGGCCTATCCCAGGGAGCAAGTGAGTAGAGCCTGTCCCCCCAACTCCTGACCAGCCCTCAGATATTTATAAACATTTATTAAATCCCCTCTCAGTCTTCTCTTTTCCAAACTAATCAGCTCCAGGTCCCTCAGTCTCTCCTCAGAAGTCATGCCCTCTAGTCCCCTCCTCATCCTTGGAGCCCTCCGTTGGACCCTCTCCAGCAGATCTCTGTCCCTCTTCAATTGGGGAACCCAAAACTGAAGGTGGGACTCAAGATGAGGTCTCACCAGGGCAGAGTAGAGGGGGAGGAAAATCTCCCTTGATCTGTTGGACACACTCTTCTTAATACAGCCCAGGATTCCATTGGCCAGTAGGGCACATTGCTGTGCCATCTTTAACCTGTTATCCACCAGGACATGCAAACATCAAAAATGAACCTGGTTCAGACTCCACACTTCCAATAAGCCTCCAGAGGATGCATGGAGGGGTCAGGAGTGGATGACCTGCTCCTCTGCACCATGAAGTTGCATTTTCTGGTGGGAAATGCAGCTACTAGAGATTTTAGGGTCAACTACAGTCAATCTGGAACCAGACCAATGCCTTTCAATGCTGCCTCTCTGCACTGGCAGTGATTTAGCCAACATTCATGCCCAGACCAGGCTCTTTGATTCACTTTTTCACCCAGTTCATTCAAACTCATGCACTTAGCTGGTTTCCCAATCCCTAGTTGCAGCTGGGACAGCCTCAAGATAGCATGGGCTGGTACTATCTGTCCTCCCAGCATTTCCCTGACCTCCCACTGCAACTGCATCTATCCCATTTTTGAAAAATGTTAAGGTAAAAAAAAGGAAGATCTGAACTAAAATAGGATTAGTGGAGAAAGCAAACTGCTTTTAAAGAGTCTAACAGTATTTACAGGCTGCACAGAGAGGTTGTGGATTCGAAACCCACCTGAACATTGTGATCCTCAGCAAGCTGCTGGGAGTGACCCTGCTATAGCTGGGGGGTTTGGGCTGGATGATCTCCAGAGGTTTCCTCCAACCCCACCACGTTTGGCTTCTGGGAGGAAGTTTAAGAGAGGAGCACTTGACCCTACGCCTCTCTTGCATCCGTTCCCGCATGAAATATGCTCTTGGTGCAATACATTTGTGTTCTTTAGATAATAATACAGCCAGAGATGACAACATAATCTCTGGTCTCAAAGAAACACCAGCTTTCTGTCTACACAAAACATAATATGCACAAATGCTTGGGAAATAACAACTGGATCGAAAAATAACAACTCAGGATTTTCCCTTTCAAACCTTTGTGAGTGGTTTTGGTCCAGATATGGCAATGAGGAGCTTCAAAATATCACTGCAGAGCCACACTAGAAACTATGTGACACAGCAGCTTTCAAAAGCCACATTGAGATGCCCAGGGTATGCAAGGCCACCTCAGCAGGCCACGATGGCATTAAGATGGGGAATTATTTTGAGGTTTAATTTCTAACCTGACCTAGTGAAATACCCCAAGGCTTTTTATGCAACCTCAGTCAAATTGGTTTCTAAATTCAGTGTGACCTACAGGGAAGAGCTGCTGTGGGAGGAGAAAAGTGCCTTCAAAACTATAATGACCTTCTTGTGGCCTTCCAGTATCTGAAGGGGTCCTACAGAAAAGCTGGGGAGGGACTTTTGAGGCTATTAGGGAGTGATAGGACTAAGAGAAATGGAACAAAGCTGGAGGTGGAGAGATTCAGATTGGATGTGAGGAGGAAGTTCTGCACCATGAGAGTGGTGAAGCCCTGGAATGGGTTGCCCGGGGAGGTGGTTGGGGCCACTTCCCTGGAGGTGTTTTTGGCCAGGCTGGCAGAGGCTATGGGCAGCCTGCTCTAGGGTAGGGTGTCCCTGCCCATGGCAGGGGGCTTGGAACTGGCTGCTCCTTGTGGTTCCTTCCAACTGACTGATTCTATGATTCTACAGAAAGTGAAGGCAAGCTGTGAGAGGATGATATTGGCTAGGGGAGGGCTCTAATTGGCAACAAGCAAGAATTTAAGGGAACCTTACTGCAGGGTTAATAACTTCTTATTAGCTAAGCAGTGTTGACAAGATGAAGCCATTATGATGGAGTTGATGTTTTCCCTCTCTTTGACATGTCTGCATTACAAATTGCCCTGTCCACATTGATGATGTTACAGATCTAGAGGATTACACGCTGATTTCCAGCCCCCCACAGCCCCTCCTTTCCTTCACATCTGCCAACCTGCTACTTTCCCATTAAGGAAGACAACAGGAATGCCAAAGCTGACAGGCCTAATTCTAATGACCTCCAGCCAGATACGGTTCCAGAAGTTCCATCCAAACCCCACTCACCTGAGCACATTTAAAGTCTGACTCAGCTGGGTGATGTGCTTGCCAATTCACCAGGCTATCTCCGTGCTGATTAATTAGATCCATGCCCTGCTTTAGCAATTTTGACAACTAAGCCTTTCATTTCTCGCTCATTTATTGAATCTTTGTGGCAATACAAAGAGAAGGCAGCAGGGAGATACAATTGCTACTACTCTGCTTTTAGGATGTGCAAATCTTGAGATCATCTTCTTAATGATTATGGTTTTAATTATCATAGAATCATTTTGGTTGGAAAAGACTTTGAAGACCATTGAGTCCCAAGCCTGATTATCTAATAAAACTTATCAGTGAGAAACCAGAAGACATCTACAAGTTGCTCTTGCCAGAGCTGCCAGGAGAGAATTTCATCCCTCTCCTGTGTCACTTATATATGATTAAGGTGATTTGAAGAGTGGTACTTTAATCCTGTGTTAATAGTATTTCTAATCACCCTCAAACACATAAGCAAGCTTCTAAAAGTTGTATGATTTGGATTCAGAAAACAAAAAAAACAACCCAAAAGAACCCATCCTTTCAGAAAATCAGAAGAGAGATGCAGGGGAGGAGAGAGGCCACAGCTTCTGTCCATAATCCAAACCTGTGCATCAAGATATGTGTTTGCACGATTAGAAATTACTATTAAAAATAGCACCTCATAGCTGCTTTTGTGCTTCACAAAAGGCAAGAGACTGGATTAAGCCTGGAGAAGAGAAAGCTCCAAAGAGACCTCATAGCAGTTTTCCAGTGCATGAAGGGGGCCTGCAAAAAGGCTGCAGAGGGAATGTTAGCAAAGGTCTTCAGTGACAGGATGAGGAGCAATGGTTTGAAATGAGAGAAGAGCAGATTTAGATAGGATGTCAGGGTCAGGTTCTGCACCATGAGGGTGGTGGAACACTGCAATAAGTTGCTGATGGAGGTAGTTGAGACTCCACCCCTGGAGATATTCAAGGTCAGGCTCAACAAGGCTCTGGGCAACCTGATCTAGTGGAGAATGTCTCTGCTGACTGCAGGGGGCTCAGACTGGATGACCTTTAGAGATCTCTTCTGACTCAAACCATTCTATGATTTTGTGATTTCTCTCACTCTCACACTTTTCATTTATTTACAGCTGATCAACATGGATGGAGATTAAAAATGCCCCTTGAATTTCTGTGGTCTTGGAGAGAGATGACAGGTCAAGAGAAAGCAAGAAACACACATGGAGTGAGAGAAGGAGACCATGGAATCATAGAATCATAGAATGGTGTAGGTTGGAAGAGACCTTAAAGATCATCCAGTTCCAACCACCCACCATAGGCAGGGACACCTCCCACTAGATCAGGTCGCTCAAGACCTCATCCAACCTGGCCTTGAACACATCCAGGGAGGAAGCAGATGCAACCTCCATGGGCAACCTGTGCCAGTGCCTCACCACCCTCACTGTGAAGAATTTCCTCCTAACATCCCATTCAAATCTCCCCTCCGCCAATTTGAACCCATTCCTCCTCATCCTGTCATTACAAGACCTTATGAATAGTCCCTCCCCAGCCCTCCTGTAGGCCCCCTTCATATACTGGAAGGCTACTATAATGTCTCCTCAAAGCCTTCTTTTCTCCAGGCTGAATAGCCCCAACTCCTTCAGCCTGTCCTCATAGCAGAGGTGCTCCAGCCCTCTGATCATCTTCGTGGCCCTCCTCTGGACTCTCTCCAGCAGTTCCATGTCCTGGAACTGGGGGCTCCAGAACTGCACACAGTACTCCATTTGGTGGTCTGTAAGCTACAGGGAGGTCATGAGGCTCTTTAAAATGAAAGGCAACATAAGAATGACAAATTGTAAAGCTCTTCACATTATCAATGTCATCTTCAAACCTTTGCACCACTGCGACACTACAGCAGAGGACACAGTGTACCAAAACAGGTGTATTTGAGAAGCTAAATTAGGTGGAGACTTTTGATCTCACTGAATTCTGGTAATAATGTTCCTGAGCTTGCTGATGAGGCATCCCCACAGCCTGCTGCCAGCATGCAATAATGAGTGGCCTGGGTGAATTTCAAGCAACAAAGGGATCACACTAATGGGCTAAAAATATGGAAAACAGGCAGGATGCTGCAGTATGAAACCATTACTGCAAGTCAAATTCTGGATCATAACAAAGCAGACATTTCTAAAGAACTCAAGGACTCCAAACCGAAGTGTGTGCTTAAGACAAGTGTTTGAAGTAGTTCTGAGATCTCTCTGCTGAGAAAGGAATGAGAGTCCTGGGGCTGTTGAGCCTGGAGAAGAGCAGCCTGAGAAGGAATCTGATCAAGGCTCAGCAAGAGCTAAAGGGTGGGGAGAAAAGGAAGGGGCAGGCTCTTCTCAGTGGCTCCCAGTGGAAGGACAACAGTTTAATGGCCACATACTTGAACACAGGAGGTTCTTAATGAAGATAAGGAGGAGAAACTTCTTTACTGTGATGTTGCTGGAGTCCTGGAGCAGGCTACCCAGAGAGGCTGCGAAGTCTCCCACTCTGGAGAGATTCCAAAGCCACCTGCACATTGTGATCCTGGGCAAGCTGCTGTGGGTGCTCCTGCTCTACCAGGAGGATTGGACTAGGTGATGTTCAGAAGCCCTTTACAAGCACAAGCCTCACCAAACTGAGATTTTGGGATTATTTCCTATACCATGTAATAAAGAAAATATACACTTCCACCAAGTTCTAAAGTAGAAATGAACTTTGCTTTGAACTAAAAAGCTGATGAGCCATTAACTGCTCTTGATAAAAGCAGAGATTCTGGGAAAATTGAAAATGGAGAAATCAGGTCTGATTTTCAGCTTCAGATGGAGAACAATTCTCTTGATACAAAAAACCCTCCTGACAGGCACTCACTGTTATGCCCTGGGTGTTACAGTATTGTTGCAGTTTATCGATTACTGTCTCTACTCAGTGCCTACTATTTTGTACTTGTCTTATTTTCATTGCCTACTTAAAATTCACTGAACCAAAAGCCTCACACAAATGACTTTTGGAACTTACCTCTGAGTTGCTGTGACTTTGAGAACCTACTGATCCAAATATGCTCCCAACTAGCCACGTGTCAAGGCTTTATAGCTGGATTAATTCACTTTATGGGCTTCTTAATGTATGAGGGTTTATGTTTTACTGTGTATCTGCTGGTTTGAGTCTGCTGTGCTGAATTAAATGCATATGTGGTTCAAAAAGGTCCAAGGTGACAACTGGGGCTAATTTTAAAACACTTTAACCATTACTATCCAAAGTTGGGAGTTTTACAATGAGAAGCCAGAAGTCAAGAAAATGGAAACATTCTTCAGAAAAGAGGATATTTGGCAAAAATAGAGGTTCTGAATTATCATCACAGCTCACCAAAGAGCATCAACAAGGAATGTGCTGGCATGGGACACACGGTGACTTATGTGCACACCAAGTTCTTCCCACTGAGCAGGCACTGGAGCAGGGTTCTCTGGTTTAGAAAATTAAGTCAGGATCTACTGAGATTATTTGTCTAGAAAATGCATTATGCAAAGATTTGAGAGCCCAGATTAAGAGGCAACCAGTTTGGTACCAGCCTTTTGCCTGCAACCCGACAGCTCTATGGTTGAATCCTGCTTTGGTGTAAAGACTATTAACTGTTGCTGCTCTTGTAGCTGCTACGTTGTCTTGTTGCCTGCATTCTCCACCACTTGTTGCTGGCAGTAATCTGACAAAAGCAACAACACACTTTGGCTGGAAGCAGGTGCTCTTTGTTCTAGGCCAGTGCAAGCAAGAGGCCTGTGCAGGACAGAGGACCAGTGACCAAAAAGGCCAGAGCCAAAGAAATGGCCTAAAGGACAGATAACAATGACCTTGTCACCCTGGAGGTGGCTCCTTTTTTCTCATCATACAAACAATCCATTAACATAATCAAGGCAAGCACTGCCCACTCATTAATATGCATTCTAACCTATGTCTCTCTGGCCAGATGTTCTATTATCTCTTACTCCCCCATGGGAGGCAACCCAAAGCTGTGGGAATGAAGGTTATGTGCTGTATGCAGCTTGTTATTTTTCTATGTACATTTCTTCTTGTATTCCCACAATTAACCACATGCAAGTACTCTGTAGCTCACTATCCTGACTTTTGAATAAACCCCTCTATTTCCTTTCTTTTCTGGTATCCCGATGGGAGAGGCATCAATAAAAGCATCTATGATCCAGGTGAAGGAGACAATGTGGACCTTTCCTCAGGAAGGACTGCAATGAATGCTTAGCTGCAAGTGTGGACACAACATAGTGATAATAGATGGGATAACATAAGCAGTTATCTCTTCACACTGTTTAAGCAGCTCAGTGATCTAGGGATCCTTACAAATGGTGCTGAGATGTGTATCGTGATTGCACACCACAATCCACCTTACCAACAGAGAACCAAAATGCAGAGTATTCATGAAAACACCATCCCCACAGCAAGCTAATTCACATTACCATCGCAGATTTAGAGAAGCCTCAACCCTCTTTCCTCGAGGTTACTCAGAAATCACATGCTCAGAGATACAGACCTGGTCACTATCTCTCCAATGCCATCAACAAGAAGCAGAGCAACCCAGACAAGAGCGCAAGAAGCCCTACACACTTTTACCAACATCCCAAGTTCATGCACATCCTTTGGAGCACAGCAACCTTTAGAAAGAAGCCTTTCATTGTATTTTCATGACATTAAATACAAAAAGGGACTATCTTTGCTGACCACAGCTGGGAAGCCAGCATTGCCATCACAGATATTCACGTGCCCTTACCACCCAGGATAGACAAAAGCATCAGGACTCACGGAAGGCTGTGTAGAGCTCCTGCAGGGTTAAGCGGCCATCATTGTTGTAATCGTCAAAGCGGAGAAGGTCTTCCAGTGTACAATCCAATAAATCATCTGCCAGATCCTCCTTCTTCATTAGCTGTAGGAAAGAGAATAGGTAATCTTAGAAAGTAAAGCTACAGACTGTGGCCCTGGCTCACCCAACCTATTTTCTGCATAATGACCTTTGAGGAGATACACAGAGATACACTGCCTCAAGCTGCACAAGGGGAAGTTTAGAATAGAGTTGAGTAGAGTAGAGTAGAGTAGAGTAGAGTAGAGTAGAGTAGAGTAGAGCAGAGTAGAATAGAGCAGAGTAGAATAGAGCAGAGTAGAATAGAGCAGAGTAGAGCAGAGTAGAATAGAATAGAATAGAATAGAATAGAATAGAATAGAATAGAATAGAATAGAATAGAACAGAACAGAACAGAACAGAACAGAACAGAACAAGCCAGGTTGGAAGAGACCTCCAAGGTCATCCAGTCCAACCTATCACCCAGCCCTGTCCAATGGCACTTAGGTTGGATATTAAAAATAATTTCTTTGCTGAAAGAGTGGTCAGGCTTTGGAACATGACACCCAGGGAGGTGGTGGGTCACCACCCCTGGAGGTGTTCACACAATTAGTAGATGTGATGCTTCAGGATATGGTCTAGAGGTCATGGTGGTGTTGGACAGAAAGTTGGACTCAATAATCTGAGAGGTCCTTTGCAAGCTTGATGATTCTATGATTCTATATCACATCATTCATGTTTGCTAGATAGAACTGATAGTCACATCCTTGATGTGCTTCATGGGTTTCCTAACGAGGGTGAGGAGCCTCTTCCTTCAGAACGAGCACAGAAATCAATTTTCACTTGTCAAATGTATTGAAAAATAAATATTCAACAGGGAAAAAGGAAAATCTCTTCCCTTTCTCCTCTGTAGGTAAGAATAAAATCACATACCTTGCTTTTAGGACTAGAATGGGTATGAGTGGATGATGTTTTCATCACTAATGTGTTTTTCCAGCCCTGACAGTTTGTTCCTTGCGGATTCTAAACATTCTAAATGTTCTAAGTTAAAAATGAAGAGAGCTTTAGAAGCCATTCATCCAAGTTAGTAAAAAGCCAAAACCTGGACCTAAGCATAATGAAAATGTTGTGTTTCTTGAATTTATTGTAGAGCACAAAGAAAACTGCTGAAATGTTGTATCTCCCAGGCAAGAAGCTTTTTGCAGTAGTCCAGGGACTCTTTTATTTACTATTCTAGCCTCGGTCCATTATATTGGAGCAATTTAAAGTAATAATGCTAAAAAAATGACCCTTCACCTAGAAAGCAAAAACGTTCAATAAAAGTGAGATCAACCATAACTTCCAAGATCAATCTTCTAAAGATGGAAATTTCCTTTTGTCTACCATTGTATTGAAAATTGATTAACTTTTCATAAGACTGACAAGTTTTTACTAGTCCTTTTGATTTAATGTCAGGGGAAAAAACCACAAACCCCAGACCCAACAAACACTACTTCAGCGGCAACACATTCAGCAGATTTATGCATCTGACTTTAAAAACACATTAAAGTTTTAAATGAAAATAACACTCCGGTTACAACCATTGTTAATTGACCTGCATATCCACAGCTGTAAAACCACACAGACATTGCACACAGCCAGATCTGGAGGGAAACTATTTACTAAGGTCTGCCAGGAGGCAAAGCAGCTCCAGAGAGAGGAGTGTGGACTACCTGCTGCACCTCCTTTTGCTCAAAGCAATTTTGGTGTGGAGAATACACAAGTGGGCAAAGATCCTCATCACCCTTCAGTGTTGTGTGCTGCCCTAGTGTAGGACTGTCTTCTCCAGAAGGACTCTACTTCCAGTTTCTCCTTGGGAGTGAATCCCTTTACAATGAGCCTCCTAGAGGTCACAGAATCACAGAATGTTTTAGGTTGGAAGGGACCTTAAAGACCATCTACTTCCAGTCCCTCTGCCACAGGCAGGGATACCTCCCACTAGACCAGGTTGCTCAAAGCTTCATCCAACCCAGCTTTGAACACCTCCAGGGAGGAGGCATCCTGGACAACCTTTTCCAGTGCCTCACCAGCCTCACTGTAAAGAATTTCTTCCTAATAGTCAGCCTACATCTACCCCAACAAGAGCTGTCACAAACCCCATCCTCCTTCAGGTCTTAAAAATAACTTTTTTTTTCCCTGCAGCAGTGCACATTACCTGCCTCAACTTTTCCCTTGCAGACAAGGTTATGGTTCTCTAGAGACTACTCTTCTCTTAAATAAAACAAAGAACATGCACAGCAGCTCATCCAGCAGCCAGAGAGAACAAGATCCCACTGCATCATGTTTTCTACCCATGGGCAAAGAAATTCTCATCTTTGGGGGAGTTTTCACATTCAAGAGAGCTTCAAATTGTAACAGTCAACAGACATCAATCACAAATCTACCTAACAAGGAAGGAGAAGTTGAGACTATAACATGAACAAGAAAAAGTTGCTCATTATCTAAAAAAAAAAATCAATACCTTGAAAACTGGGTGAATAAACTGGACATATAAGAGCATATCTGGTTGTTGGGCTGACAAGAAAAATAAAGAACTGACATCCTGCACGTAGGTTGTGAATCCTGCCACTGTGAAAGCACCAGAGCTGTCTTGCAGATGCGTTCTCAGCCTGACTTTGACTTAAAATCAGTGTCACTCAGCCCAGGATTACAACTGTTCAAGGATTATTTATACTAACTGGAATTATTTTATCTCAGGAAGGCTGGTGGCAAGCTTTTGTGGAGGATCTTTGGGTGAGAGGACTTAGAGCTGAAGGCTGAACTTAGTCTGTTGCATGAAACTGAAGTGGGCTCCAGATCAAAGAATTAGAATGGTTTAGGTTGGAAGGGACCTCAAAGCTCAGCCAGTTCTGACCACCCTGTGCTATAGGCAGGGACACCTCCCACTAGAACAGGTCACTCAAGGTCTCATCCAGCCTCATCCTGAATACCTCCAGGGAGGTTGTAGAGCACAGAATCACCCAATGTGACCCAAGATCACATTGCCTTCCAGGGCAACCTGTACCAATGTCTCACCACCCTCACTGCAAGGAACTTCCTCCTAACATCCAGTTTCAATCTCCCCTCTGCCACTTTAAACCCATTCTTCCTCATCTTGTCAAAACAAGACCTTGTCAATAGTCCCTTCCCAGCCTTCCTGTAGGTCTCTTTCAGATATTGGAAGGCTACTATAAGGTCTCCTCGAAGCCCCAACTCTCTCAGCCTTTCTTCATAGCAGAGGTGCTCCAACATATTTAGTGGCCTTGATAACCCAAGAAGAATTAAAAGAATAATATTATTTTAATACATACTACAGGTCATAGAACAGAATCACTTTGGTTGAAAGAAACCTTTAAAATCAAGCCCAACTGTTAACTCAGCACTCCTATGTCACCATTAAACCATGTCCCTCACCACCACATCTACAGCCACATCCAGTGATGGGGACTTTGTCACTGCTCTGAGCAGCCTGTTGAGGACTTGACAACCCTTCTGAGGTAGAAATTGTTCCTTGTGTCCAGTCTAAACCTTCCCTGGTGCAAACTGAGGCTGTTTCCTCCTGCCCTATCTTGACCAGGTCTATCCTTGCTCTAAAGACCTGTGCTCCAAGCACGACTGCAAGTGAAGCCTGTAGTAACTTCACATCAGACCTTAAAGCGCTGAGTCCTGTTTCTTTAAAATGCAGGCCACTGTTTCTTCCTAATGGTAATGGCTTGCAGGCTGCCAAACCTTTCTTTCCATGTGAGCTGAGTTTTAATACCCTGACAGAGTAAGTTTCATGTTAAAAAGGAGGAAAAAATGAGAGTAGAACAGACACTGAGATGTCACTACGCAGAAGCTGGCTTTGAATTCAGATGAAAGTGTTTTCTTATACCTACCATGTCTTTATAAAAAAATCATTGCATTTAGATGAAGTATTGTTGATATTCATAGCCCTGAGATCTGAGGGAATTTACTCTGACACTTTGCATTGTGCAGGGAGGATCGTGCATCATGTCAACAGCCTGAGGATTAAAATTCAGAGCAGACTGTCCTGTGGAGGAATGAGCTCAGGGAGGAGCGAGCTGGTGTCTATCCCCCTGCTTGCTCACAGCTTGCACTGATGTGCTGGAACTGCAGTGTACTTCATGTTCACTGAGACGTGTGAACACTGATGAGATGCTCCTGCAGAGCAAAGGGTGAAGGGCCAGCTTGGGAAACTAGAACAGGGCCCAGGCAGGTACTGGCTCCCAACAGGCCCTTGGTGTTTGCTTCTAATTCTTCTCACGGATGATGCAATGAGATGGTAAAGACCCTCCTGTATCTGGCACAGTGTCCTCTTCAGTTTTACAGGACCTTACAAATGCTGGTCATGGAGTGGAGGTCATGAGGTGGCCAGTGATAAGACAAAGAACAATGGGTACAAAATATAACCTGGAAGGTTTCACTTGAACTTAGGGAGAGACTTTTTTGCTGGGAGGGTGCTGGAGTCCTGGAGCAGGCTGTCCAGAGCAGTTGTGGAATTTCCTTCTCTGGGGAGACTGCAAACCCACAATGACATTGTGATCCTGGGCAAGCTGCTCTGGGTGATCCTGCTTTAGCAGGAAGGAGACTGATAGACTAGATGTATCTCCAAAGGTCTCTTGCAAGCCTCACCATTCTCTGATTCTATGACTTCTATCTCTGGTCTGCAAGTGCAAGGAGCAAGGTCAGGACACAGAGTAATCAGCTCCAGTGCTTGGGCTGCACATTCGGTTCACTTCACCCATCAGCTGAATCCCACAGCACAGCATGCCCATAATTAGGAAAGGTTTTTTCAGCCTCTTGCCTTTTCCATTAACTTCTGCTAACCAACGTTTAAGCATCTGCCTTGAGTTTTGGGGGAAATAAACCTGCTTAAAAATATCCCAACTTTGCTGTCAAGTTACCACATGCTAATGCACAGCCCAGAAGGCAGGGAGAAACTGAAGAGATTTCTGCCCAATTTACACCTAAAGAAGTCCATATTAATTCTTCCCCATCAGCCAGCTGCCCTCACAGAGAAGGGTAACAAAGCTGGTGAAGGCTCTGGAGAACAGATCTGGTGAGGAGCAGCTGAGGGACTGAAATTGTTTAGTCTGGAGAAAAGGAGGCTGGGGGGAGAGCTCTTTGCTCTCTACAATTCCCTGAAAGGAAGCTGGAGTGAGCTGGGGGTTGGTCTCTTCTCCCTACTACCAGGTGATGGGAGAGCAAATGGCCTGAAATTGTGCCAGGAGAGGTTTAGGCTGGAGGTTAGGAAAAAAATTCTTTCCTGCAAGAGTGGTCAAGCACTGGGATAGACTGCCCAGGTAGACAGGGGAGTCACCATCCCTTGAGGGGTATGTTTAAAAGCCATGGTGGTGTTAGGCCAATGGTTGGACCTGTTAATCTTGGAGGGCTTTTCCAATCAAAACAATTTTATGAAATACATCAGAAGATGATGGCTATCAGCAAGGATTAGTATCTATCTTCAGAAGTGTAGATGGGGCTGGAAATCTGCCATGTGTTTTGTTTGTGGAGGAGCTTCAAAGGTCTGAGACACGAGCATTTCCCCAGAGATGGAGAAACTCACATGCTGCAGCAGGTTTCCCTCCTTTACCTGCTGCCAGATGGACAGTTACAAATGACTGCTCTCACCAGGGCACTGCTGCGTTGCATTCAACCCACACTTTGGATGAAAAATGTAATCTACTTCATAATTCTATTTTCATTGAACAATAAACCCACCTGAGCCAGTTCAGAGCTGCTGAGATGCCCGTCACTGTTTAGATCCAAGTGCTTAAACAGATCTTCAACTAAGAAACGCTTCTGGGATACCTTGTCCTCAGCCAGGCTGCTTGGTGGGCTCTGCCGATGAGCCTGAAGGTCCAGGAGAATGCTTTTGAGGCGGCTGTAGTCTGCCATTGTACAAGTGTCACCTAAAAGATAAGAGCATTACTGCACCATCTACATCTGTCTTGAGTTTTCTTTCTTTTTTTTTTTTTTTTTTTTTTTTTAAGCACTGAGCTCCTAGAGGGAAAAATAAAGCACAGCCAGAGATAGGTTGTCTGCATACACAACATTGCTCAGCCCTGTGCTTGAGGAGCTCCTTAGTTGTTACCTTTTGTAATAGCTGGCAGATTTTCTAAATCCTGCTGTCAAGGATGCCCTTCAGCATGTTACCTCCCAGATTATACAGCTTCACTTACAGACTTCCACATTTGGCTCCAAAATCCCCACCCACACTAAACTGGCTCCATGTTTGCCCAAAGATAAAGTGAATTTGTCTACAGAAAGCAAACCTGGGGAAGCTGATGTTCTCCAAGTGCCACAGCCATAAATCAGTGACACCCCTGAGTGCCACCCTAGGGCAAACAAGCTGGTCTTAAGGAACCTTTAAAGGCAACCCAAGGTGGTAGGATGGTTAGAGGGAGGAGCCCCTGCAGTTGGTCTGTTGCTGGTGCCTTGCACACACCCTGCTGCAGATTGGCATCCATGCTTTCCCCTGTCCATGACCAAGGAAAAAGCTTTTTGGCACAGAAAAGCCCTCGAACCACTCACTTTGAAGTGGCACCAGCTTGGCTGGAGGAATCAGATTGAACCTTCATGACCCTGCTGTGCTCACAGCAGTCAGCTTTTCTGTGGGAAAAGCTCCTGGGAAAGCCTTGCTATGATTTAAGCACCTTCTTGAGGATGCTTAAATCCTAGGAAAAAAAACCCCAAAACCTACAACCTATCCATGTGCTCAAGGTGATATGAGATGTTATGGCCCTTTTCTGCTCCACTGCTGTCTGGCAGAGCTTGGCAGAATGAAGAATGGCAACTGCCCTTGTGTGCAAACCTGCTTGCTTTAATGCAGACCACAGCGGCTGGGGCCTTGGAAGGAACCTGGTTGAATCTGCCTTGGAACAGACTCTGGAGTACCCTCATGATGGCCATCAACCATCAGCAGCATCATTATCTGTCCCTGTCCCTTTCTCTCTATTGTATTTCCTCTGTAACATAGATGCCTTTAATCTCTATAATAGCAGCTTTAAAACTCCTTTTTAAGTCCCATCACCAGTCCTGCTGGACTAAATATAAGGGAACCTGGCCTTGACTCAGTTTAAGGGATGATACTTTTGTACATCAGCTCCCCAAAGATTCCAAACATTACTCCTCTGAAAATGACCAGAGGACTCTGGCACCCTGGCAAGTGGTGTCCTGCCCTTTTCTTGCTGAACTGCACCAGTTTTGCTCTTCCAGCCCTGCTCTGACAGCACCACAATTAAAACCCCAGGTGCCAGGCACTTCTCTGACAGCAAACCCATCTACTGGCAACACTTGTTTTCACCCTTTATATTCTGTGCTGACAACTTCAAAAGCACCACGACTTGAGAAGGTGAGAGAGGACACAGAGGTTGGGCATGCATTCACTAGGCAGGTCAGTGCCCTACTAAGCCACAAGCAGTAACTCCAAGGCAAGGATTATTTCCCATCCCAAACTCAGACCCTTCTAACAGAATTTCTCACTGCTCAGGGGTATTAACCAGCTGTTAAATTTTTCCTCCTCTGCAAGCGACCTCTAAAGAGCTCTTGTTCCCACATGGGATCCATTTTTTAATGGAAAAAATAAGGCTACTCAGCTACTCTCAGGCTTGCTTATTAGTTATGCCTTTTCTCCCCCCCAACCATCTCATTTGATGGCTATTGTGAAGGCAACATGAAGAAATTTCTTTCCCCAATCATGTGCTTATTTAAGAGAAAAATTGATTGCTCTATCCTGTGTAATCAAGTAATTTTGCAATCCTGTTGTAAATACCATTTTAGCTCCTGCAACAATAGAAACTTCTGAGCTGCAGCTCTCTCTTCAGTCCAATCTAAATCCCAGGAATGCATCTAAGGCTAATGAAGACAGGGAAATTTATTTGATTTACTTCCATCTGTTTCTGCTTTGTGGTTTCCATTCATGAGCACAAGCCATGTAGTGACACCTGGGTGGGCTCCCCCCTTCTATGGTCCTCCTGTGCCCAGGTCTGGGTGTGCATCACCCAGACCTGCTCACCCTCACAGCTCTTTTTGACTTCTCACTTCTTTCTCCTACCAACCTTTGCCAAAGCTCCTCCTCTCTTCTTTTATTCTCCAGACCTTTTCTTTTCTGCAGCTGGATGAGGCTTTTTTCCAGCTCTTCTCTAACTCTTGCCTGTGCAGTGCTGTCTCAGCCTTCCTGCCCTGCTGGCCCCATTTGTGCCCATTTAACTCTCTACAGAGAGTTCTGCCACTGCATGGCAGGCTTTGACTATCTTTTCAGTTGGAAAAAGCCTTTAAGACAATCAAGTCCAGCTCTCCCAAGTCTGGAGCTAAACCACACCCCTTGCAACCACTTCTCTGCCTTTTTTTAACATCTCCAGGGATGCAGATTTAACCACCAACCACCTCCCTGGGCAGCTTGTTCCAGTGTTTGAGAACCCTTTCAGCAAAGAATTTTCCTCTCGCCCAGCCTAAACCTCACCTGGTGCAAACTGAAGCCATTCCATTTCACCTTGGCTCACATTACTTGACAGAAGAGATCAGCCCCCACCTGCCTCCAGCCTCCTCACAGGGAGTTGCAGAGAACCTCCCTCTTCTCTCAACTAAACAACCTGCTACCTCAGTTGCTCCTCATCAGGCCTATTCTCCAGACTCTCCACCAGTTTGTTTGCCCTTCTCTGGACATGCTCCAGCATCTCACTGTCCCTCTTGGAGTGAAAGGCCCACAACTTAACCCAGCACTCAAGGTGTGGCTCACCACTGCTGAGTACAGGGGGAACCTCGGTTCATTTTTTGGGGTGGTCAGATATTGTGCAGCAAGATTAAAATAAGACAAATCTAACTATTATTTTGCAAACCTTTTTAAACCCCTGAAATGGAGCAGTTCTAAGTTCCTCACATTCTGAAGGAATAAGTAAATTATCACTTGTGGTAAATGTTTCCTTTTAATCTGTTATTGTTGGACCAATTTAACAGCTTTCCATGTGAGGTTTTTTAGTTAGTTGGTTTTTTTTCCTCCCCTTACACTAGAAGTACTTTCTCCTTCCTTGTGCCTGTTTTTCTCTTTAGAAGTTAACATTTCATAATTGCAGTAATGCCCTTTAGGGTGTATATTATGATCCACTAATGAGATGCCTGAGAGGTCTCCTAATGATATCTGAACCACCACCACAGCACATCATTATTAGACCATTACGCATCCTTAACAATAATAAATACTCCTGCTTGCTGTAATCATATTGTCCTTTAGTGATTAGTAAGAGGATTGAGGAGACTTCACAGTTGCAGTGCAAGGTGGGGAAGAAATCAGCAGCTGCTTTGCAGCAGGTTACTCTGAATGTCTGATTGTGAGCATGTGGCAGGACGCGTGGTCTGGGGAGAGTTATGGTGTTCTCTTCCTGCAGGTGGATTGAGAATGTGATGAGAGCTCATTTCCAGCATAGAATCATAGAATTATTTTGGTTGGAAAAGATCTCCAAAGCTGAGTCCAATCATCGACCTAAGACCAATATGGCCATTAAATCACATTCCAAAGTGCCATATCCACATGTATTTTGAACATCCCCAGGGATACTGACTCTACCACCTCTTCAGTCAGCCTGTTCCAATGCCTGACCACTCTCACAGGAAAGAGTGTTCCTACCATCCAATATTCATCTGAAAAAAACTCTGTAAATAGTCATTGTTCTGTTCACTTACAGTTTCTACAGATGCTTGATCAATTAAAGATCCCAATCTCCTGAGCTTGATGTACAACCTGATGTAAAAAGTACTCCACCACTAATTATTTAAGCTTAAAATAGTTTAAGCATAGATAAATACCTGTTAGAATGGATTTCAGAGGCTTAACCATGCTTATTCTGTAGATAAAACCTACTTAGGAACTTGGCTAGTTTGATTGTGGATGCCTCCTTCCTGGAGGTGTTTGAGGCCAGTCCAGGTGACTGGATGGGCGTCTTAAGCAACCTGGCCTATTGGGAGGCATCCCTGCCCATGGCAGGAGGGTTGAGAACTAGATAATCTTTAAGGTATTTTCAATCTAAACTAGTTTATGATTCTATGATTGTCTAAACCTCTCCTGGCAAAACTTGAGGCCCTGCATGTGATTTCTGCTCCTCTGCAGGAGCAGACATAAAGTTCCCACACTTTCTGAGCTGAGATGTCACTGATAGGCAGCTTGAGGCAACAGCTGGCTCAGTTGCTTAAAAAGTGACTGTGGTAGGAGATGAAGCCATCCCAGGACAGATTCTGTGTTCTCATGATTGAAGCAAGAGTATCTCCATGAAGGCAGCAGGGAAAACTCCTTCACATAAACAACCAAGAAGAAAATGTCATGTTCTTGAGCCCACCCATCCCCGAGGAAGACAGACAGCAACCTTTATCATACATGCTGCTGGTCTCTTCCCATGTGCATTTCACAGAGCAAATAGGCAACCAGAGCATAAGAAGCAAAGCGCCTTTAGCAGTGATTCAGATTCACATGATCCCCTGTATGGAATGATGGCACTTGGGGATGATGGTAGATGAGAAGCTCAACATGAGCCAGAGGTGTGCACTTGCAGCCCAGAAAGCCAAGCAGAGCCTGGGCTGCAGCAGGACGAGGGAGGAGATTCTCCCCCTCTACTCCGCTCTGCTGAGACCTCACCTGGAGTAGTGCATCCAGTGCTGGAGCCCCTGGGACAAGAGGGATGTGGACATGCTGGAGGGTGTCCAGAGAAGGGCCATGAGGGTATTCAGAGATCTGGAGCACCTCTGCTATGAGGACAGACTGAAAGAGTTGGGGCTGTGCAGTTTGGAGAAAAGGAGGCTCCCAGGTGACCTTCTTGTGGCCTTCCAGGATCTGAAGGGGGCCTGCAAAAGAGCTGGGGAGGGACTTTTTTGGCTATCAGGTAGTGACAGGACTTGGGGGGATGGAGCAAAGCTGGAGGTGGGGAGATTCAGAGTGGATGTGAGGAAGTTCTTAAGCATGAGAGTGGTGAGAGCCTGGAATGGGTTGCCCAGGGAGGTGTTTGGGGCCACTTCCCTGGAGGTGTTTAAGGCAAGGCTGGCTGAGGCTGTAGGCAGCCTGATGTAGGGTAGGGTGTCCCTGGGCATGGCAAGTGGCTTGGAACTAGATGATCCTTGTAGTCTCTTCCAACCCTGACTGATTCTATGATTCTATGAAGCAGCAATGCACTGTTTGGGAAGGTGTTCCAAAGCACCAAAGCAGCAGTGAAATGTACATGGATGCCAGGAGGCATTAAGGTTTATTAAAGCTTCCAAATAATACATTTGCTGTCTAAAGGTATCCAATCAACCATTTAAAAGTGAGCATTGGTTACTTCCCAGAGGAATCCAAGCAATTTTGCTTTCTCCAATAGGAATAAGGTAGAGGACTACAAAATGTCAAACAGCAGATTGTGTAGCACCATCAGCTGAAGCAGGCAAGAGGAGGAAATGCAGCGTTTACCTAACAAAAGCTGGTTTGGTTTGGTTAATTTGAATTACAGGATGCTTGGCTTAATGGGGTGATGAGATTTCCCACACAAAAATGAAGATTGTGAGGTGGCTGCTCAGCAAAGGTAGCCAAGACTTTCTAGTCGCTTGGACCTGTGGACCAAGACTTCTTATGGAACTACTGAAGAGTGAGCTAAGCTAATCGTTGCTGTGTGAAAATTAACTCTTCAAGTTCAGGCATTGGCACAGGCTGCCCAAGGAAGTGGTGAAGTCACCATCCCTGAGGGTGTTAAAGAAACACATGGACATGGCATTCTGGGACATAGTTTAACAGCCATAATGGTCTTGGGTTGATGGTTGGACTTGATGATCTTAGAGGTCTTTTATAACTGAAATAATTCTATGATTCTACAACAAGTGGATGTGTCATAGATGAGGAATAGGAACATGAGATCATCAGACCTCTGGGATGGACAATTTGACCCCAGATAGCATAGAATCATAGAGTGGTAGGGGTTGGAAGGGATTGGGGATTGTCTAGTCCAACCTCCCTGCTAACACAGGTACATGTAGATCAGGTTGCATGGATCACACAAATGGAGATGTCACTCCCACACAGCACAACTGCCTTTGATTACCTGAAATGAAACACAAGTCAAAGTCCAGGTTTGTGCAGAGCATGCCTGCTTCAGGAGCTCTGCTCAACCTGTACCACCCAGGAGCAGGACTTCTCATGGATATTTTCCCTTTTTCTATTGTCGTTTCTTTGTTCTGATTTTCACAGTGGAAGGTGTAATAATATGAAATATCCTTTGTGGGCCAGAGTGAGCATGGCAGAGCCAGGCTCCCATGGGAGGAAAATCTCTTGTGTTCAGGAGGCAAAGAGCTGCCTCAATATCCCATGACAAGTTTTCTAAGCTGCTTTGTTTCATGTTGCCTGGCTCTGGCTCTTTGCCTGCTCTCCAGCCTCTTTGTGGGAAGCAAGCAAAAGGAAAGGAGGAAAAGGAGCCTTTCAGAACTCCCAGCAGTGTCTAGACTTATGTGAGACTAGAGAGTGGAGGTCATGAGGATGGGTCTGGCCTCTTTTCAGTTGGATACAAATTAGAAAACAGGTTTCATTCCAGCTCATGAGAAAAATTCTTTGGTGTGAGGGTGCTGCAGCCCTGGAGAAGCCTGCCCAGAGAGGCTGTGGAGTCTCCTTCTATGTAGAGATTCTAAACTCATCTGACCATTGTGATTCTGGGCAAGATGCTTCAGGTGACCCTGCTTTAAGCTGGGGAGTTGCACCAGATGATTCCCTTAACCATTCTGTGATTCTGAGCAGAGCAAACACTTTGCCATGAATTCCCTCTGAAGTGCCACAGACTGATCCACCTTCAACATCTCAGGGAATTTGCTATTTGAGTCCTTCTGTCACCTCTCCACATTCTGTGTTCCCCAAGGCAGCTGGCAGCCACACACAATTTGATCCTCTAAGGCCATGCTCTTCAAGGGGTGTGTGAGCAATATAGCTGCTTGAATACCCAAGTGCTGACTGCTCTGCTCCTTGCTGTCCCTGTAGAACCTCCTACATTCCAGTTTGTGCCCATTGCCCCTCATCCTGTTGCTGAAAAGAGCCTTTCCCCATCCTCTCGCCTCCCACCCTTAAGCTCTTGCTGAGCACTGAGGACAGCCCCTGTCAGTCTGCTCTTCTCCAGTCTCAACAGCCCCAGAGCTCTCACCCTTTTCTCCTCACAGAGACAGTCCAGGCCCCTCAGCATCTTGGTAGCCTCCACTGAACTCTTCCCAGTACTCCCTGTTTCTATTGGACTGGACCCAGTACTCCAGATGTGGCCTCACTAGGCAGAGTAAAGGAGTAGGAGAACCTTCCTCGACATGCTGGCACCCCAAGACATCACTGGCCTTCTTGGGCACAAGGGCACATTGCTGGCTTACAATGAACTCATCATCCACCAGCACTCCCAGCTCCTTCTCCACAGAGCTGCTTTCCAGCAACTCAATCCCTCACCTGTTCTGGTGCAGGGAGGTCTTTTCCCCAGGTGCAGGACTCTACACTTGCCCTGGTTGAACTTCATGAGGTTCACCTCTGCCCAACTCTTCAGCCTGTCCAAGTCTCTCTGAACAGCAGCACATCCTGATGGGGTGTCAACCACTCCTCCAAATTCTCTACCATCATCAAATTGGCTAAGTCCAGTATCCCTTCAAAGATATTGAACAAATCTGGCCCTGGTGCCGACCTCTGAGGAATGCCACAAGCTTCAGGCTTCCTTCTTTCTCTTAACCTTTACAAAAGCCTCACTATCTTCCCAGGCTAGCTCAATAGAATGGTTCTCAAAAATCGACTCAGTTCATTATGCTGTGAATTTGTTTGGGGCTGGGATCTGAAGTAATTAGACATTCCTAAGCTGGTTTTGCTGTCGCTGCTAACGACAGCTGCGCACGGTGCCTTCTCCTCTCCCACTCCCCCCTCTGCAACTTAGGATGCAGCATCACTCATTAAGCTTAATGGGTTTTGCAAAGAAAAACAATACAGTCTGAAGGCAAAATGTAATTTGGAGAGAGCATGCAACAGGCGCAGGGAGCTGCGTGTGTGAGATCATGTCTTGTACGGAGCGATGGATTTGCAGCAGAGCAGGCTGTGCTGTGAATAAATGAATCATTGGACACAGCCAGCTGCCTGTTTGGGAATCATACATAATTCACCTGTCCTTGCTGCTGCTGTACTGGTGTGCACACCAAAGCCTTTGCATGAGGAGTGTAAGGGTTGCTTATGAATGGTCTGCTGTTGTCTGCCTGCTGTTCCTTGCTTTGGTATTCACTGCATTGTTTCTTCTCTCTGGTTTGACAAATATTTTAAATTTTTTAACATGAAAATAACAGCACTCGGCAGGCAGTGAGCAATAAAGTAGTGGTAGGAGCAGCCTCGTTCGTTTGCGGTGTGGGGCTGGAGAAGAGAAGCCTGAGAGGGGATCTTCTCAGTGCTATAATTAGCTAAAGGTTGGGGCCAAGAGGATGGAACCGGACTCTTGTCAGTGGTGCCTAGCAACAGGGCAAGAGGCAGCAGGCATAAACTGGAAGCCAGGAGGTTCCATCTGAACAGGAGGAGAAACTCCTTTGGTGTGAGGGTGAGGGAGCCCTGAGGCAGGCTGCCTAGAAAGGCTGTGAAGTCTCTCTCTCTTGAGAGGTCCCAGACTCACCTGGACATTGTGATTATGGGCAACCTGCTGTGGCTGATCCTGCTTTAGAGGGGGCAGTGGACTGGATGATTTCCAAATCTCTGTCCATCTCCCAGCATACTAGGATTCTGTGTGGTTCTGTGGATCACATGAAGAACTCTCCCAGTCTAGACATTGCTCTTACTTACATCTTTTTTTATGTGTGGGAATTCTGGCTGAGTGCACCTTCATGAAACATGTCCTGGTGAGATGAGAGCAATTAAAAATTTAAAAATTCTGGATTGGGAATGGATTCAGGATCTCTGTGAGTGGTGGAGAATCACCTTATAGTATCACAAAGTTTCTAAGCCAGCTCAAGGTGGTAGGCACTGAATTATGGCACAGCCACCAGCTGCCAACTAGAAGCCAAAGACTCCTGCAAACATGGCTGTGGTTGTTTTGTTTCCCACTATGGAATGATAAACCTTCTCAAAATGAGAAAAACAAGCCTGTCACTTAGAACAAAAGCTGCCTTAATGAGAGCTGCTGTATGTCACAGCTCATCACAGAGGACAGCTGAGGTGTGAGCAGAGTCCAACCTCAGTGCAAACCTGGGAAGACCATGAAGAGAATCATAGAATGGTTTAAGTTGGAAGGGACCTTAAACACCATCCTGTTCCAACCCCCTGCCATGGGCAGGGACACCTCCCATCAGACAAGATTGCTCAAGGCCTTGCTCAACCTGGTCTTGAACACCTCCAGGGAAAGGGCACCCACAAACTCCCTGGGCAACTTGTGCCAATATCTCACCCCCTTCACTGGGAAGTTTTTCTTTCTAACACCCAGTCCAAATTAAAAGCCATTCCTGTCACTACAAACCCTTGCAAACAGTCCTCTCCCCAAGATGACATGTGGGATATAAGATTTAGGGCTTGATGTATCAGACAAATGCAAAACAAAATTCCATAGATGGAAATTGAAGCTAAACAAATTAAAAATAAAATACGTTTGTCCTCTGAGACTAAGTAATCATGTGAAAAATTACTCTTCTGTGCTTAAATCAGAGCTGGAAGCCTTCCTAGGAGGTGTGCTGTAGAGCAAACAAATTATGGAGCTGCTGCAGGGAAAATCTCGTTGAATTCCGAGGAGGTCAGAGCATGCACATGATCCCTCCTGGCTCTAAAAATCCATAAATCTGTGGCACACTGCCTGGGAGGTGATAGGCACTTGATAAATTACATTGATCATGTGCTTTCCCACCTCAAGCTTCCTCCTGCCTCCCTCTCCTGGGCCTTCTCTTACCATCTCCTGGCCTGTACCTCTGCCTGCTCCTTCACAGAAGAGAAAGAAATCTAGAACTTGCTTTTGGACTTGGTAAACCAACATATAATTCTTGACCTTCCCCTCCAAAAAACCTTCAAATCCACTCATTTCTCTTCCTCTGCACTTGGGACTGAGGTTGGGGTGGTTCACTGAGGTCTGTACAGTTTGGAAGGTAATTGTTGGAGGTAGAAACAGATTTGTTTGTTTAGAGAACAAGGAATTTATATTCTGCACATTTTAAATACATCTTAAGAGCTCATAGAGCAAGAGGTGGGTGTTTTTTTTTTCTTTTTCTTTTTCCTTGCAATAAAACGAAATATTGAAATAAATATCTGCTGAGGCAAGTTTTAACTCTTCCAGGTCGTAAATGCCTGTTGTTTAATAGCATCCACTTCGTAGCATATATTCCACCCCATTTCTGTGATGTATTGGGCGAGCTCCCAGTCACCACTAAATTATCTATGGCAGTCTGATAAGCGTACAACTTATTAACCAAAATGTATCCCTCAGATAAGCAACTTAGTTTGGGCCTTTATTGTCAATTGAATTTTGTCAGCAGCAACAGCAGCTGAAGGTTTCCTAACGTTCACCAGTTTGCATGATGTTCAACATCTGCTCCCCCACAGCAGCGACTTTACCACACTTTCACTTAACTCGCAAACTCAAATCAGGACTCAAAGAGGTGCTCAGCCTCGGAAGGGTATGGCCATGTGTAAGGCAGGTGAGCAGGTAGCACTGTGACGGCAGCGCGGTGCAAGGAGCCCAGCTTTGCATAAAGGTCAGGTCTGCGGAACCTGGTTTCCTCCCTGGACAGCAATGGTCATAGAAACACAGAACTGTTTAGGTTAGTGTGCTGGTTTGAGGGTAATTGGATAACTTTAATAAGAGAAATTAGATTATAGGCTGAGAAAGGAAAACATTGAGGGTATCTCCTTCACTCATATGTTTGCTGACTGATACTAAAGTAAGAACACAAAACATTGATAAGGCAGAGCTGCTCAGGTTGCTCTGGCTGCTGGTCTCTCTCTCTTTTCCTTCCACCTGGATATGTGCAACCCAACTAATCAATTCCTGCTTCTAACCCTCCCTGGCCAATCTTTCCTGCTTACCTGGCACATAAGACAGATAGTGGGATAAGATTGGGTAGTGGGGGGAAGGTGGTAGGGTGGTTGGGAGGCCCTCTTGGGGACTCTGATCGCTGGGAGGGCTGTGGTGTTTCTGTGTTACCTTTTTACTGTATATAGCTGTAAATATCTGTAACATATTGTAATATCTGCTTGTATATATTGCTGAGCTGCAAATACAAAGCTTTCTTCCTTAACTTCCAGCTGGCTGAGTTTAGTCTGGGTAATTTCAGAAGTGTGTGGGGGTGGATAACTCCTGAATCACCACTGTTAGAAAGGACCTTTAAGATCATCGAGTTAAACCACTAACCCATCACAACCTCATCTGCTGCTAAATTATGCCACTCAGCACCATATCTACACAGCTTTCAAATCTCTCCAGGGATGGGGACTTCTCCACTGCCCTGCACTGCCTGTCTCAAGGCTTGACAACCCTGTGGGGGAAGAAATTGCTCCTCATGTCCAACTTAAATGCCCCCTGGTGCAACCTCAGGCCATTTCCTCCTGTCTGGTTACTTACTACCTGGGTAAAGAAACCAATCCTCAACTCACTCAAACCTCCTTTTAGGTTGTACAGAGTCAGGAGGTCTCCCCTCATCCTCCTTTTCTCTGGGCTGAGCCAACCCAATTCCTCTACCATTTCAGACCCTTCACCGGCTTCATTGCCCCTCTCTGGACTTGCTCCAGCACCTCAATGTCTTTCTTGGAGTGAAGTGCCCAGAATTAAACTGAGCTTTTGAGGTGCAGCCTCACCTGTGCCCAGTAGAAGGGGAGATGGCCTTCAGCCGTGTTTGGAGGCAGTGGGAGGGTCTTGTGCTGCTATCAGACAGGACAGGAACATTGCATTGTGCTCACCTGCAGTGTAGCTGCTGCCCAGCACTGCCTGCTGTTCTACAGGAAGCTTTTCCTCTGAGTGACCAAAAGTGAAATGGTTGATATCATGACTTTGAGATTAAGATCTGGGTTAACCTTTCATCTTTAATTAGTTTTTTCGTCCCTAGTTCTTACAGCCTGCAAAAATTAAAGCAGGGTGAAAAAAAACCAAAACCTCCCAGAAGTCTCTAAATTGCAAGAAAGCTCTGAGTTTCACGAGGCTTTCTCACTATTCCACCCTCTCTTACTACAGTGAGCAGCTAGGCTTGCCCAGAAGTGTCTGTCTACACAACCTGTTGAGCAAAGCAGGGTTTTTCTTCTCATTTTTTTCCCCAACCACACAGGAAAGGTGGGTACAACGCCCATCTAATCTCTCCACGGACATGCAATTAAAGAAGAGGAAGATAGATAGGAAGAGACAGACAGAAAATTTGCAGGGAGGGATGGGGATTTGCAATGAGGCCCCTGAAGAACCAAAGTCATCTTTAATTTTCTCATCCCTATGTAAACCTGCTCTGTCAAGTCAAACAGGCCACGAGGCCATGGATTATTGGTGTAAAGAGTTCACATAATCATCTCACTCTGGTTCAGTGCTCTGATGTTCTGGGACCACACTTCTGCAGTTGAGGCATGCCAGAGCTTTCATTCTGTATGCATGAAAATGGGCTGTTGCTGATAGGCAATTTAGCTGCAAACAGAGCAAGAATTAAGGAGCTGTGCTCATAAATAAATTTGTATCCCATAATGTTTCACTTTAGTCCTTTTCTGACGCTTCAAACACTGCCAGATAGAGCACAACTGAAGCAGGTGAAAGGATGGGCATTTTGAATGGCAGAATTCCAGCATGGTCAGGGTTGGAAGGGACCTTTGGAGATCACCGAGTCCAATCTCCCTGCTAAAGCAGGGTCACCCACAGCCGCTTGCCCAGGATCACAACATCCAGCTGAATTTCTCCAAAGAAAGGGACTCCACAGTCTCTCTGGGCAGCCTGCTCAAGGGCTCTGACACCCTCACAGAAAAGAATTGTTTCAGTTGGAAAATATCTCCAAGATCATTGAGTCCAAATGTTAACCTAATGCCACCGTGATTATTAAACTATGTCCCCAGTTGGCATGTTCCCACATTACTTGCACATCTCCAGGGATGGTGACTCCACCACCTCTCTGGGCAGCCTGTTCCTGTACCTGACCACTCTTGCAGGAAAGAAATTGTTCCTAATGTCCAGCCTAAACCTTCCCTGGCACAATTTCAGGTGAGACAATTTCACAAAGTAGCTTCTCCTTAAGTTCAAGCAAAACCTCCTGGGTTCTAATTCATACCTATTGTCCCTCATCTCTTCAGAAAACAAAACATTCCTCAAATCCTTTGATTTTACCCAGGAAAGTTATTTTTGGTAACCACAACTCTTTTGCCCTGCGGAAAGGGACAGAAAGACAAAGCTTAGTGCTCTCATCTCCCACACTTAAATTCTTCCTGGAGCTACAAAACAGCCACGGCAACAGCTGAAAATAACCAGCACGGCGTTAAGTGGAACTGTCAAATAAAATGACAGCCCTGGTGCCTCCTGCCTTAGAAATGACACTCTTCAGCCTGCTCCAAACAGCTCTCCATTACCACATATGGTGGCGGCTAAGGGTTGCCATGAAAATTAGTGCTACTGGAGTTCACCTTTGCTGGTGGTTTATTTATACTGGATTGCTATTACACCCTCCCATGGAGGCAGTGAGCAGGAGCATGGTCCTGCCATTGCAGGGGATGTGTGGGATCCAGCTTGCTGGCAGCTCTGAGTTCTGAAGTCCTGAAGCCTGCTGTGACAGCACATCAAATCTAATGCCGGGGTGGGATTGTTTGGATCAGCAGTGTAAAGGGTTAACCCCTCCTGGGGAGTGGTCTGAATCTGATCCCAGGTGCAGTAGTTAGCCCACTCCCACTTCCTGGCTGGAATCCCTATAAAAACAGAGGAACTTTCTGGTTCTCTCTCACATCCCTGCCTCACCTGCCAGCAGCATCCTGCTTCCTGTTGCTCCTGCTTTGCCATGTGGCCAGCCAAAACATGTTGAGGGAGCAACCACCTCCAGAATCTATCTCCACCCATTTCCATCCAAAGTGGTTGTGTTCATATTCTGTATCTTGTTACCCTTCCCTATATTTTTGTAACTCCCCTTACCTAAAGGACCCTTTATTTATTGTTAAAGCTTTTTTTCCTTTTAACTTCCAAATTGAATCAAGGCAATTCTCTGGGCTTTGGCCTCCAGGGTGCTAAACTAGAACCAATACAAGCAGCATGACTACATAGTCTCAAGGCTGGAGCTCAGAGCACATGGATAGCCATGGGTAGCCAAGAGGCCAATGGTCTCTTGGGATACATTAAGAAAAGTGGGACCAGCAGGTCAAGGAAGATTCTCCTGCTCTTCTGTTCTGCCCTAGTGAGGCCACTCTGGGCTCCCCAGTTCAAGAAAGACAGGAAAGTACTGGAGGAAGTCCAACAGAGGCCACACAGATGATTAAGAGACTTGAACACCTCTCTTGTGAGGAAAGGCTGAGAGACCTAGGGCTGTTTAGTCTGAAGAAGAGAAGGCTGAGAGGAGATCTCATAAATACTTTCAGGTGGGTGTCAAGAAGGGGTCAGTCTCTTTTAACGGGTGCCCAGTGACAGGACAAGAGGCAACGGGCACAAACTGGAAGCCAGGAGGTTCCTCTGAACAGGAGAAGAAAATCCTTCTGTGGTGTGAGGGTGCTGGAGCCCTAGAGCAGGATGCCCAGAGAGGCTATGGAGTCTCCTTCTCTGGAGAGATTCCAAACCTGCCTTGATCCTGGGCAAGCTGCTGTGAGTGACCCTGCTTTAGCAAGAGGGTTGAATTGGATGATTTCCAGAGCTCCCTTCCAACCCCACTATGCTGAAATTCTGTGATTCTGAGTTGCTCTCAGGCATGAGGAGATGCCACCCAGGTAAACCTCCTCCAGAGCATTTGGATGGTCACAAGAATTTTGAATTTCTGCACATACCTTTTGGTGTGGACAATCACATATTCTGGTACTCAGCCTGGATGCCAGCAACCTCACAGCTTTTGTCATGCAGCTACAGGGTGCAGACCCTGCAGCTGTGCTGAAAAACAGCTCTGCCACTACTGGGGCTCCAATCCCCTGAAGATTTCTTCACGTGTTTAGGTTCACACCTACTGCCAGTTTGGCTGTACAGCAAGCACTGGTGCTCTGTAGGGGCTATCAGATCATTCTTGATCTTTAGAGAGATGTCATCCTTGCATTGTAAGGCACCTTGCACAGCAGTGTTTTACAGGGAGAGCAGCTTGCCCAGCAAAGCAAGCTCTGCACTTCCTCACTTGTTTTTTCCACTAACTGCATTCCTTTGAAGGACACTTCATCCCCAGATTTGCTGTTTCTCTGTTATCTACTTGGATTCACAAGGTGGGTCGAAGATTGCTCACGGATGCCACTATAAAAACCTGCTCCAATTCACAGCGACCAAGAGTAAAATTCTTAAAGAGGGCAATTATTGAGGGAACTGGATTAATGATCTGTCATCACAATTTAGCCACATTCACCATTGACCTTTCACAAAGAGGATGCTCTTGATAAATGTAGTTCATTACCGAGTTCTGACATGAAAACAGAATGGCACTCTGTGTTTCTTGGCAGGCTGATCAATATTTTAGCTGCCAAAGCATGCAGAAGTGCTAAACAGGATGGATTCTGTAGCCACTGCAAAGCAGAGCAAGGACTAGCATTGCTCAGTGTGAGCTAAGCACATGAAAGGGAGAGTTGCTGACCTTAATATGCTGCGTTTTTGTTCTCTTCTATTGTCTTATTGTTTTTCTCTCATAGAATCACAGAACTTTTCAGCTGGAAGAAACCTCTAAGATCACCAATTCCAACCATCAACCTAACGCCACACCATGGCCATTAAATCATGTCCTGAACTGCTATGTCACAGAATCACAGAATTAATCAGGTTGGAAAAGTCCTTTGAGATTGAGTCCAATTTATCACCTAATATCTTCTAATTAACTAACCCATGGCACTAAGTTCCTCATCCAGACTCCTTTTAAACACCTCCAGGGATGGTGACTGCACCACTTCCCTGGGCAGCCTATTCTACCCCTGACCACTCTTTCAGTAACAAAATTTTTTGTAATTTCTAGCCTAAATCTCCCCTCCATTTCCTCTCCTTCTGTTACCTGATACTAGAGAGCACCTTTGGCTGTCTGTCAAGGCTGGTTTCTTTTTTTAACTTGGCTGGCTTCATTGCTTTTGAAAGTGCTGTACATGGATAAGAAGGCCTCGTTTCTTCTTCCTGCTGTGCAGGAAGGAATCCTGGGCTTCCCTGGCTGGGATTCTGCAGCATGGTTCTTCGTTTTGGCTGCATCCTTCCTCATACAACCAGGGTGTGCTGGTTTAAGGGTAATTGGAATATTTCAATAAGAGAAATTGGATTATAGGCTGAGAAAGGAAAACATTGGTGACATCTCCTTCACTCACAGGTTTGCTGACCAATACAAAAGTAAGAACACAAATATACATAAGGCAGAGCTGCTTGGGTCTGAGCTCTGGGCTGTTGGTCTTTCCCTCTCCCTGCTTTCCACCTGGATCTGTATAACCCAACTAATCAATTCCTGCTTCTAACCCTCCTGACCAATCTCTCCTGTTTACCTGGCATGTAAGACAGATAGTGGGATAAGGTTAGGTGTTGGGAGGGAATGAGGAAGAGTGGTGGAAGCCCTCCTGGGGACTCTGATCTCTGAGAGGGCTGTGGTATTCCTGTATTACCTTTTTACTGTGTCTAGCTGTAAATATCTGTAATGTATTGTAACTATCTGCTTGTGTATGTTGCTGAGCTGTAAATATAAAGCTTCATTCCTTAACTGTCACCCAGCTGAGTCTAGTTTGGGTAATTTCAGAAGTGTGTGGGGGTGGGTAACTCCCAAACTACCACCCAGGGCCACTGCAGAAGTTGGGCTTGGGGATGGAGAATCACTGCAGACTGCTGCTGGAGGATGGATTTAATTGCTCATTTCTACTGAAGAACTTGCCAGAAATCCCTGTTTTCTGAACGTGGCAAGTATACTCAAGTGTTATCCAAAAAGCACAGGAGGGAGGTGCACCTTGTGTGAGGTTTCACAGAATCATGGAATTTATCAGGCTGGAAATGACCCTCAAAGATCATCTTCTCTAACCACCCCTGCAGTGAGCAGGGACATCTTTAACTAGATCAGGCTGCTCAGGGCCACAGCAAGTTTGACCTTGCAAGTCTCCAGAGATAGGACCTCCACCACCTCCTTGGGCAACCTGTCCCAGTATTTCATTACCCTCACTGTAAAGAGCTTCCTCCTGATGTCCAAAACACTGGTGACTTGTCTTTGAAAAGTCCCAGAATTTTCTTCTTAAGCTACAAAGTGGAATGCTGAGGTCACAGGAGGGATGCAAGGTCCCAGCAGTAGGGTGGGAACAAAACCATCTCAACCCAGAGCACCCTACCACAGGACAAAACCCCATGCAGCTCTTCCTGGGGGAGGCCTGTGTTTGTTGTGCAAGGCACTGCTGTCATCAGGTTTGTGTTCAAAAAGTAGAGTGGCCATCAGCAGCAGTGATACAGAGTCTCCTGAAGCAGGGAAAAAGTGGTGCTTCAATTGTGGAGCATTTTTGGTTTAATGCCTAAGGTTGAATACATCTAGAGTGGTGCTACGTTATTAAAGCCTATACAAAAATTAAATCTCTCCTACAAGGAGAGGCTCAGAGAGTTGGGGTTGTTCAGCCTGGAGAAGAGGAAACTCCAGGGAGACCTTCTTGTGCTTAAAGGAGTAGATAAGAAAGGTGAGGACAGACTTTTTAGCGGGGCCTGTTGTGACAGGACAAGGGCTGATGCTTTAAACTAAGAGAGGGAGATCTGGCCTGAATAGAAGGAAGAAATTGTTACACTGAGAGTGGCGAGACCTTGGCCCAGGTTGCCCAGAAAGTTAGGAGTTGCCCTATCCATGGAACCATTCCAGATCAAGTTGTTTGGGGCTATGAGCAACCTTCTCTAGTTGGGGATGTCCCTGCTGAGGGCAGGGAGTTGGACTGGATGATCTTTAAAGTTCCCTTCCCACACAAACCATTCTCCATATCTCTTTTCCACGACACATCTATGTTTATATATGTGTGTATCTGTTACCATTTTAGTGCCTTTTCCTTTCTCTCTTTTTGTTCAGCCTTTAAAAGGGCTCACAGCCGTGGAACAGAAGCTTACTGCTTTCACTGGTGGCTTTGCCCAGCATGTGCTGAGCATCTGTACAGTGCAGTGCTCAGGAGTGGCTGCTCGTGCATCACTGCAGCCATCACCTGTCTCAGCTGTCAGGGGACAGCGAGTGAGACCTGTGGAGTCTGTCACATCCACACCGTGGAGAGATGCTGAAGGATCTGCTTCCAGCAGAGCTCAAGAGAGTGGTTTTCTCCAGAGGGAAGTGAAGGTAATGAGGTTTAGGAAGAGTTTTGACAGAGGTTGAGAGCACCTTTGACCTTCTGACTGTGATGCATGTTAGCAGCATGTGAAACTGAACTTAGTTTTTAAATAGGAGACCTAATTGTCTCATTGCTTTTTTAGTTGTTTGTTTTTTTTTTTTTTTTTCTGTGTACATAATGGAATGACTTTATCCTGCCATGAAGGATGAGGCTCTGCTGGGTAGATGGTCCCTGACCCTGGCCACAGCAGCAGTGCAGTGAGGCAAAAAGTATTATGAGTTTACAGGAGGATTTGGGATGGCTGCCAGAGGCTGTCACCTTCTGTGGCTTCCTTTATTTCACTCTTCATGCTCATCACATTTATCTGGAGCCACTTCACAGCTCTGACCCTTGGAATATCCCAAAGTGGGGATATCTACCTTGGGCTGTCTTGCAGCTCAGATCAGCATGGGGAAAAGCAGGTTTGTGGTGGCTCTGGTTTCAAAGCATGAAAGAAAGAATGCAGAGAAAGGAGACTGCAGCCTCCAGACTCATACAACACAGTGTGTTGGCAGCTGGCATGTGTCACCAGCAGGTGACCAGTACAGGTCCTACACATGCAAAAATAGAGATGCAGTAGGTTGCCCAAGGAGGTAGTGGAGTCACCATCCCTAGAGGTGTTCAAGAAGTGTATGGACATGGCACTTTGAGATGTGGTTTAATGGCCATGTTGGGCTTAGGTTGATGGTTGGACTCAGTGACCTTAGAGATCTCTTCCAACTGAAACAATTCTATGATTCTATCTGCTCCTTGACCATATTACTTACATTTTGCCATTTCACTAACACATACTGGAAGTTCTGTTTAAACATGAAGTTTGCTGGGTTCTGGGTGATGCTCCAGAATTAAGGAGCTACCACACTCAGCCAATACTCCCACCAAGTGCTGTGGTCTCAGACCAGTGCCATCTACAGCTGCTAGCCGAAGGAGTTTTGAATAATAGCTTAATAAAGTAAGAAGCGCTCTTAAAAGAGATAATGAGGCTTCAGAACTGTTTCAGGTCTTTTCCAGTTCTATCTTTTGCAGCCAGAAAGAAGGCTAAGGTGAAGGTGAGTTGGAAGGCCAGGACTGGTTCCTACTGCACCAACCCAGCCAACACCTTTAAGTATACCTCGACCTGCCCTGCTAAGACAGCTGAAGCATTACACTTCTCAAAGGCTCCAACACAGCAAGACAAACTGAAATACATCTCCTCTGACTTCCTATTTATAACTCAAACTCACACTGCTCTTCCTCCCACTGGAGCCCAGACAATAGAATCGATGAGATTTGTATTCCTCCTTTAAATCAGTGTTATGAGGAGCAAATTCAGGAAACCAAGAAACAGGAAGGATAAATACAAGTTTACTGATGCTACAGGCTGGATTTTGGGGGTGAATTCCTCTGTTGTTTCTTCATGCTTCCTTCTCCCCCCCCCCCTTCTCTTAAGTGCTATAATGATAGATGATGAATGAGAGATTCATCTAAGCACTGGAAGTGTTTCGGTGCTGACAAAGCAAATAACCTTTCTGCAGTTTAATGTAGCAGTTGTGGAGTAGATCTGCTGGAGGCCCATCAAGGTAACAATATCCCCACACTGAAGCATCAGCAGTGGGATTTTTCATTATATATGTCACTAAAGTACTGAGGGAAGCTTCTTACTGCAGAAAGAAGGGGATAAGAAACATGTTTTTTTCCTGAAGATTGTGAGCACTGGGAGTGACAAATATTCCAGGCTATGACAAATCACTGTTTTGATCTGCAAGAGCATGACACTGAGCCTCTGGTGAGGGGGAATTAGCACAGTTTAAAGCTGAGATGAAAGCAGTGATGGCCCCAAGGGAGCTACTGCCCACCCAGGCATGGCTTGTTTGGTGCCAGCAATTTGGTTCCCATCCTGCAAAGCTTCAGCTTGTGCTCTGCCCAAAAAGGCTCCTTGGAGGACACCCCACCCCTCCCACCCCCCAAAGAAGGTGGCTCCCCAGGTTTTCATCTCTCATTTGGACGAGGATTCCCTCCACCATGGCAAACCACCACACTGCTTGTTTCAGCTGGAACACCTGAATCAAGGCTATGCTGAAGAGGATGGAGACAGCTCAGGGCATGGCTATCCTCAGCATCAGAGTGTGTTTCAGGGTTAAAAAGAAAAGAAGGGAGAAAGAAATAAAGAAAAATACTACAGTGAGGGTGGTGAGACACTGGAACAGATTGCCTAAGGAGGTTGTGGATACTGCTTCTCTGGAGGTGTTTGAGACCACTTGGACAAAACCTTGACTAATCTGGTCTAGTTGAAAGGTGTCCCTACCCATGGTAGGGTAGTTGGAACTAGACAATTTTTAAGGTCCCTTTTTACCCAAACCATTCTATGATTCTCTGAAGGAAAGCACATCACCAGACTCCTCTAAAAGAAAGAGTTTCAGCCCTTTACAGCACAGCCTTCAGAACATATTCACCATCTTAACATCTTCCTGCCAAAACAGCACTGGAACAGAGATCCCCAACTACAGGGGTGAATTTGTTTCATACACCAGGAAATCTCATTTCATTCTCTGCTCCACGTTCACAACACTCAGTATTTACTTCACAAGTGACAGGTACAAGTGACGTACCCCTTGGTTCCCAGGGTGCTGCCACCTGACGAGCTGACAACTCCATGCTCCTGTGCTCACAGCAACCACAAAGGGTCACAAAGGGCTTGGGCTTACAAAAAAAATTACAGTCAGCCCTCAGGATCACAGAAATATGAAGAAATGCTGAGGGAACTGGGGGTTGTTCAGCCTGGAGAAAAGGAGGCTGAGGTGAGACCTCATTGCTCTCTACAACTCTCTGAAAGGATGTTGGATCCAGGTGGGTGTGGGTCTCTTCTCCCAAGGAAAAAGTGATAGGAGAAGAAACTGCCTCAAGTTGCACCAGGGGAGGTTTAGTCTGGACATGAGAAGAAATTTCTTCACTGAAAGGGTTCTTCAACACTGGAACAAACTGTCTGGGGAGGTTGCTGAATCCCCATTCCTAGAAATGTTTAAAAGATGCAGAGATGTGGTGCTGAGGGACATGGCTTAGCACCAGGCTTAGCACAGTTGGACTCCGTGATCTTAAAGGTCTTTTCCTACCAAAGCAATTCAAAGATTCTATGAAATCCTTGAAATCCCACCTCACTATGTCCAAACAGCACAGGCCACAACTGAAACCCAAAGCAGCAAAGAGGATAAAGCTCTGAGGTTTATTACAGCTGGGAGATTACAATTCAATATTGCAGCAGGAAAGGATGTTACAACACTGCACAGATTTAGCTTCTCTTCACTCAGAGAGGCACTTTGATAACACTAAGTCTGGTTTAACATAGTTTTATTGACACAAATTCTATTTGTCAAGGGCTCCGAAGGAAGAAGCCCTGCTCTTTTCTCACACTCCCAGCCACTGGGTACCCAAAGTGATTCTGTTAGCAGCCAGATGGAGCTTAACCTGCAGCTCAAGGTATGAGCCATTCACTCCCCTGCATATACTGGGTGTTGCAGAGCAGTTGTGTGGGCACTGCAATAAGAGCAAAGGTCTGGATACTGAGAGCTCTGAAAGAGGGATGCAATTAAGTTTTATCTAAGGAAGTCCTTCCAACACAGCAGGTTCCACAGGATAACAAGACTTGTGGATAACAAACTTGTTTCTCCAGCAAAAACCCGCTGTAATCATTTCAGCATCATTGTAAGGCCCCCTGCAAGCATACAAAGTCTCCATGTTAATGAGAGTCAAATCAGTTTATACATAGTCCTGCTTTAAACACTTTTCTCCTTGTTCTCAGCTCCACATAAAATACAAGAGCCACAGCAAATGAGTGGAAGTTCCTGCTCTAGGAGGTAAGCCAAGGAATTTAACACCACTTATGAGAAGCAGGGTCAGGCCCTCAAGTCATGTCAGGTCCTTCTCACACGCCGCGTGGTTTTGTGATGAACAAACTAAGAAGGCAGCACCACAGGATTCTGTTAAACTGTTTGAAATGGAAGAAAAAGGAAAAAGGGGATTCAGTGCTCAAGCTTTAATTAAAAATGTAGGTAAACCACGGGGCAGGAGATGAAAATAACTTGTACATCCCAGCAGCCTCCTGTAGCCTCCTGTAGCCCCACATACCTCAACACCACAAACAAGCACATCATAACAGCACCAGAAGTCTGCTGGGTCTTTATCATCCTAAAAGCAAAAGCAGATTAAAGGGAACATTTTTTATGCTGCAATTACAGGGTGACTGCATTTTTCTCTCATCAATTGCCCTTTCTGCAGAGAATTACTCCCACTCATAGAATCATTAAGGTTGGGAAAAAAAACAACCCTAAGATCATCAAGTCATCACCCAACACCACTATGCCCACTTAGCTATATCCTGAAGTGTCATGTCTGTATGTTTCTTTTTAACATCTCCAGGGATGGTGACTCTACTACTTCCCTGAGCAGCATGTGCCAACACTTAACCACTCTGCTCACCCCAGGTTCACAACAGGGGACTATGAATGAGTTTGCAGGACTTAGCCTTCAGCAGCAGCACAGAAAAGAGGAGAAATCAAGATCTGTGCTTACTTATTTCTGCATCTATTTTTTTCCCCCTGCAGCCAGCAAATAAATAAATAAATACATACATAAATAACCAATCAACCAAACAAATAAATGTGTTTTCCATGTTTCATTTCCCACCCATGTAAAACTCAAGCTTGGTTCTAGTAGATGTTCCTACTCTTGACAAGGGATGCTGAAACTAGGTGACCTTCAAGGTCCCTCCAACCCAGACAATTCTGTAATCACAGAACCCTAGCATAATGGGTGTTAGAAGGGACCTTCGAAATTCATCTCAGTCCAACCTCCTGCTACAGAAAGTCTAACCAAGTCCCTAAACTAGAGCCTTTCTGCAGCCCAGCCCTTGGTGGGAACTCTCCCCATCAGCATCATCACTGCAAACCTGCCCTGAGCTGCAGAAAGTGCCTCACTGAGTAGACACTGAGCTGAGAAGTGACATCTCTGACCAGATTTAACTCTGCTCTAGCTCAAACCAGGACATACAGTAGCAGCCAAACATCTGAAAACTTTTAAAACTAATATCCTAACATTTTATGCTTCACATGCCAGGATTTGTAAGATCACCAAATGTTTTGGGTTGCAGTCGGTCAAGCAGAAAATGTATCTGTGGCTGGCAGATAAATTTATTTTGAGTGGTGAAAAAAATTAGATTGCTATCTAACGTAAGGCAGCATTCTGTCACCCCAAAGATACCAGCCAATGGCCTGCTGGCCTCATTCATGTTTACAGAGATACTGCGAGTGACCCAGGCATAAAAGGTGATGGTGGCACCCACGAGCAAGTTTGTACCAATGATGGAACCCTGCTTCCCTTTCAAAAATGAAATTGAGGAAGATTGCATATTTGGATGCTTGTTATGGGGTGCAGAAGGTCAGCACTGACTCAGTCTATGCAGACTGAGAAGTTTGTGTTACACAGAATCATAGAATTATTTTGGTTGGAAAAGACCTTTAACATCATCAAGTTCCAACCCCCCTTCTAACTCTAGTAAGTCAGGTGTAAAACCATGTCCACACCACATCTCTGCGTCTACTCATCTATGAGATCTACAGGAACCATGTCCACACCACATCTCTGCATCTACTCATCTATGAGATCTACAGGAACTAGAGAAATGTGGTTTCACAGCTGGTCTTGTTATGACAGGACAAGGGGTAACAGGTTTAAACTGGCAGAAGGAGATTGAAACTGGATGTTAGGAGGAAGTTCTTTGGAGCAAGGGTTCTGAGACACTAGCACAGGTTACCCAGGGAGTTTGTGGCTGCTCCCTCCCTGGAGATGTTCAAGGATAGGTTGGATGAGGCCTTGAGTGACCTGTTCCAGTGGGAGGTGTCCCTGCCTATGGCACAGGGGGATTGGAACTGGATGAGCTCTGAGCTCCCTTCCGACCTAAACGATTCTGTGATTCTTCTCCAGGGTGAACAGCCCCAGGTGCCCTCAGCATCTTTATGGATTTATTCCCTCCAGTAGTTTCTTGTCTCTCTTGAACTAGAGAGCTCAGGACTGGGCACAATACTGCAGATGTGTCCTCACTAGGGCAGACTAGAGGGGAAGGAGAAGCTTCCTTGACCGGCTGGAGGAAAGCAAGCATTTGAAGCTCTGTGAGAAGCCAAGAGCAGAGGTTTACAAGCCATGAAGTGCCCCAGGCAAACCAGGTATGTCCCATCTTGCTAATGAACAGCCCTTCTCTGCAAGACTTTCTCAGCATCTTTTTTTTCTTGTGAGCTCTGTGGCATGTTATGGCAGAACTGCTTTCTTGGAGATAGGCAAATGTCAAAACAGCTCCTTTGCTTCTATTCATTTAGTCTTACCAAAAAAATTATGTTTTCACGTCAGGTAAAAGGACTCTACAGTCTTTCAGGTTAAAAGACACTTTAAAGAAGCTAAGCCTGAACTCCAAGAGAAAGAAATAAAAATTAAAAGAAAAACAGCCATTTGGCTAATGCCATGTTCCCTGGTACTGCACTTCCCACCTGGCTCACTTAGCAGTTAGGCTGGGAGCAAGGAACGTGACAAAGAGCAGAAATAACCTGAGATAAAACACGAACAGCACAGTTGAAGACCGTGATAATGGCAAATTTAAAACAACACCTGGCAGGACTATCTGCAGATGGGACTCTTTCAAGTCTTAAAAGGCAAGACTGCAGCTATGGCATTTCCTTCAAGGTGTGAGATGCTGAAAAATTACAATTGCAGAAGCCTTGGAGATAAGAATGTTGATAGATTATGACTATTTCTAAGGAAGGATGCCACCAGCAATGTTCTCCATCATCCCACCACGATGGAACTGCAGTGAGACAGCATCAAACCTTGAAGAGATTGCAGTAGTAAATAAAGAATGGGAGCAGTCCACACATCAAGGCAAACTTTCCCATACTACTATCCTCATCGAGGCGCTTCTCCACTCTCCTATACTTTCCACAGGTTTGTTAACAGTATCAACAGATGTTATTAATGGAACTGATCTCTTGGCTTCAGAGTCAACAACTACTGCTCATCTGCACCTCTGCAGATGAGAGGAAGCTTAGAGGTCACATTTTAGTAGCAGGTGACACAAGCTACTGTCAAAAAATTCTTCCTAATTTCAGTGTCACAGCCATGAATGTCTCCACTCAAAACGTCCTACTGCCTGTGTCTGCAGGAAAGTTCTTTCCCCAGGGAGTGGGCATTGCCAGCACGTCCTCCTCTTCCAACTCAACTCACATTGTATAGATTGAAAAACACCATTAGGAGACTGCAGTTGTAGATTTTGATGACTGGCAGACTTATAAAAATTAAATAGTCAGCTGCATCTAGCGGATGGAACCTGGAGACACAATGATCTGAATGGGAAGAATTATTGTTACTCCTTACAAGTCCAAATATAGAGCTTTAACCAAAGACACTGAAATAAATCTTGTGATTCAGGCTATGAAGACATCAAATGGCATCATTCCTTCTGTCAAATATGGACAGATGGAATTCTCCCCAAACTCACAAGTCCAGGAATTCTTTAACCTCCCCTGAACTTGCTGCCCAAAATTCAGGCAGGTCACATACATCACCTTTATACACATTTATGCATGACTGCACACATGAGGATATGGTGCAGTGAAGAGTATGGGTCAGACTTTCCATGGGTCTGAGATAGGAGGGCAGAGAAGAGCTGCTGCTGGCTAATTCACTGCTGGCATCCTCACCACCATATATTATGCCCTAAACCATACTGAGCTGGCTGCTGCATCCCTGACAGGTGTGAAGCTTCAGACATACATCTGGGTTTTTTTGCAGTGAACAATCCCTGCATGTCAAAGTTTAAGATCTCAGGAAAAAAATACATTCTGAATTACAAATCCTAGGAATGGAACTGTAACTTGAGGCTGTGAATTTCACTTCCCTTACTGCTGGAAGTCAGGCTGAGAAGGCAATAATAGTATCTTCTGCAGCAAATGAAAGGCATCTAAAGAGTCAAAGCCAACAACTTACAAAACAACTTCATTGCCTGTCTTGGACTTCCTCAATTATTTTATTTTCCTCTTGCAATTCTGTATATGGGATTTTCAGCAGGAATCCATCTCTTTCCAGCTCATCGAAGCATGGTGCTGTATCATGCTATGGAGAGAGCTGGTCACACCATCACCCTTCCAGTTTGAAGCCACCATAACCTCAGTGTTCCAATACCTGGCACCAAAAGGATCCTGGCAGGTTTATTTTATCATTATTTTAATACAGAGCCCAAAGAAGTTTCCTTTCATTAAAACATGTAATTAGGGGTCCTTATTAAATGGTGAGGAGAAAAAGAAAAATCCTGTCTGGTTTTACATGAAGAGATTCTGCTGGTTTTGATTTGAATCGAAAATGTATCTCCTTTGGCAATCTCCCACCAGGCTCATACATCAGCTGTTAAGAACATCTTGAAAGGCACAAAACGAAATGAATCACATCTGGCACTGATTTGGACATGTATTTGTTTTCTAAACAGTATTAAATCCAAATCAGTACCTGGAAAATTATAATATAAGCATGTTAAATGAGAGAGAAATATTGAGAAATGGCCTTACTCACACCATGCTCACTGGCTGTATATTCTTACCAAAATAACCATGATCATACCTCCTAAATCACTCCATGAAGCTAACAGATCACTAAACCAGATCTAAATTGAAACTAAATACAAAAGGTAACTACTTCAGTGACTAGCTACCCTGCCTGCCAGACAGCAATGAATCATACAATTGTTCTGGTTGTAGAAGACCTCTAAGATCAAGTCCAACCATCAACCCAACACCACCATGGTCACTACACTATGGCCCAAAGTGCCATGTCCACATGTTTCTTGAACGCCTCCCGGGATGGTAACTCCATAACCTCCCTGGGCAGCCTGTGTCAATCCCTGACCACTCTTGCAGGGAAAAAAAAAAAAAAATTCCTCATCTCCAACCTAAATCTCCCCTGGCACAATTTGAGGACATTTCCTCTCCTTCTATGACCTGATACCAGAGAGAAGAGGCTATTGTCCACCTGACTCCAGCCTCCTTTCAGGGAGTTGTGGAGAGCAACAAGGTCTCCTCTCAACCTCCTTTTCTTCAGACTAAACAACCCTAGTTCCCTCAGTTGCTCCTGCCCAGATCTGTTCTCCAGACTTTTCACCACCTTCATTGCCCTTCTCTGCACATGCTCCAGCACCTCAATATCCTTGGAGTGAGAGGGCCAAAACTGAACCCAGAATTCAAGGCATGGCCTCACCAGTGCTGAGTAGAGGGGCACAAAGAAGTGCAGTGCCTGTAAGGCATACAATACCTGAACATCCACCCAGGTCATGACTACTTGGACCAGACAGGAAACATACTGTATTGCTGTAAAATCTATAAGCTATTGATTCTTCCTTAGTGCAATTCAGAGACTGCAAACATGCCAGTCTGTAAAATCCACCCCGTGCAGGCAGTTGTAGAGCTGTGCTTACGGTCCCAGGCTGAGCTCTGTTTGCACAGCCCTCAAGCTTCACACATAAAAGAGTTGTTTATTTGATGCTGAGGGCAGCACAAAGGCAATGGCTCAGCAGGTGATGCCTGTCAGCACTTCAGCATTACCATTCCAATCTCTGGGTCAGCAGATATGTACACTGCTCCAGAACAATTCGACTCTCCTCCACACTACCCTTTTCCACAGGCTCATGTGCTGAGAAGTAGGAGGACACAATCGGTGCCATGATAGAGCACTGAGACCCACCACCACATTTGTGCCCATGTACACAGCCACTGCTTCCTCCAGCTTCAGCCTTGGGGCACCTTCAAATCACCAGAATTCCCTCAGAGAGATACTTCTGGTACAAATCACAGAATCGTTTTTGTTGGAAAAGACCTTTAGGCTTGTCAAATACAACCATTCTCTTAACTCTACTGTCTGATGTTAAAGCCTCAGCACCACATCTATTCAGCTTTTCAACTCCGCTAGGGATGGGAACTCCACCACTGCCCTGCACAGCCTGGTCCAGGGCTTGGCAGCCCTTCTGGGGAAGAAGTTTCTCCTAATGTCCAACCAAAAACTTCCCTGGTGCAACTTGAGGTTATTTCCTCTTGTCCTGTTTCTTGTTACTAGGGAGAAGAGGTCAATCCCTACCTCACTCCAACCTCCTTCCAGGGAGTTGTACAGAGCCAGAAGGTCACCACCTCACCCAACTTTTCTCCAGGCTGAACAACTCCCTTAGCCACTCCTCACAAGACCTATTCTCTAGACCCCAAAAGCAAGGCAATAGTAACCCCAAGAAGGGTAAAATTGCAGGTAAGATAACAAGGTTTTGGAAAACATAGCTAAGATTGTAGGAAGAGACTCAGCAGAAGTAGCTCATATCACCAGTGGCACTGTCCAAGTTGACTGGACACCTCAGTGCTTTTTCCTGTTGCTCACAACCAGAACATTAAATTAACAAGAAGAAGAAGACACAGTTCAATTACATATCTGCTCACATAAACCCAGTAGTTCAGACTCATGGATTCCAAAGATCTGTGTGGACCAAGGCAAACATTTCCCGGGACATAAGCTGGAATAAAATTTATAAAGAAAACACTTCAATGTTTCCAGGTAACAAACTTTCAACAGCTTTCTTATGGAGATGTTTTCCTCCCAGTTTTCCCCCAGGGATGTGAGGCTTTCTCTGGTATAACCAGCCACAATTAAAAGCTACAGCATCCCCCCAGCCTGGCCCAACATCTGCCCACCTCCATTGGTGGCACATCCCCACTAGAGCAGATGGTTTTACAGATGCCAGAGACGACAGAAAGGTTTTATTGAAAGAAAGCAAGATCAGCAGGATCTATGCTTACAGAAGAAATCTTCAGGAAGGTCTGCTGTTCTCCCATCATTATTTCAGAATCAAGAGTATTCCTTTCATGTAGGCAATGAATAAGGAGTTACAGTAATTTACAGCTGCCCTTTCTGACCTCTGAAAGGAATCAGGTATTAAGGAAGATCAGGTAGTGTCATCCAGGGTGCTTGCTGGAAGGTGAAGCACAGAAAGGAAAACCCTGTTAATGGATAAGTATGGAGGTCCCAGAACCTGGTAAGCTTTGAAACAAGCCCATCTTGCTGCAAGGAAGCTGCAGGCACTTGCAGCAATCCCCACAGCAGAAGAGCAGCGAGGAGGAACCAATGTAGGTAGTGTCACACACATCTCCTCCTGGTACCCCCATGCCAGCCTCAGAGAAACATATTCCATGCAGTTCTCAGAGGATCTGTCATCTCTTTATTTCTGTTCAGAAAAAGTATTAGGAATACAGAATCTATAAACACTGTTATTTTGGGTTTTTTTTCACTTCCCATTTCCATTTTCTAAATAAATAACTGAAGTGTGATGAAAGGAATGTTTCTCTGGGGCCCACATTTCTCAAACATGAATCAACCAGATGACATCTCCCTCATGGGTAGATGATCTCCTCATCAAAAAAACCCCAAACAAACCTAAAGTACAATATCATTTTCAGAGGACACAGAGCAACATCCTCAATGTCATGAAGAATTGAAAGTGGTCTGAAGGGAAGGTTCTAATGCCTATTCATTGATGGCTAGATGAGTGTGAGCCAGCATGTGTCCAGAAGTCCAATGACATCTTGGCTTTTATTAGTAATAGTGTGGCCAGCAGGCCCAGAGATGTGTTTGTCCCCCTTTACTTGGCACTGGTGAAGATGTGTCTCAAAAACTGGGTTCAGTTTTGGACTGCTTGCTACAAGGAGGACATTGAGGTTGCTGGAGCTGGTCCAGAAAAAGGCAACTAAGCTGGTGAAGGGCCTTGAAATTAAGTCTTGTGAGGAACAGCTGAGGGAAGCGGGGTTGTTTAGTCTGGAGGAGGCTGAGGGGAGGCCTCACTGCTCTCCACAACTCCCTGAAAGGAGGTTGGAGCTAGGCTTGCATCAGTCTGTTCTCCCTTCCCACAAGTAACAGGATAAGAGGAAACAGCCTATAGCTATGCCCAGGCAGGTTCAGGTTGGACATTAGGATAAAACTCTTCACAAAGAGAGTTATCAGGCATTGGAACAGTCTGCCTAGAGCATCACCATGCTAGTGTCACCATCCCTGGAGGTTTCTAAAAGACACCTGGATGTGGTGCTGAGAGATGTAGTTTAGTGGCAGCATCTAAGCAGTAGTGGTTGGACTGTCAGCTCTGGGTGAGTGGACAGACTTAATCTGAAAGGTGTCTTCCAACCTCAACAATTCTTTGAATCTATGACATGTATAAAGTGGGGCCAAACACAACCTTCCATTTGACTTCAGACAGCAAGAGAGCCACAGCTCTTTTGCAACCTCCCTTGAATGCCAGCCATTGTCCCAAGCTCCCACCTGGGCCAAGAGCTCCATCTTAGTGTCCCCTTGTCACAGACTGACAAAGCTCTGTGATCCCAGTGAGGACTGAGGTCTTAAAAGGTCTAAAAATTACATAGCAGCTGGACAAGAGAAAGTGATAAAATGAGTAATAAACGGCAGGAGTGAAAAATCTTAATTAATAGGAAGCCTGTAAGGGCTGAGAGACACCATAAATCCAAGCTGTACAGATCTCTGATTAGGGTTTGCTGCATTGTATCCTGCAGAAGAATGGAAATGGTTATAGTCTGCAAATGCACTCCAAAGATGATAACACAGTTTTGCTTTCAGAGATAAAGCAGAAAATAATTCAATTTAACAACTGAACAGGAGGTGGGGACCTGTGCTAGGGGTGCTGCAGAGGATGGAGGCACCTGGCATGGGCACCGAAAAGAGATAAAGGAATAAAAAAAGGACTCAGTCTTTATAAGCCTAAAATAAAAAAAAAAAGAGAAGAGAACATCCATATTTCCTCAGCTATTGCTGCCAAGATGCTCAATCTCCTCTACAAGATCCCTAATTCAGGAGCACAAGGGCTGAGACTTGGCCTCCATCCATCTTTCAAACTTCTCCTTCCCATCACTCTGCTGTTTGCAGGGCTGGAAACCCAAACCTAACCCAACCGAGCAGCTACAGCATAAAGTGGATGTGGGGACAGCACATCTCAAGCGTTCTTCTCTAGGGACTTTCAAGAAGAGCAGAGCCCCTTCCCAGCCCTCCGCTTCTAATCCCTGGAACAAAAGTGGGGTGGCCCCTCCCGTGAAGGTGCAGCTAAAAGAAGCTGCTTGCAGAGCACGAGGTGATTTGCAGTATTTCCACGCATAACGGCTCCCTCTTGTGTTACTTCTCCAGTGACTCTTTCACCAAGCTCAGCTTCAGCCTCAGCCTCCAGTGGCTAACCGCAACAAGGTCTCAAAATTCATGGAAACCTTCATCTATCGTTAAATGTCGTTGGAACTAGTCAAAAAGCTGAAAACACACCTGAGAGAGCAGGTAACCAGCAGAGCCATCCAGTTCCTGCAAACTGGTGCCCAGTTCTTGCAAACCAGCTTCTGCTCCATGATTTAGGAAGATATTGAGACTACCCTAAATCTGGGCATTAAGAAATACCACCCCAAGGTCACACCAATCCAAGTCCTACTCAAGCACATGGGGCGGAACTTATTAAGGGACTACTTCTTCCACACTGCTTCTTGTGCTGGTATCAGCCTGGGGAAAGCAGCGAGGTGAAAAGCCCACAAGGATACGCTTATTGGTTTCTGTATCAGCGTGTACATTAGCCCTGTGTCTGCAAGGAACCAGCTATTGCTTTGGTCTTCACTTAATCCACAGATATCATCAATAGCTTCATCTATTTGTAGCATCAGAAAACAAGGGAGGGTCAGGCAGGGCTAACACTGAGCCTCTGCCATTGATTATCTATTCATAGGATTGGGGAGAGAAAGCCGTGAGGATGGAGATGAAAAAGCACTGCTCTGGGTCTGATTAGAAAAAGGCTGTTTTCAAAATGGCTACAAAAACCGAGTAGCAGGAGCAGACTTTGATCAAAGAAATAAAAGCAATGCTCCCGTGGCCATTAGTTCAGTGTTTCAGATCTCATTTTATTCACTAGAGGCCACAGATTCTCCAGGGATCACGCAGGCAGGCTTCACGCTTCCACTACTCAGATAATCAGAGATTCAGAGAATGGTCAGGGTTGGAAAGGACCCGCGGAGATCGAGTCCAACTCTCTGCCAAAGCAGGATCAGCTGGGGCAGGTCACACAGGAATGCTAAATCTGATCTGATCGGATTTTTTTTTCCCCCAAAGCTTCACATCCACTGAAAGCTCCACCCAAAAAGCTGCTGCCTCCACCCCACCAGCAACTCACTGCAGGCTGTTCAGGCTGGAGAAGGCTCCCAGGTGACCATCTTGTGGCCTTCCAGGATCCGAAGTGGGCTACAAAAAAGCTGGGGAGAGGCTTTTTAGGCTGTAAGGTAGTGACAGGACTAGGGGGAATGGAGCAAAGCTGGAGGTGGGGAGATTGAGATTGGATGTGAGGAGGAAGTTGTTGAGCATGAGAGTGGTGAGAGCCTGGAAAAGGTTGTCTAGGGAGGTAGTTGGGACCACATCCCTGAAGGTGTTTAAGGCCAGGTTGGATGAGGCTGTGGGCAGCCTGATTTAGGGTAGGGTGTCCCTGGGCATGGCAGGAGGGTTGGAACTAGATGATCCTTGTGGTCCCTTCAAACCCTGACTGATTCTATGATTCTATGACAGAATCATACACTCACTATGGTTGGAAAAGACCTCTAAGATCATCAGGACGACCATGGTGATTAACCTGTGTCCTGAAGTGCAATGTCCATATGTGCCTTGAAGACCTCCAGGGATGGTGACTGCACCACCTCCCTGGGCAACCTGTGCCAACACTTGGCCACTCTTACAGGAAAGAAATTGTTCCTAATATCCAGCCTAAACCTTCCCTGCATGCAGCCACCTCTATTTTTACCCAGCATCAGCACTGGCATTCACTGAATTGATGCACCCAAATCTCCTCAATAAAACTCCAAATGGGTGGTATTTACTTGAGGGGTGCTTTGCCTTTTTCTGAATGTTAATTTGTGTTTAGAAATGTGAGACAGCTCTAAGGCAGAGCACAGCTAGAGACAAGGAGCTGTTCAGAGCACACCCTGAATTTCCAATGAAGTATTTTAATTAACCCATGGGCAGTAATTCTCCTCAGAGTTGTTTTTTTGTTTGTTGTTTTTTTTTTTTGCTTCAATGATTTTTTTTTTCCAAACAAAGTGATAGCTTTTTGTGAGCAAGGTTACTATTGAAGAAATAAAGATATAACCAGGTTTTCTGATATATGCATGCATTTCACTAAACAAAAATGTGCAAACTGGAAAAAAAAACAAAAAAAACCCCATTGGAGGCAAATTCTCTCGCTGACACAACGTATTTTACAAGGTCAAAGAAACTTCTATTGCTCTACAATAGAAAACTCTTCTGAACTTTACTTTGTTTTGCAAACAAAGGGAGCATACTGAAATCATTTCTAGCCACACTGTCAGTAAACCCAGCCAAAGTTCTACAGTCACATCAGCATGCATTTTTCTTCTTAAAAGATATTAAAAATCTCCTCACTGTTCACAAGCAGAGAACAAGACATTCACAGGTTTTGAATGTTGGTTAAAAACAAGGGAGAGAAATGATGCAGCTCATCCTGCTTATAAAATTCTGTATTGTAGAATCTCAGCATGATAGGGGTTGGAAGGGAACTCTTAGGATCATTTAGTCCAACTCCCCTGCTAAAACAGGGGCACCCACAGCAGCTTGCCAAGGATGACAATGTCCAGATGGGTTTCGAAGCTCTCCAGAGAAGGAGACTCCACAGTCTCTCTGGACAGTCTGCTCCAGGGCTCCACCACCCTCACACCAAAGAAGTTTTTCCTCCTCTCCAGATGGAACCAATTTGTGCCTGTTTGACTCTTTTGCTGTTGCTGGGCATGTCTGAGAAGAGTCTGTCTCCATCCTCTTGCGCCCCACCTGCTCTTGCTCAGCATTGATCACAACCCTTCGAAGGCTGCTCTTCTCCAGGCTGAAGAGCTTCAGGTCTCTCAGCCTTTCCTCCTCACAGAGATTCTTCAGGCCTCTCAGCATCTTTGGAGCCTCCACTGGAATCTCTCCAGTAGTTCCCTGTCTCTCTTGAACTGGGGAGCCCAGAGCTGCAGACGGTACTCCAGATGTGGCCAGCACTGAGAAGAGTCACCTACATACATGCTGCCTGTATGCTCACATATGCTACAGATGCTTCTATGCCAGCTGGGAAGACCAGGACTGTACGAACACTGCAGGGTAGGCATCTCCCCACCCTATCAACTCAAATATCAATGCAAAATCAATTCCCTTCCTAAATTATTTCACTTTTGGGTTTCCATATTTCAAATGATTAAATTCTGCAGTAAACCAGCCTGCAGGCACTGCCCACAAGCACAAACTCATTTACTGAAGCCACAGCATCGATCCTGCCCACAACTCCCAGCCTGACATTCACGGCAGCTCCATGAGCCCATCTCGCAGGGACCAGAGCATCACCACTGCCCTTTTCATTTGGATAGGCTTTGATTCAATTAGAACTAAGAGCCAAGGAACAACTTTTTCTTTTTTTTTTTTTCCTTCATTTGGTAATATACTGAACACAAGGTATGTGCTCCAAGGTGGGTTGGGAGCCTTTCCCCAAGCAGAGCAGTGGGTAGGGATCACGCGCTAATTGCAGCTGCTCTCCCAGACCTGCTGCAAGACAGATCTTTGTTACTAAAAGGGTTATTTTCGTTGGCAGCCCTGAGAGGGCTCATTATAAGTGATCACCAGATATCACCAATTCTTCATGAAAATACAATAGAAATAATGTTTTCCCCAGAAAAAAAAAAAAAAACCACCACCAAAAAGCAACCTGACCCACAACCATCAAAGTGTAACAAGAACCATCAATACACGGTTCTGGAGTATTTTTAGCCACCATGTAGCTCCCTTTTTTGCCGCTGTATATCCAAATTAACACCTACTGGAACAAGAAAAAGGCATCCTAATAATGCCAGCACTAATGATCACCTCAGCCCAGCTTTAAGCTGGACTTTGGGGGGCGGGCGCAGAATAAAAATCCTGGCAGAAGGGTCAGGCATTGGCAACCAGAAGATGGTAGAGTTGCTATCCCTGGAGGTGCTCCAGAAACGTGGACATGGCACTTGGGGACATGGTTTAATACTCATGTCTAAAGGTTGAAATCAATAATCTTAAGGGTCTCTGCCCCCTGATATGGGTTGGAAGGGACCTCTGGAGATTATCCCAGTCCAGCAGGTTGCCCAGGATCATGAATGTCCAGGTGGGGTTGGAATTTTTCCAGAGATGGAGACTCCACAATCTCTGTGCAGCCTGCTTCAGGGCTCAGCACCCTCATAGAAGAGATATTCAACAGATCTACAGCAGAAAATACAGCTGGTTTTCAGCTCAAGCTTCCAGCACTCAAGAATGAATCCTTGACACTGGAACCCAGCAAAGTAGGAAGACAGCTGGGACCAGACAACACGTTGTCATCTCTCTTTAAAGAAAACATACAAGAGTAGGGTCAAAAAAAGAGATGGAAATCAAGCTTGCCACAGAAGGGTGTGAGTTTTACCAGGAGAATTCCCCAAGATGAAGGTATGTCAGACTGAGGTAAACTCAAGGCTGACTGCCACTGAACTTTTGTAGGTGTGCTCAAAGCTGCAGCCCTGTTTAGATTGTAGAATCGTTTGGGTTGGAAAAGACCTTTAAAATCACCAAGTCCAACTGTTAACCCATCACTGCCACATCCATCACAAATGCTTGCATCTCTCACACCAGGAGGGGGCTTAGGAGAAGACCAGGAGGTGTTTCCTATTGAAAATCCTCCCTTGGAAATCCAAGTGAGAAGACATCCAAAGGTAAATGCTACCCTTCAGGTGCTGTGTTGCTTCCCTCATTTTCAAAGCTCAAATCAAATCCAGTCACTTTGTTTTTATTATCAGCACAGAGCAGTGGCTGAGTGACTGCCATCCAAAGTGTGTTAGGAGGTGTCACTCCTGCCTTGTGCAGAGACACCCTGGGTTTGCAGTGTGGCACTCAGAGCATTTCATCTGCTTTTACCTCTGGGCTGGTGAGAATGAAAAATATTCTGTGCACAAACTACACTTCACAACTTGCAGATCTGTCACTTGTATTTATTTCACAAGCAGTTTAAGTCATGACATGAGTTGAGTTGCTGTAAGATTTTACTACAAGCTATCAAAGTCTTAAGCGGACACTATCCATAACTCTTCACTTTCATCCTTGCACCCATCAACTTATACTCCCAGTGCTGATGTAGAACCCAACCTGAGCTTCAAAACTCCCTCAACTGCTTTCAGAGCCCTTTTTTGGGCACTCAGAGGAACCCAGACTCCTCAGGAGAAATGTTCAACTCATGATGTCTAATGAACAAACCCAGAAGGAAGCCTGTGCTCATACTACCCCATGAAACCACAGAGCAAACACCTAGACCCAAACCCTTCCTCCACATGGCAGCCTGCCTCTGGGCTTACCTGTGCTTGACCAGTGGAAAGACAAGAGATATGCTCCACCTGAGAAAGTATTGAGGTGTCCAGAAGGTGCTGGGAATATCTACAAGGACCCATGAGAGTTTTTGGAAGCCAACAGCTCCCTGGATGGCCTGTCTCCTCCCAGGGTGCCTTACTCCTGCCAAATAACTCTGTGTTACCAGAGGCTGATTTGAGATAACCCAACTCAATCAACTGGCAAAGCTTCATTTTTGCATTGAGGCGCAAAGCGCTATTAGGAATTATTACCCCTCTCTCTGAGCTCGCTATGCTTAAAATACGGATTTCCAGGGGGAAAAGAATGATGCATCAGCTACATACCTTTATAAACAGTGCCTCCCCAGCTTTCTTGCAGGCCCCTGTGTTGTACAGGATGTCCCATAACACTGGGATTAAAAAGACAGATATGACAAGAAGAAAGCCAGCAGCAGCTTCCCCTTCCAGTATATTGAAGCTCTGAGTCTAAGCGAAACCTGTGCACTGTCGCCAGCACCAGAATGACTCTTGCCACAGTCCCTCTGCAAGGGGCAGTGCACACACCAGCTTCCCCCCACCCTGAACACACACCTTCTGCAAGGCACAGGAAGACTTTGATGTCGGAGCTCCACAGTCAGCACCCTGCAGGCGAGCTCTGGGTTTTCCTCCCTGCACTGCTCCAGCTGCCACCACCCATCTCCCCCAAGGCTCCACACAGCCCTGCTCGACTGCTCCCAGCAGCAGTCAAACCTCTTCTGTTGCTTGCTGAGCACTGACAAATTTTGCTGTGGTGAGCCTGGCAAGGAGCTTTGCTTCCAGCTGAGAAGCCTTCAGCTCTTCTTCAGATCACAGATTGGATTTCCTGTTGCTCAAGACTCAGCAAAGCTCATTGTTAAGCTTCCCCAGAAAAAAAATGCAGCCTCTTGAGTTTAAAAAAAATAAAAAAGGGGGAAAGAAAAGAGAGAAAAGGTTAAAAAAAAAAATCAAAAGAAGGGGCAAACTTTTTCTTAAACTTCCACAAAGGATCCTGCAGACTTCACACTATCTGCTCCAACCAGAAGTTCTATCACATAGCCTTTGCTTCTCCATTTCATCCTCTGTGCTGTTTTCTTCATGGCTTTCTGATATGAACCCACCTGAATTCACCACAACTTCCAAAGTATCTTCCTGTTCACAGACCCATATACTTAAATAGTTGAAGCAAGGCACACAGTGCTCTTTCCCATCTCCACATGCCCTGGCCACAAGAAAAATAATGGCCGAGAACTTGAGGCCACGTTAATCACATCAGGGTGGGACTATTTCTTTTAGGATGACAGCAGAAGCCTGGGATAAAGAGGAAATGATGCTCCAGGCTGGCTCCTGCTCTTTCTCTATTCCAAAAGTGTCTTGGATGGGGCTTCTGGTAGATGAAGTGACTGATGTAAGTAATTTCAGGATGTACAAGTAATCTCTGAAGGACCCAAAGTGACCTGAGATACTTGTACATGGCCCATGCATGGGTTTGAACCAGCTGGGAGTTGTCCCCCTCAGTAAGCAGAGTAGTTGCACTCTGTGGCATTAGTCTGCACATATTCTCTATAGTAGCAGGACTTTCTACCTGGAAATGTTTTACAAAAGAGATGTGTTTGTCCTTTTTTAAGGCTGTTCCCAACAGATGGCAGAAACTTGGGCCAACTGCCAGCATTTTCTTTCCAAAAGCTGGTTACTAAAGCTTCACGGCGATCGGCAACTTTGTTTGCAAGTGTGGCATAAAGAAACTACACAAAAGGTGCACCAAGGTGGTTATTCAAGCAAGCAAAACTTCCATCTGATGGAGGAAGAAGGGCTTGCTCTTCACAACAATAAATTGGACACACTTTGAGCAGCAAAACTCATGGGGTTGGTTTGCAGTGCTCGCCTGCAGCCTTTGAAAGGCTTTTTACTGGCATGAAAGGAGATTTTGCATCCCCCCTCACCAAAAACTCAGAGAAATTTCAATTTATGCCCCAAGAAGAGGATTAATACCAAAGGTGCCTGCTGGGCTGGGAATGCTGGAGATCCTCCACTAAAGCACAGGATGCTAGGAAATAACCAGTGGGGGGAAAAAAAAGAGATGAAAAGCCCACGGAGATGGGGAAAAGAGGTAGCGAGGAGAGCAGGGCTTTTCCACAGCGAGCGGCACACACAGCATCCCACCTGCCCACCAAGCTGCTGAACACTTGCCACCTGTCTGCTTACATAAAGCTTCTCCCAGTTCACAACAGCCAGCTTGAAAGCTGGTACAGAATATCAAACTCAAAGCCGTGCTTCATGCTGACAGACCATATGCCATCGTCTGCTTCCAGAGTCACCAAAAGCCTTAGCAGCCATTATTTCCAAAATTATTACAGCTTATCCATGCAGAGAATCCCTTCCTCCATCCACTCAGCTCCTACGAGCTGCGCTTCCCCCACTAATTCTCAATTTTCTTTTATGCTCTTGTACAATTTTAATTTTATTTTGTTCTCCAACGGCGGACTTGATTGCTAAGGCATTAATTTTACTGTGGTGTATGGAAGGGAAATGACTTCACAGAAGTCAAATTAAAAGGTGTGAGTTACTCTCCTTCAGAAACTTTTTTTTTCCATTTTTTATGGCTTAAAAGGGATTTAATACTTTATTGGAATTCTGAACAGCAGTACCTCACCTGAGCAGAGTCTCCCAGCAGTACCTTCTCCTAAATGTTCCCTGTTTAGTTAAGGATTAAGCTCCTTGTCTAACAGTAACAGCTCACCACGGTGTTCCTACCACCACCTCCTATCAATTATCGATTGGTGCTGGGCTGCTTTCATCATCCCTGTATGCTAATGCACAGGATTCAAAGAGCTTGGCCTTTTCCTTACAAAAAGTACTGAAATAGCAGAAGACAACTAGAAGGATAGACTGAATAAGAAAAAAAAGATCTCCAGGCGTGGATGGAAATGTCTGGAGGTGACTGTAGACCTTCAAACTGGGATTGTCTTCTAGATTGCCCCAGGATACACAGAAGAGAGACACAGGAAGAAATAAGAGAGATGATGCTCTTGGACACATTAATGGAGAAAATGTGGCCTTCTTGGAGGGAAGTTCTGTCACAATTGTGCAAGACTCTGCAAAATATGAGGCTCTGTGGAGCTGCAAAAGGGCTGCAACAAGAGGAACTGCCAGAATAGGGATGAGGATGAACCCCTTCTGTGCTAGTTTGAAGCTAACTGGAATATTTTAATGAGAAAAAATAGATGATAGGCTGTGAAAAGAAAACAATGGTGATGTCCACTTCAGTTATAGGTTTACTGAGATGTATAAAAGCAAGGACATAAACAATGATAAGACAGAGTGTCTCTCTCTGTCTGTGGAGTCTGAGCTCTCTTTCCCTGCCTTCTAGCTGGATCTGGGTAACCCAACTAATTGATTCTGCTTCTAACCTCCCTGGCTGATCTCTCTGATTTACCTGGCAAGTAAGGCAAATACTGGGATAAGATTAAGAGGTGGGGAGAAGGTGGAAGGGTGGTTGGGAACCCCTCTTGGGGACTCTGATCTCTGGGAGGGCTGTGGTGTTTCTGTATTACTTTTAACTTGTACGTTTCTGTATCTAGCTGTAAATATTTGTAACATATTGTGAATATCTGCTTGTATATTGTGCTGAGCTGTGGATATAAAGCTTCAGTTCTTAACTTCCAGCTGGCTGAGTCTAGTCTGGATGAATTCAAACATGTGGGAGGGCAGGGAACTCCCAAACCATCACACTTTCTAATCTCCTTTGAGACCTCACCAGCACTGTTCAGCTCTGGGCCCCTACATCAGAAAGGTATGGATCTGACTGAGCTTATTCAGAGGAAGCCAAGAAGATGATCCAAGGACTGGAACCCCTTCGGTGTGGGGTTGTTCAGTGGAGAGTAAGCTCCGGGAAGACCTTCTGGTGGCCTTTCTGTGTGTAAAGAGGTCAGTTAGAAGTATGAGGAGAGACTTTATCAGGGACTGTAGTGATAGGATAAGAGGAAACAGTTTCAAAATGAAAGAGGAGCAGTTTAGATTCAGTATTAGGAAGAAATTCTTTATTGTGTGAGTGGAGAGGCACTGAAACAGTTTGACCATAGAGGTGATGAATGTCCCATTGCTGGAAGAGTTCAAAGCCAGGCTGGATGGGGCTTTCATCAAAGTGAAAAGTGTTCCTGCCCCATGGCTTGGGGGTTGGAATTGGGAGATCTTTAAGCTACCTTCCAACCCAAACCATTCTGTGATTCTGTAAGGTAGCATCATTGGCCATAAGACACTACTACAACCTTGGACAGGGCTCAGCCAACACTTACTCATCCACCTCATCCTTGGGCCCTGTAGAACAGTAGCAATGCAGGGGGCAGCACATGAAAAGCAACTTATAGAGGGAAGTTGGAGATTTTTTATTATTATTATTATTATTGCAGATTTTGTCACCCAATGCTGAACTCTGCGATATATAAACCCAAAAACCATTGAACAGAGTTCAGCTGAAGGACTCCAAGCATCTAAATTAATTTTCCACACTCAGAAGATAACCAGACATGTTCTGTAACCTCAGCCTTCACTGAGAGCTTTTCCCTGCTCCTGCAGGCTAACATTAACACCTAGAGCTGAGCAGCTGAAGTGCTTTGCACTGTGGAAGTCTGCAGGTGCAACAGAAACTGCTCTGAGATCACAGTTAGTCAGAGATGCCACTTTCTGCCACCTTCTCTGCAGGCTTGCCTCAGACTGGATGTTTCTGCCCAGCTTCTCTTTCCAGAAGATAGCCTGCCCTGAGGGGGTTGCAGGAAAGGGCAAGGTGATAGGGTGCTGCTGGGACCAGAGAGTTTAGTGCTGGTTTCCTGGAAGACCTTACACTCACAAATGACCTCTGAAACATCTCTTATCCCAGTCTCCAAAATCAACTTCCGTTTCATCCAGGCTTATTTCTCCTGGATTAGCCATTCAAACCCCTCTTGAAGGCAGCTCAAGATCAGTTAAAATCCAGAATAGCAGAAGGCTTCTCTCTGAAGGGTGAATTTCATAGAGCACAAGGTGCTCTTAGAAGTGCTACTCAAGCTCCTTCTCCTGCCCCAGCCTCTGACTGGTTGTCCACCCAAGCACAGCATCTTCTCTGTGTTTCCTTGGTTCAACAGAGCCAAGGACAACCCATCCTCCCTCCTGGTGCTGTGAAAGTTTGAAGCACTTGACCCCCACACCTGGGAAAGCATCCAGAGCAAACCAGTCACAGTACAACAGGCCCAAGGTACCCTCAGGCCTTTCATCAGAGGACAATATGGACAAAAATCTGCACAGCAGAACTGTTTTTAGCTCACTGTTAGGCTAAAGCATGGCAATGTGCAAGGGCTTGCAGCACTCTGGAAAACTCCTTTTTTGTTTTTTTTTTTTGTAAGTGGATGCAGATATGAAAAAAATATAGTTCATATACCCACACAAAGAGTTGAAAATAAAAATAAGGGAGCAGAAGGGAGAGCCTGGTCCCATGGATTGTCTCCAGGGGTAGATGCAGACCTGGGAGGCTGCAATCAGCACTGACACAGGCTCTCCCTTGGATTAAGAAAGCATAAATAAAAGTAATTAATCAAATAAGGAACTATTACCAGCTAATTAAAATACACAATTAATCATAAGTTCTTCAAAGCAGTCTGCTCAAAACCGGCCAGAAATGGCCAGGCAGAGAATTATCAGCCTGGTATGGGTTTAATTCCTGTCTCCTGCTGTATGACCAATGCCACCTACAGACTGATCATTTCGCCTGGGTCCACAACACATCTCTGGACTGGATCTCAGATCCCTTGGATTGAAATCCAAAACTCCTTGCATTAAAACTGCTGAGAAGGTCCATGACTGCACAAACAGTATTTATAATGTGGATATCAGCCTAAATGAAAAAAAAAAAGACAAGTCCATTCTCCTCCCTGATTCACACTAACAAATCCACTTCTCTGCACCTCCTGCTGTATCCAGCGGCACAGAGCAAAGGCTAGGGCAAAGTGGCTTGTTACAGAGTCAGTGTGAGCAGGGAGCTGTGATGTTACGTGTCACTGGCCTGGCAAACACCTGCTTGGGTCATCTGTCAGCCTTAGACCTTCTCACTGCTATGGATATTTGGGGAGAATTCATGGTACTAACAGGCAAGAGAATAAAAACTAAGCTTCTGACTTCTACCTGCTACAGATGCCAGATTCCTGCAAACAGTCCTTACTGACAAGGGAATCAGAACATCCTTTTGGCTTGAAAAGGTCTTCCAGATCATGAAGTCTAATTACTATCTTACTATACCAAGTCTGGTGCTAAAGTCTGGTGTCCCTCAGCACCACATCTCTGCCTCTTTGAAACACCTCTAAGGATGTGGATTCAACCACCTCCCTGGGCAGCCTGTTTCAGTCTTCAAGAACTCTTTCAGTGAAGAACTGTCTTCTGATGTCCAACTTAAACCTCAGCTGGTGCATTTCTTCTTGTTTGTCACCCAGAGGAAAAGACTAACACCCATCTAGCTCCTACCTTCTTTCAGGGAGCTGTAGAAAGCCAGAAGGTCTCTCCTCAGCCTCCTTTTCACCAAACTAAACAACCCCAGTTCCATGCAGGGTCTGCTTCCCCAGACTTTACACCAAGTCAAAAGTGGAATAATAAATAAATAGGGGAAACCATAGGAGTTTAAAAAAAAAAAAAAAAGCAATAGGTATTTCCATAGGATACTTACACAAAGATTTTTTGTTCTCACATCAAAACACTTCACAAAGCATTTTGCAGATGCAGCCCCAGGCTGTTTTCTGATCCAGTGAACATTATGAGCTGATGTGAAGGAAATGTCAGTAAATACGTTAAAGATATTTAGAGAAGCAGTAATTCTACCTGATTACTTTGAAATGTCAGAGATCTCCAGCTCCTTGCTGGGGATGATGGCTTTTTCTGGAGCCTTTCTGAGCAGCAAGGAGACAAGATTTGGGGATTCGAGATGGCTCCTTTCTTAAATTAGGTCCCCACTTCCCCTCAACCTGCTGGTCACATTTCTTGGATGCACCCCCATTGACCTTCTCTGACAGGGCACATTGCTGGCTCACTGTCCAGCAGTACTCCCAGCTCCTTCTCCACAGAGCTGCCTTCCAGCGCTCAACTCCCCACCTGTACTGGTGCAGAGGTTTATTCCTCCTCAGGTGCAGGACTCTACACTTACTCTTGCTGAACTCCCTGAGGTTCCCCTCTGTGAAGCTCTCCAGGCTGTCCAGGTACCTCTGAATTGCAGCACAGCCTGATGACAGGATGTCATCTACTCCTTCAAATATGGTATCATCAGCTAATTGCCTGAGGGTCTGCTCTGTCCCTTCATTCAGGTCAGTGAACAAGACAGCATCTAGTCCTGACTCCCAGAGTCAGGCTGCAGGCCTTCAACTAGACACTGCCCCACTGATTATAACCCTCTGAGCTCTGCCTTTCAGCCACTTCTCGACCCACCTCACTGCCCACACTAACCCACACTTCCAAAGCTTCCCTCAGAGGATAAGCCCAATGCAGAAAATAACCAAGAAAGAGACCAGTGTTCCTGCAAACACAAAAATAAGCCCTTTGAAGAATTTCTACCCATCAGGAAATTGCTAGAAATTTAAGAAAGTGGTGAAAACTGACTTCAGTCTGACAGAAATCCCTTCAGGCCAGAAAGAGGATGCACTCGGGAGGAGCAGGGCTCTGACAGCTGGCCCAGGCTCTCTGTGGCTGGAGCATGTTCTGCCCATGCCCACACCACCTCTCACAGAGGAAAATTAAGCTTTTCAGTTTTAAGAGAGCCAAAAGAATTAGCTATAAGTGATGGGCCCAAAAACTGCAGCCTGCAACCTGCTGCCATTTCAAAAGTGAACCCAAAGTAACTGTACTCTGCTTTTCACTGACTCATTATGTAAAATAAAAGCCAGCTGAAAGCCAATGTGGGGCCACAAAATGCCTTCATTATCTTTCAGTCCTGTTCCAGTTAAAATGCAGCCAAAATCTCATGGGTTCAGCAGGGCTGAGATTTTTGCCTTAATAGCCTTTTCCTTCCTTGACACTGTACAGCTTCAGCAAGATTTTCTGCCAGTTTGTTTGGCCCTAACAAGCTGTTTTACCATTAAAACAAAACACAATCTGTCTGGGACTATTAAACATTTTCCACGAAGCCCCATTCCACAGCAACTCCAAGAATGACAATGCCAAGTTATGGGCCTGAGACAGATGTTTTCCAGGTGTGCTGAGCATCTCACGCGTGTGCTGGATGCGGAGCTTTTCCAAAGCGCTGCCTGAGTTGTACCTGCTGCCTTCAGATGAGTTGACCTTTGAGCTTCTGCTCCTGGGAAACTATTCTTAGGAATACTTCTCTCCAGAAAATGGCCACATCTCACATGCCTACAGCAGGGTGAAGAATACAGTCTGAAGATAACCACTGAGCGGAACAAATCAGAGAGTAAAGAGAAGCTGTGGATGGAGAGGTGCAGTACTGTGAGTGTGACTCCCCCACTCCAGGTCCCAGACATACAAACTACTCAGTGTCAGAAGCCTGCAAACGATTGAGAGTTGCAGCAGCCTGATGCTCTGTGAACACAGATTGCTCCATCATGTAGACAGCGAGGACATACACAAGAGGATGATGCCGGCCAAGAGGAGCAGGATCAGCCCTTCAGCACCAGCATGAACCTGTCCCTCAAACAAGGGCTATGTTTGCTGGGGTGCATGGATTGAACAAAACCACTTGGCTCTCATTTAAAGCATAGACTTTGTGCTCTCAATAGTAAGTATTCCTTACTCCACTCTTCCTAATCAGGTATCCCAAGAGCTGACTCACATTGCTAGGCTTGGAGCCTCCACAATTTCTCTGGGCAACCTGTTCCAATGCCTCACCACCCTCACAGGGAAGAATTTCTTCCTCACCCCTAATCTAAATCCTGCTTCTTCCAGTCTGAAGCCATCACCCCTCATCCAGTCACTACATAACCTTGTAAAATGCTCTTCTCCAGCCCCTTTCAAATCCTGGAAGGCTGCTCTAAGGTGTCCCTGGGGCCTTCTCTTCTCCAGGCTGAACAGCAAGTTTCCAGCACTTGGAGTTCTTTAGCTATGAGGGTTTTCACGGCACTTGCTATTTTTTTCCTCATGCTATTCTAGAATAGCATAAATAGTCTATCACTGGCCATATGAAAATAGCAACATGGCAGTCTTCTTTTAGACTGTTCTGCACCTCAAGCCAGAGGAGCACAGCAGAGCCCAGAGTACAGCTATCATTTAAAGCCTTCCACATTACATGGGCCAAGCCAAATGAAAGTACTTATTTCTAAATCTTTCCCTTAGAAATGTCTGAGCACATCCCTGATCCAAAACCACCCAGACCAAATATTAGAGGCTCCTGCAAGCTCACAGGAGATTTTGCTGTGTTTACCAGTTTACCTGCAAGGCACCCAGGTGCTGTGCTGAGGGACAGCACTCCACAGCTGGTCCAGCCTTCTGCCAGTTTCTGATTGAGTTGATTCATGGGCAGGTTCTGAGAATCACATTTCCAAACAAGATTTGCTTTAATTGGCCACACTGGTCCTCCCAGAGGAGCACTAAGATGAGGCTTCTGCAGCAAGTAACTGCAAATACCAAGTTAAATCCCAGTTTTTTGCTGCAAATATTCAGGAACATTTGCTTCCTGGCAACATTACTGTTAGGAAACCAATTTGCTAAAACATTCACGAAGAGCAAACTAAAGGGCGATGGATGCAGCCAAAGTGCTCGCATACAAAATTACAACTGAATCTTCACCACAAATGTTTGCACCATATTGGGCTTGCTCTAGATTTAAGAGGAGAAAACCCCAAACCTATAACAACACCTGGCACCACTGCTTCCACTTGAAAAACCTCTGCTGAGGAGAACGGACAGTGCTGGAGAAAAGTCCTCAGAACTGCTTGTTGTGGAAGATCCATGTCCTGGCTTGCCCAGGCATGATCCCATGGTCCCTTCTTTCTGCTGGGGGGAGCAAGCAGAGCACAGGGAGAAGACAAAAGGCTTGGAGACTCCCACTTTGAGGGGCCAAGACCTGCCCAGACTTGTTCCTCCCAGATAAGGGCAAGCAAGCTCCTGACTTCACATGATATGGTCAGGTTTGGCAAAGTGCCATTCTGGTTGGTGAGTTTGTGTGGCCATGGAGGCCATTTACATTCAGACAATCAATATATAGGCTTCTGCCACAGGCTTTGCTGCTTTCACATTTGTTTTGCCTGCTCTGCCCTGCCACATGCTCTGTCAGCAGCAACCTTCAAAATATCAAGAGAATTCCCTTCAAGCTTTGGGTACTGTCTGATACTATTCTGTGAATAAATATTTCAAAGCCTCTCTCTATGAAGTTCTGTAACTAGATTCTGTTGTGCCTTTCTGCCTTAGCAGCAGAAAGGAGCCTTTTGAGTCCCCTAGTGGGCAAGAGGTATATTTGAAACTAAGAACATCTTTCCAGTTTTAATGTTTGCATTTGCTACTTATTCCTTAAACTGTTCCAGTTTTGCCTGTTCCCTGTGTGTATAAGAATCCAAACCCTGTGTTTTCAACATGGTAAATAGTTTTCACAGTTATTAACAATCTTTGCCCAGATATTAAAAAAATATAGAGATTATTAATTTTGCATAATTCATAACACTTATCTGCTCCCACACAGTCTTTGCAATATCCTAACCCATGAGTTCAGATTTGGGGTTGGCATGCTGGAATGAAGCTCTATGGAGAAGGACACTGGTGTCATGGTGGACAGTAAGTTATCCATGGGACAGCAATGTGCCCTTGGGGCCAAGAAGCTGAGTAGTATCCCGGGGTCAAGTAAGGTTCTTCTCCCTATCTATTGTGCCTTCATGAGGCCATCGCCAGACTATTATGGCCAGTTCTGGGCTTGTCAGTTCAAGAGAAGCAAAGAACTATTGGACAGAGTCCAGTGGAGACTACAAAGACTACAAAGAGGAGCACCTCTGTGAGGAGAAAAGACTGAGACACCTGGAGCTGTTGAGCCTGGAGAAGAGCAGCCCCAGTGGGGATCTGATCGATGCTGAGCAAGAGCCAAAGAGTGGGGGGCAAGAGGATAAGGCCAGACCCTTCTCAGCCATGCCCAGTGACAGGACATGGGACACCGGGCACAAACTAGAACCCAAGGGTTTCCATTTGAAGATGAAGAGAAACTTCCTTGGTGTGAAGCTGCTGGAGCCCTGGAGCAGGCTGCCCAGAGAAGCTGTGGAGTCTCCTTCTCTGGGATGATAGCAAACCTGCCTGGACATCGTGCTCCTGGGCAAGCTACTGTGGGTGCCCCTGCTTTAGCAGGGGAGTTAGACTAGATGATCCCCAGAGGTCCCTTCCAATCCCCACCACGCTGGGATTCTGTGGTTTTGGTGGTGACTGTGCAGTCCAGGCTGGCTCACTGAGTTGCAGGCCCCAACTGCCTGGCTGCTCCACTGGAATTAACACCGACACTGCCACATCCCTGGGGGGTCTGCTCCACTGCTGGAGTGTACATGTAAATCCCATTACCTCTAATTGAGTGGGGATCAATGACAAATTAAGGAGTAAGAGAAAGGTTTCCAGGTGAGATTTAAATGGGAGGTTTTTACTGATAATATTTTGCATTTTCCATCAAAGTGCCCTCAACTGCTTTACAAAGATTAATGAATTAGACCTCACAACACCCCTGCATGCCAGGAAAATAGTAATCCAGCTATTAGAGAGGAGGAATTGCAGACTAGGAGAGGGCCAGTAACTTTCTCAAGGTCACTCAAATGACTCCCAAAGCTTTTGTTAAGCCATCCAGGCTCCGTAGCCCTGTGAAATCCTCTGAAATGTGCTGTTTTACCTGCATGTTTTGCAAGGGTGAAGGAGAGGAACAGATTGGCTGAGGCTGCTGAATCTCTGTGACCAATCAGGTTTGCAGCAGGCAGTGGTAAGGACAGCAGGTCTTGAAACCCATCCAGCTGTACTTGCATAAAGGGTTGCCCCATGGTCAGGCTGGAGGTCCCAGGAAGGAAAAAAGCTTTGCAAATAATTCTGCAGCCTCCACACCTCATAATAATAAAATCATAGAACTGTTTTAGTTGGAAAAGAACTTTAAGATCATCACCTTGAATGCAAAAATGCCCATAGTAATAAATGCACATGATGGAGAAAACCACAGCTCATGGAATCACAGAATGGCAGGCAGTTGGAAGGGAAACACTGCTGAGGCATGGTGAACTTCTGTCCACCAACATTCCCAGGTGCTTCTCCATGGAGCTGCCATCCAGCAGGGCAACTCCTCACCTGTACTGATGCAGGGGGTATTCCTGGGTTGGGGTTGTTTAGCCTGGAGAAGAGGAGGCTCAGGGCAGACCTCATTGCTGTCCACAACTACCTGAAGAGAGGTTGTAGCCAGGTGGAGTTGGGCTCTGCTCCCAGGCAATCAGCAAAAGAATGAAGGGCACACAGTCTCAAGTTGTGCCAGGGGAGGTATAGGCTGGATGTTAGGAGGAAGTTGTGCACAGAGAGAGTGATTGGCATTGGAATGGGCTGCCCAGAGAGGTGGTGGAGTCACTCTCCCTGGAGATGTTAATGAAAAGACTGGATGGAGCTCTTAGTGCCATTGGCTAGGGCTGGGTGCTATGTTGGACTGGATGAGTTTGGAGGTCTCTTCCAGCCTGGCTGATTCTATGATTCCTCCCTAGAAGGAATCAACCCTGGGTGAAAGGATGGGACACAAATCACACCACCACTGCAGTATCCATCCCTCACAAACAGCGCAACAGTTGCACTTTTAATTAACTGCACTTTATTTCCCTCTGTGACTCAGCTTTCTATCAAAAAAAAGGGAGAAGTTTCTACTCAAAGAGTCTTTAAGTCACCAGCAGACAGATCCAACCTGCAGATCCTTCATTACCTCTCCATGTCAAGTTTTAATGTTCATGGGAAGAGTTTCATTTCAGGTGGGCAAGGGAAGGAGATAACCTCACCACCAGCACTTTGTGTGCCTCCAAGGGGAAGACAGCTTCAATGCAACATGCAAAAAAGCAACCAGGGAATTACAAAGGGCTTTATCAGTACCTCCTGCTGTGAAGCTCTGGCACAGTGCTTATTTAAAACAGTATTCCTCTGACTTCCCAATACCCCTGATAGGATTCAGCCCTCTCAAGCATATTAGCCAAAAGTGCCTGTGAAATCCTGGAGTGGACAGGCAGGAAGGGAGAAGCTCTCCCAGTTTTTCTCCTTGCAGCCACTTAATTGAATCTGCAGCATCCAGCCTGTTGGTATTCCCCAGCACTCTGGGTTTCAATTTGCTCCATGGATTTTTTTATACTGAGCACCTAGGAAGATTAAAAACTATTCAGCATAAATGCTAATCAACTGTTCTCCAGCATCATTCCTTTTTACCTTTAAAGCACTTCTAAATCTCCTTGCCCAAGTCTTCCCCACCCCTAACATTTATTCCATACATTTGTTTTCCTCCAGTTTCCAGCCTCCTTCACAACAATCTAATCATCTTAATCTTTAATGCTCATCTCTACCTTTTAACCTTCATCAGTCTGCTTTTTAAAAGTAATCTCTCGGTTTCCCTCAGGGTTGGTTGGTTGTTCTTTTGTTTATTTGTTTTCTCATTTCAGTAAAGGTTTTCCCTGGCTTTTGTATGAACACAGAGCTGGAGGTGTCCCACAAAGAGTCACCTGGCAGCAAACTGCAGGTTACTTCTCAAAATAACTTGTGGGACCCTTAATTGAATCAGTAATTCTCTGAATAGAATTTATGCAATGTTAGAGAAATTAAGGCAATTTCAAGTGCCACAAGAGCACTGAAGAGCTCCTGCATGAAAAACACTCCAAATTACTGCAGAAGCAATAGAAAAGTCAAAAGAGAAGATGCAAGGGGAAGGAAAAAAAAAATGTTGGTTTGGTAGCATTAGTGCAACCACAGTGGTCTGAGTACTGAAATGTGCATGGGGTTTGCAGGAAACTGCAATACCTTTCACTCACAGACCCCTTTTGGTTGGAAAAGACCTTTAAGGTCATCAAGTCCAACCAATCTTTAAGTCCACCAAGTCTGGTGCCAAACCATACTCCTCAATACCACATCAGACACTTGCCGAGTGTCTGCTCAGCAAGTCTGTGGATGACACCAAACTGGGAGGCTTGGCTGGTCCAGCTGAAGGCTGTGTGGCCATCTAGAGAGACCTGGACAGGCAGAGCTGGGCACAGAGGAACCAAATGAGGTTCAACAAGGACAAGTGCAGAGCTCTGTACCTGGGAAGGAATAATAAACTGCACCAGTACAGGTTGGGAGATGATCTGTTGGAGATCAGTTCTGTGGAGAGGGACCTGGAAGTGCTGGTGGATAACAAGGTAACCATGGCACAGCAATGTGACCTGGTGGCCAAGAAGACCAATGGGATCCTAGGATGTATTAAGAAGAGTGTGTCCAGCAGATCAAGGGAGCTTCTCTTCACCTTCTACTCTGCCCTGGTGAGACCCCATCTTGAATATTGCCTTCAGTTTTGGGTTCCCCAGTTTAAGAGGGACAGGGATCAGCTGGAGAGGGTCCAGAAGAGGGCTATAAGGATGCTTAGGGAACTGGAGGGCATGACTTATAAGGAAAGGCTGAAGGACCTGGGACTTTTTAGTCTGGAGAAGAGAAGACAGAGAAGGGATTTAAACAATGTTTATAAATATCTGGGGGCTGGTCAGGAAGGGGGGAACAGGCTCTGCTCACTTGCTCCCTGTGATAGGACAAGAAGCAATGTGTATAAGTGGCAAAACAGGAGGTTCCAGATCAACACAAGGGACAACTTCTTTTCTGTAAGCATCCCAGAGCACTGGAACAGGCTCCCCAGAGAGGTTGTNAGAGAAGGGATTTAAACAATGTTTATAAATATCTGGGGGCTGGTCAGGAAGGGGGGAACAGGCTCTGCTCACTTGCTCCCTGTGATAGGACAAGAAGCAATGTGTATAAGTGGCAAAACAGGAGGTTCCAGATCAACACAAGGGACAACTTCTTTTCTGTAAGCATCCCAGAGCACTGGAACAGGCTCCCCAGAGAGGTTGTGGAGTATCCTTCTCTGGAGACTTTCAAGGCCTGTCTGGATGTGTTCCTGTGTGACCTGAGCTAGATTGTCTGGTCTTGCTCTGGCAGGGTGGTTGAACTTGATGGTCTCCTTGGGTCCCTTCCAGCCCCTAACACCCTGTGAGCCTGTGATCTCTGTGACTCTGAAATACTTTCAGGGATGAGGATTCAATCACCTCCCTCAGGAGCCTGTTCCAGTGGCTGAAAACTCTTTCAGTGAAGATGTTTCTTGCAATATTCAACCTAAACCTCCCCTGCTAGCTGAGATGAGTATTACACTAACAACATTTGGGAATAAGAGTAGGTAAACTTTTGAGCATTCAAACTCTTCTCAGGATTACAAGAGACTCAGCAATGCAGAGACTCAGCAAATGTGTTTTAATCATGACTTCATAACATCATGCCCCACTCTGCTGGCATTTCTTCAGTTCATTCACTACCTGAAGCAGTTTGGGAAATTGCTGATAGAACAATGAGAGCAAATATTAAATCCAACAAAAAGAAAAAGCAAAAAGTTTCTTTAATGTTTCCTACATTGGACTGTTCAATATTTAAGTGTGGTGTAAGCTTCTGAATTCATGAGCAATAACTAGTCATCTGATGTCCAGAGAGGAAAAACAAGGTGGGCACAGTGAGCCCAGACCATCTGAGATCATGACAAGTCTGGGTCAAGTGAAAACAGAAGACAGAAATAGGTGAAAAAGAACATCAAACATCCCCTGACATACTGAGGATTGTAGGCAGTAGGACCACAGTTTGCATGGGACTCCTGCCAATAAATGCAAACCACATCCCTGTGTCTCTTCCTACATTCTTCACTTTGATTCTTCTTACTCCTCTGTCCTCTTCCTCTGTTTTCCTCCCCCATCTGCATGAAAAGAAGCTTCACTAGCACCTCTCAGCTCTGCTGAAATGGCTGCAGTGAATGTGTACCAGTGCCAGGCTTTGAGACAGCTGAGCAGATGCCACATTAAAGAAGGAGCTGCATCACATTTCTCTGCCCTCAACAGCATCAAGCTGCAGCTCTGGATGGTTTAAACTGAGACCATCTCATGCTACCACTATCTTCCTCCATGCCATGAAGTTTTGGGCTGCATAATTCACCAACTCTGAGCTTTGTTAACTGCTGTTCAACCAAGTGCACCCTAAGTTACATGGAGAAAGCAAATTAGAAAGAAGAATTCTGACTTTTAAAGATAGTAATACTGTTGCTGAAACATCCTTTAACTCCTTTGCTCACCAGTTGATATGTACTACAGAGCTGTCTGGTTTTATGGGAGATATTATGGCCATCCATATCAAGAGTGGCACCTGGAGAAGATAATAGACTGGTCCTTAAATAGGATGAAACAGATAACAGTCACCAAATAAAACTCTTCACAGGGGCCCCAATCTTGAGCACTGTAAAAACCCAAACTTTACATGACTTGATATTAAAAAACAAAAGGCCACCTCACAGTTACTTCTGCACTCCCCAGCCAGCCATCGCCACAAACTGGAGCTATAAACCCACCAGGAACACTGGAATGGGATCACTTCAGGTAACATCACTTCTTCCACTAGCTTCACTGCCCAGGTACCTTTTGCCCTATTTCAGCTTTACCAACTATCTCTGAAAACTGTCACCAGACCATGAAGAGTTGCAGCATCAGGGAAACAGATTTGGTTTTGGTGAAGAAACAGCAGGTAACACCAGTGAGTGTTGAGTACAGGAGACAATCACATCCCTACACCTGCTGGCCACACTATTCCTGATGCAAGCTAGTATGCCATTGAAATTCTTGGCCACCTGAGAACACTGAGCCAGCCTTCAATCAACACCCTCAGGTCCTTCACTGAGCAGCTCTTCAGCTCCTCTGCCCCACACCTGCAATGTTGTAGAGGGTTGTCATGGCCCAAATGCAGCACTCAACACTCGATCTTGTTGAATCTGATAGTGTTGGCATCAGCCCATCAATCCAGCCTGTCCAGATCTCTCTGCAGAATCTTCCTTCCCTCCAGCAGACTGACATATCCACCCAACTTGGTGCTGGAATCCCTTCAGTATTCAAATATTGAATATTTTGGTATTTGAATCCCTTCAGTATTCAAATACTTCAGTAACCCTGAAGTATTCCATATAGGAAGAATCCTGTCAGCTCTTCTGAGAGCAAATATACACCTCCATTGCATACAATCCCTTCAGGATTTAAATACTTCAGTAACCCTGAAGTATCCCATGTAGGAAGAATCCTACCAGCTCTGTTGAGAGCAAACATACACCTCCACTGCATACAATCCATTCAGTATTTAAATACTTCAGTAACCCTGAAGTATCCCATGTAGGAAGAATCCTATCAGCTCTGCTGAGAGCAGACACACACCTCCACTACATACAGCACTTCTCTCTCTTTGTAACATTAGAACTTCCTAATATATTTACACTGGACACTGAGAGGATGATTATAGGCCAGACCTACAGGCCAAGGATCCCAGCCTCCCTCCCAGTGGGATTAATTGCATGTCCCCCGACGGCTCCCAATCCATCGCCCTGCCACCGAAGCAGCCTGCCAGCACTGCTGCAAAGTTAAATCAGCAAATATTAATTGCCAGCTGGGAAATGTGCCATCTAATTCACACTCAGATACTTTTTTTTTTCCCCAGCTGGAAAGAGAGAGAGAAAGAGAGAGAGGGTGTTAAATGGAGCAGATTTCTTTTGCAGTTTGCAAAGAAGCCGACAGGACCAAGTTTGTCTTTTCTGCAAGCACTAAATGAGCAAAACATTCAACACCTTCACAGAGATGTTTTGAAATGCTATTCTCCGGAACAAATTACTTCTGGAAGTAACAAAGCACTAAAACTAACACATGGACAACAAATAAAGTACAGGGGAAATAAACCACCACCACCACCTGAGGCTGAATTCATATCTACATGAGATTACTGCAGCGATATGTTGCCGGTTATTACCCTGCTTGCGTTTTGGGTTTTGTTTTTTTTTTTCTCTAGGTTTGCAATTT